>JAAALK010000290.1:74144547-74672834 GCA_019279435.1 Zizania palustris | reverse complement strand
AGAATTTTTTTATCTCTAGAATAGTCTCTCTGTTCCTCTGTTATGGCGTCATTTCTTTGGGTTGGGATGTATTTTGTGTGTTTAGTTCAGTTTAGTCCATTTCTTTGGACTAAATGACCAAAGACTTTAGTCTAATTTTTAGTCCACATGTTTGGATCTTTAGGACTAAAGTGTCACAAAACAGATGACTAAAATTTAATACTAATGAACCAAACAAACCTTTAGGCTATTCACAACGGAGGTTTCGTGGGGTGTTTCATTGTATTAATTACTATGACATTCAATTAATGAGGAAAGAGAAAGAAGTAGTGTCATCACCATGACATGGTGCTAACCCATTTTCAAGATGGATGAAATAAAATAAAATACCTACTGAGAGCCAAATCGTTTCATCAGAGAGAGGGTATTTCATGAGAGCTAGTTGCATTTAATTACACTAGTTAGCTTAGGAAATAGTGAAATAAAACTCTCAACTGAAAGAGAATATTTCATTCAGTTGTAAAGCTGATGCGATCTTCTAAAAAACAGTGTTATGAAACTCACCACTGTGAATAATAGTCTTAATATGATAAAAAGTCAAAGCTACTTTTGGTAGTGACAAATTATCAAAACTATCTCTATTTTGCAAAATACTGGCGAATGGTCGGAAACGAATTAAACATTTTGATTGGAATCGAATTATACGGTATTTTGAATGCGAAAGCCACTACAATTTTGCGACTTTGGAGAAATGCCATTACAATTCACGTATTTAGATTCATGCCATTACAAATTCAGAAAACTCCGAACTATACCATTATAAATTTAGAAAATTCCGAAATATGCCATTACAATTTTAGAGAAATATGAAATATGTCATTAGATTTTGTGAGAGCTGCAATTCCGAAATGACATATTTCAAATAGACGAATTGTAGTGGCAAAGTTTCAAAGCACGGTAATTGTAATCGCATATATCTAAAAAAACCCTTCTTAGAACGGGTCGTCCTCTACTTCCGTCTCCTCCCTTGCTCGCTCGTTCGCCGATCTCCATCCCGCGACCGCGAGCAGCGGCGCCGGCGTCCTGCTGCATCCGCCGCATCCTCGCCGGCGAGAACTCGTACGGAAACCCTCTTTCTCGTTTGATTTCTCTCTACCCGCGCGTACCCTTTTCTCTTGGGTTTTGCCCTAACCTTAGCTTCTCTTGTAGATCTGGAAGCAGCTTTTCTCCTTGCCTTAACCTAAGTACTAATTGCAGTTAGGATTTGGGGGTTCGATCAGCTGTACCCCATCCATCCCCATGTCCCACGCCCCTGTGTGTAGCAATCCTTGGAACATGGAATCCCTGTGGAAGCTGACCTACTTGCTCGAGCCTTCGTCGCTTGCTCTCATTGCAACTGCGATTTCCGTTGCCTATGCATCAGCGTCACGAGCCCTAGATCATGGGAAGGAGATGGAGAGGAACCTGGACTTCTCTGAGGCTTCCATAACACTTGATCGGTCGCAAGCACTCATGATCCCCCTTGCGAGTTCATGCAGCCTGTTGCTCATGTTCTATTTGTTCTCGTCTGTATCGCAATTCGTCACTGCATTTACTGCTGTGGCCTCGGCGATGGCGCTCTTCTTCTGTCTGACTCCATACATAGCATGTGCCAAGTCACGGTTCAGTATAGGTGATCCTTTTGTGTCAAGGTGCTGTTCAAAGTCATTTACCCGGTTGCAAGGTTTGCTGGTTCTGGTCTGCATCGGCACGGTGGTAACCTGGTTGGTATCAGGGCATTGGTTGTTAAATAATCTACTAGGGATCTCCATATGCATAGCATTTGTCAGCCATGTTAGGCTGCCCAACATAAAGATTTGTGCATTGCTCCTTGTGTGCCTGTTTGTGTACGATGTATTCTGGGTCTTCTTCTCAGAGAGGTTTTTCGGAGCAAATGTCATGGTATCTGTCGCCACTCAGAAGGCATCTAACCCAGTTCACACGGTAGCAAACAAGCTAAGCCTGCCCGGCTTGCAGCTGATTACAAAGAAGCTAGAGCTTCCAGTCAAGCTTGTCTTCCCCAGGAGTTTGATGGCAGGGCTTGTTCCAGGAAGTAGTCCTGGGGACTACATGATTGGGCTTGGAGACATGGTAAGTTAATTTACATTCCACCTTTTTCTTTTCATAGAGATATGGTAAGGATGAGATGGGAACCACTAAATGTTTAACACAAAAAGGACCTTATAGCAATACAATAATTTCTTCAGTGTAGCTTACTAGCTTCAGTTTAGCTCCCCCCCCACCAACAGCAAGCTAGAAATAGTAGCTCTTGGTCAACTTTATCTGTTACTTCTGGTTCATATGCATGCACTGTTCAAATCCCACAGTTTACTGAGAAACTTGCTCTGCAACAAAATGTTTGATTATTGTGCTAGACTGCTAGCTAAAGCTTTTATGTCTTACCAGATAGTTTAAAGTAACCAGGCTGAATAACATCTTAAAGGCTTCACATGCCCAAACTAAACCATGACTGTTCAAACAGATTTTAAGTCTTCAAAATGTTGGAAACACATTGCTGTGACACTGTGAAATACATTCTCTGAGTGCATGAATTGATTTAGGTTGCATCATCGCATATTGTATTGTAGACATGCCGTTCACTGGTATTTATTGTTTTATTTGCATATCAACCTGATATTTTTCACATGAAGTAGCTGCATGACTCTGCAAAAATGAATATGATTTTTACGTAAACACTACATCATACTGAGTCTATGTCTGAAATTCTGGATTACTGTGTCTTTCATCTGACTTGCTGACGTTTTTATTGATTAATTAACCAGCTCTTTACTTTTGTGCTATGATGACTGCAGGCCATTCCAGGATGCTTCTAGCTCTTGTACTCTCTTTCGATCACCGGAAGATCAAAGACATGACTATTTCACCAGACACGCCTCCCTCGAAACAGCGGAAATATGTATGGTATGCACTAACAGGTTATGGTGTTGGTTTGGTGGCTGCTTTGGCTGCTGGGATCCTATCTCAGTCTCCCCAACCTGCTCTACTGTACCTGTAGGTGTTCTCTCGTGATAGAATCAACCTTTCCGACATTAGCACTGTATCATCCTTGCCCTACTGAGTTATGTTTTCCTGACTTGGTTGCACATTGGCTATGATTAAGTTGTTGCTGAACCAGCTTTGATAAAGCTGTGATGCCACACTTATAGTGTGGATTTAATGATTGATATGCTTTATTACTGAGTTTGTGACTTCAGGTGCCATCTACGCTGGGCCAGTTATGTACATGTCATGGCTGAGGAATGATCTATGGGAGCTGTGGGAAGGATCCAAGCCAATTCTAAACGAGAAAGCTCATTTGTTGGAGGTATGAGATCAAGAGGACAAGAAAACAATTTCAACCTCCTCCTCGGATGTAATCTGATTATTCAGCTCTTCATACTAAATGAGAATATTTATATGCTAGAAAGGTCCAGTAATTTAAGCTTATACCGTGTTCATGTTGTTCTCGCAAGAGGGAACAATGTGTATCACTTAATGACAGTAATATAAAAGGTCTCTTCCATTACATAGCTTCGATTCTCTGTTGCTCGATTATTTGAATGTTGAGGCATGGAGTGCAGTCGCCTGGCATAGTGTATCTGTGTTTTCTTTTGCATAAAGAATGATATTTCCTCAGGTGTCAAGGACTCTCAGCGCAACTCAGAGCAAATGCAAAAAGGAAAATATTTAGCCCACCATGTACTGACAAGTTGCATTCTGAACTGAGCATTCCTAAAAAAGAAACATGAGCTGCAAAATTATATTTATTTAGTACTCAAAGTTGCAAAAACTAAAGAGAGAGAGGGAGAGATATCTGAGCCCAGGTTCGAACTTGGATCTTCTCCCGGTTTCCTTTACTGTAATTTGTTACGGCAGCACCACTACTAGTAGTATCAGTATATTTATGTTCCTGCACTGCACATAACCTGTGAAATTTATCAAGCTCTCCTGAGTTCTTAGTATCAGTATATGCTCGGTTTATGCATGCTTCTTGCCATCAATTTCATCATGTCTCTTGTTGTCCACAAGGATTGGGTGTGCAAGTTCCTGTGTGATTATTACTGATTTGATAGTGGATAGTCAATCCAAGTTTGGTTCTGAAAAAAAACTGGATTCTTTTGAATTCTGATTGGATGTAAAAGGAAACATATTGCATACCGTTAGTATAAAACATAGCTGAAAAAATCGGACCGGCGGTTAAACCGGAAAAAAACTAGAACTGGTCAGTTAACCGGTCCGGTTTTGAGAAAAAAATTATTTGAGTGGATTAAATTTCTAGAATTTTTATTATTTTGTATTATTTTTATATTAAAAAATACAACATATATCATATTAATAATAAAAAACTGACAGTCCGAGTGGTTCTTTTCTGAAAGTCCATTAACTGATTGTTATTCTTATAGCTTTGTTCAAATCGGTCAAAACAAAGCTTTTCACCGTGTCTACCTATAGAAAGAATAACCTCAAGCTGTTGTGCCTACCCTAACACAGATAATAAAGGAAATGTAATACGTACTTGATGAAGCATTGTTTGAGCCATGGGAGGCCATGAACTTGTTCAGTATGGATTTTTTAAAAAATAAATTTGGTACCCGATTTGAAAAAAAATACAAATCTAGATCCCGTCGGCAGTCTATCGGCTAAACCAGGCTGAAGTGGCTCTGGTTCAACTGAAGGCAGTGCCGAACCAGAGCCACGCCAGCTTGGTTCGGTCCACCAACAGTCGAACCAGTTTGCCACGTCAGTCGCGCCGCGTCCGCCCCTGCGCCCCCACGCCTTCGCCCCTGCCACCTCGCCTCTCGCGGCTCGGCCGCCGCGCCGCGCCCCTGCGCTCCCACCGCCTCGGCTGCGCCCCAGCTGCATTTAATGCGAGGCGGCGGGGCGCAGCCGAGGCAACGGGGCGCAGCCGAGACGGCGAGGGCGAGGTGGCGGGGGCTCGGCCGAGGCGGGCGCGCGGGAGGCGAGGCGGCGGGGCTTGGCCGAGGCGGACGCGCGGGGAGGCCGGGCGGCAGGGGCGAGGGCGGGAGCGCAGGGCGCGGTGCACTGACGTGGCAACCTGGTTCAGCTGTTGGTGGCCCGAACCAGGCTGACGTGGCTCTGGTTCGGCACTGCGTCGGCCGAACCAGAGCCACGTCATCCTGGTCGACCGACCAATGGCCGAGGTGGAACGCGCGGGGAGGCCGGGCGGCAGGGGCGAGGGCGGGAGCGCAGGGCGCGGTGCAGCTGACGTGGCAACCTGGTTCAGCTGTTGGTGGCCCGAACCAGGCTGACGTGGCTCTGGTTCGGCACTGCGTCGGCCGAACCAGAGCCACGTCATCCTGGTTCGACCGACCAATGGCCGACGGGGCTCTAGTTCGGCCGACCAACGGTCGATGGTAGGTTAGTTTTGCAATTTTTTGATTTCAGGTACTAGATTTGATTTTTTTTAAAAAAATATTATTTAAAAAAATTCTTCAGTATGCATATTATCCTACTGCTATTAGGATATGAATGATTATTTGATAAGCTCTGAGATATGAGCATTGATTCTACTTACTAATTATTAGTTATATTACTAATTATAATTAATATTTAAAGTGTTTATAATTTTTTTCATTTGGTGTATATACCACTTCTACTTTAACCATAAGCTACTAATAAGTCTTTAAATAACAGCCTATATTAATGTACGTGTCTGAATAAAATCTTTCTTAACTCTAGGTTTTATGCTTGATTGGTAATATTCTTTCAAATTAAAAAGGTATAAAAAATATATAATTATATTTATAATCCAAATACTATAATTAGACTCTTTTAATGATCAGAGGGCATATACTACCCTCTTCTTGGGGGCACATTTGTAATTTATCTGAAATATCTCGAGCGTACTTATTAGGTCTCGTTTATTCAGCTCTAGATTATAACAATTCAACATTTTTTATAAGCTAAAACAAATAAGTAATTTATTTTACCAATTTATTACAATAATTCAGTAAATTAGTGAAATCTATTTTTTTTAATAAACTGAATCGTTAAACTCAAACAGCCCTGACTCGTCACATCTCTCTCGTCTCTCGCCCGCGCGCCGCCGCCGCCGCCGCCGCTTCACTCGCCGTGCGCAAGATGTGGGGCAGCGCCGACGGCGGCACACCGGAGGTCATCCTGGAGACATCCATGGGCGCCTTCACCATCGAGGTACTACAAACCCCACTCCGTCTCTCATATCTCTCTCCCCTTGCCCGCATCTGCTTCTCTCTAGCTTGGTAACTCTTCTCGCCAGATGTACTACAAGCACGCGCCCAAGACCTGCAGGAACTTCGTCGAGCTCGCGCGCCGGGGCTACTACGACAACGTCGTCTTCCACCGCATCATCAAGGTCCCTCCTTTTCTTCATCCGCTCTTTGCCTGGGTTAATCCGGTGAGGTTTCTCATTGTCTTTGTTTCTTTCGATTCCTTGCTGTGTAGGACTTCATCGTGCAAGGTGGGGATCCTACTGGCACCGGCAGAGGCGGCGAATCCATCTACGGGTCAGCGATCTGTCTTGCTTCACTTCTCCTTCAATTAAGAACCAACCGATGGATGGATACCATACCTTTGCATTTGGAGGCGAATGCTGTATCTGATACCATTTTTGATGGATTCCTGTGGCATCAGAAGCAGCTAATTTACTGTTTACCGTTGCTAAGATGGAACTGTTTGTGATAGTTTGTACAATTCTTGCTTTTTAATTGTGGTTTAGTTTGGATCCTTAATAACACCAGTGTTCGCCCTGTCTTTACAGAGCAAAGTTTGAGGATGAGATAAAGCCAGAGTTGAAGCACACTGGCGCTGGAATTCTGTCAATGGCCAACGCTGGTCCGAATACAAATGGAAGCCAGTTCTTCATTACTCTTGCACCTTGCCAATCACTTGATGGTGAGGCTACCTTTCTTTATCATTGTCTCTCCCATTCTACATGCTTTGGCTTGTCTGATGACTAAGAATATATATATTTTTACTTTCCCCTAAAAAGCTAGAGTTCGTTCCACAGGTTGAATCAACAATGTTTTCAGATTGCAACCTAAAAACCTGTAAAATAATTCGCTGCAAGCTTTATTTTAGTTAGATTTGGAATGATTACAAACTACAAAGAACCAAGCTGAACCAGCTCCTGAAGAGGCTTTTGTAGAATGACTTGGAGTACAATTACAAGGAGTGTGATTCTTGTAAACCTTTGGTGGATATCAGAGACTCCCTCTCTTCTGTATTTTGATATTGTACATTTGAGTGCTTTTATGCTAATGTGCAACTCAACTGTTCACGAATTGTATGCTTACATCTGGTTTTGATATCGTAGTCCACACTCTTATTTTCTTGTACAAAATCATTCATAATTCATTCTTTTGGAAATTTCGACATGGAAAATGTTGCATTTTTCTTGCTACTAGGTATTAATATGACGATTTTTACTATTCCAGGAAAGCATACAATTTTTGGAAGAGTATGCAGAGGAATGGAAATTGTCAAGCGCCTCGGAAGTGTGCAGACAGACAAAAGTGACAGGTAACACCAAAATTGTATCCCATGGTTGTGCATATCACAGTATAATTTGCTCTGATTGTCATTCGTCCTGAGGGAGACTTGTGCTAGTGCAATGCCTCACTATTATGCTGCCTCATGGATATGGTGGCAAACTGGGTAGCCTGGCAGGAGGCAAGGATTTGGAGTTATGAGTCATGGTGCTAGCAGATTTGTCTAGATTGATTCATCAAGATCTTATTCACACCCCGCAATCACTTCAGTTGAATCTTATTCAGCTTTATATCTTTGTTGATTCAGGCCTATCCATGAAGTGAAAATCCTGCGGACCATGGTTAAGGATTGAAGGGTAGTGGGTCTACATGGTGTCTGTCAGTGACTTCTGATCTTTGGTTGTAGCTGCTTTGAGCTGTCAGTTTCAGGTTTCATCTCGTTGGCTCAAGAACTTCGGTTTCCTGTTTGATGCCGTGCTTATATAATGTAATATTTACATACATCATCGTTTGGGATAAGAGAATCGTTTTTAACAACTCATGAATCGCTGATCTATCTCAATTATTCTCACCTCACCTGAACGCATTACAGTGTTCAGTGATTAGCAGTGGAGAAAAAAACCTTTGAGCTGTGTCAAGTTATTTTGAGCTCATGATATAACGCAGCTGTTCTCTACAAGTATGTTCAGCTGATATTTTGTATGCTGTTTCAACACTGAAATTTTGCTTCAACAGGCCATAAAAAAAGGTTAATTTTTTCTGTGCCAATATAATTTTACAGTTTGCTAATATGCTACCAGTGTGTTAACCACAGTAGTGTGTCAACCACAGTCACTGACATAAATATTTTTAAAAAAATTATAATGGTACGTCCCTAAAAAACAATATAGCGCTCCTGTTTACTAAACTGAACATGTATGATGTTTTCAAAAAGACATACAGGTTGATGCAAGATGAAAAATAACTTTTTTTGTGTGACAGAAAAAGCATTTGTCAAGCAGAAATGAACTATAACAAGCCCAGCAGAGTACAAGATGTAGTTGAAATGCCGCCGTCGATTGATTCTACTAGTTTTTTTTTTTGTCAGCTGTGTTTTTTTCTGCATATACAACGAGGGCTTCAGCTTTGTTTCTAACTCGGCAACTGAAGCCATCATATCCATAAGTAAAACCTACAGAAGGGGTATAGCTCTACAAATCAAACTCTATAAGCATATGCCCCATGAACAATCTTACATCTGCTACAAGTCAAGTGTAACCAGAGAATCGCCATCAAGTGCTCTTATCCATTATGGGTGACTATAAATGAGACACCCAGTGTAGGCTCTGCAAGTATCGAATTCTCTCAAGAACAAATGTCCCCCACATCAATGGTGCCTCTACAGGCTACAGCTACAGTGGATCAGTGCTTCCAACATCAATGGAGCATGCTTTGAACTTTGATCACTGGCTTCTGTGCCCATTTGCTTTGACTCTCCCAGAAGAAGCACCATTCTCCATTACTGGAGAATGGTGAACTTCCTCCAAAGCGGCATTCGCCGTTAACAGGGGCTGCTTATCGCCATGAACCGTGCCGTCCGCTCTGTGTGCTTTCAGGTCTGCGAGCTTCACCACCTGATTATCATCAGAATCTTGCTTACTGTCATTGGAGCTTTGTTGTTCCTCTAGCAGCTTCAATCGCCTGAGGGCGGGTACATCCCCGTCGCAATACCTGCGCCACATGTTTCTGTACGCAGATTCCAGACCTCGCGTGAAATTCTCCCCGTCACAGACTGGTGATTTCGTCATTAGCCCTCGGAGGCTCATTCTCAATTCTTGTAAGGCAGTAACATCTGATGCTAAATCCAATGCTAAGTTAACATATTCGTCCTCGGATTTTGCAACCAGCCTCCCCAGCCCTGCAAGAATAACAGCAAAAGTCCACCAACAATTCCATATGGATAACATATCAATGGTATTAGACTGAAGAAAACCACAGCCAATGAATATGCAGCATGGAAAAACCGAAAAAAAAGTATGGAAATTCAACCTACTGCTACAAGATAAAGTTAAGAAACACATACCAACTTTAGTGAGTAGACTAACACCAACATTATGAGCATGGACTGAGCCAGCCATAGTAACACATGGAACCCCCATGTATAGAGACTCACAGGTAGTGGTAGTCCCGGCATATGGAAACGTATCGAGGCTGCAAAGAAACAGACCAAAGTTCAGATGGCTGTACAGGAAATACTCGGATAAAGGAGATTGGAGAATTCATTTTCCATGTATTCATGGGGCATGCTAAGGATTTGCCAATGAACAGTTTAAGACATCGAGAAGAATGAAGCTACTCATTTGCAGAACATGTTTAACCTAGCCTAGAAGTTGTCAGCCCTAAACCGTAAGGAACAGCAGACAAAAGACAGGTTTTGGCTGGCTAAATTGATCTAACGTTCCCCTCCTCTATTCCTCTGCTTTTATAGCTTGCAAATTACAGAGTATATAAGAGTTCTGCTAATAGAAAGTCTGCAGAAACCTTATAAATAGAGAAGATGTGCTGCTATAAATCCAGCCCTATCCAAACTTAAAACTAGGCGAAATAGAAAGCTATCTTCCCTAGATTATCTGCTTGACACCGACTCTTGCTCGAAGCTCTAGGAAGTTGACGCGTGGAAGCGGCTTTGTGAGCAGATCCACCAGCTGTTCGGCTAAGCTGGTGAACTCAATCACGATCTTTCTTCCCTCAATGCAGTCCTGAATGTAGTTTGCTGCATGGAGAAGTGGCCCTGATGTGTGGTGGCACCCGACTACACATGATCTGTTGTTGCGCGAATGTGACTGACCTCGTGACGGTGCCTTGCCTGCGGAGGTGGCCTTAACCTGATCTCCCGATCAGTGTGCCGCATCCTGATTGCCCATGTAGTTATGACATCCTTGATCACTCGCCTGCCTCCCACCAGCTGTGGAGCAGCGACATAGCAGCGTCTGATTACATGTGACTTGATCTGTTCAGCGGCAGTGACATGATTGCGCCTGGTAGCGCACGGAGGTAACATGCGACCGTAGGTTGGCGCCCATCCTTGTGACAGTTGTCGGTCCTCACGGCAACTAGCAATCCTTTGAGATGGCTGCCGGTCCTCACAGTCACGCCCGGTCTGCTTGGGGTGATGGCCTGCGATGTTGTGAGGGATTGTGCGGCGGTGCCCAACTACATGTGGCCTATAGTTGCGCGGCGACGCCCAGCCTTGCAGCGACGCTCGACTACACGACAACCAGTCAGTCCTCGTGGTGGCACCCGACATCATGGCCATTCCCCTTAGCTTCACGGAGGCCTTCCCTAACTTTGTGGCAGCAACACAATGGCGGTGACATATCTGCACGACAATCCTTCTTCCTACTCCCCTGCAACGGTTTGCGGCTCCACCCGACAACCCGCAGTGCGTGGCAACCTGTGCCCCACGCAGCCATCGCAGCAGCTGCCTGGCAGTCTGTTCAATGGCTCAACGTCATCCTGGCATCCTGCTCAGTGCCATCGCAGCAGCCCTCCACCCGACGCTCAGTAGCGCACAACGGCAGCCTGCAGCCCCACCCGGTGCCTGGTAGCATGTGGCAGCGGCCTGCAGCCCTGCTCCGCACACGCGGTGGTGGCCTGCAGCCCCGCCCAGCACCTGGCAGCATGCGGCGATGGCCTGCAGCCCTGCCGGATGCCTGGCAGCGTCTCTTGCAGAAGGACCCCGATCTTGATTGATCTGTAGCGGCAGCCCACACAGCGTCTCTCCCGGCGGCTTGGCAGTAGCAGCGCCTGATCTGCAGCAGCATGGCAGCCTGCAGCTGTGCAGCAACGGTGGCAGGGCACCCTGACACTTCGCCCGTGCAGCCCCTTGGTGGCAGCAAGGACACAACCTGCAATGGCAACCGTTGCTTCACTGTGGTGCCTTGCCAGATCTGTGTGGCCTGCGTGGTGGTCGTGAAGCAGCAGGGGGGCTGCCAGCTGTGCGCAGCAGTGGCGGCTCGGCGCCCCCCACTGCGCCCGACCTGTCCTTGTGTCGCTACCTTGCAATAACCTCGCTCTGATACCACTTGTTAGCCCTAAACCGCAAGGAACAGCAGACAAAAGACAGGTTTTGGCTGGCTAAATTGATCTGCCGCTCCCCTACTCTATTCCTCTGCTTTATAGCTTGCAAATTACAAAGTATAGAAAGAGTTCTGCTAATAGAAAGGCTGCAGAAACCTTATATATAGAGAAGATGTGCTGCTATAAATCAAACACTATCGAAACATAAAACTAGGTGAAATAGAAAGCTATCTTCCCTAGATTATCTCCTGCTATCTTGAAGAGATCACACAGGATCACTTAACTAATATAAAGATATGTGCCAGATATTACTAGATCTGCACAGATACTAGCCTTAATACTAGATCCTTTCCTGATTTAGGAGATTACATGCCACATTATAATGGTGCAGGATTATTAGACAATAGAAGTTGTGTACTTGTGTCAGAATATCTCACCTGATGTCCATTAGGGATATGCTTGCATGTGATCATGGTTGAGATGGATGAGTGGCAGCAAGTCAACTCGTAATGACTCCAAACCTAACTCCTCTAGTGTTAAGAGGAACTTCTGTCTAATACTGTCACAGCAGAATGGCTTACACTTAACCACAAGACGCGAGTTAGGGACTACACATAAAATTTTGGCCCAAACTTGCAATACTTTTGGTGTAATCTGCCAAAGGAAAATCAATAAATAGTGATTCACTAAAAATAAACTAGATACTTGAGTATGTTATGCGTCACCTTTGCCAGATTATTGAAACTGCCAAATGTGATGAAACCGTTTAAAATTGCTGGAGTAGGAGAGACTGGCCCAGCTTCTGGGAAGGACTGTAACAAAGAAAGCTCTCAGGAAGGCGCACCAACTCTTCAACATACCTGCAGATAATTGTGACCATTACATTATAGATGTGTGGGTGCAAAACTGCATGCCAGAAAAGCTATAGCCACAAGAAAACACATGGCTTACTTTTGGACTGTATCAGGTGGATCAGCCAATGAATCTGTTATTCGGTAGTCAATCATTGGCAAACCTGTTGTATTAGGGTAACCAATCCATGTTACCTGTGCAGACAATTCAAGTTAAACAAGCACCCATCAGCTCAATAATCAGATAAACATTTTTTAGGAGAACAATCAGAAATGAGGTAATCATTTACTATTTGATCCTTGAATGGTTTCATTGACTAGAGTGAAAGGAAACGATCAGAAGAAGTTCACAGAACATAATTGTCATGGGTTGAACCCATGACGGGATAAACACTGCCGGGAGGATAGCTGGATGGCGTTGGCTGCTCAGGATGAGTAGACTTAGGTGAGGGAGACAAACGTGATGAGAGATTAGACTTTTTTTCTTCTTATTCATTGATTACTTGATCAATACAACCCTATTTATAGAGTCTACAAGACCTAACCGAATAAATAACCAAATTTATTACGCCTCTAGGACTCTATTCATTAATAAACATTAATAAACCCAGACTCTAATCAGACTTGCACTCTAATCCTCCTTGTTGCTACAGTACTTGTGGGTACTGTTCACACAGCTGGGCACGGGCCTGGCAGCCCTGGCCCACAGCCCATGACCAATGTTTACAAATCGCCTAGTCGAACCTAGTCGCCATGGTACCGACCAGAAAACTAATCGCGATTAGTCTATTTGGTCGTTCTATTTAATTATTCCATATATTTTAGGAAATTTACATAATATATATATACACTATATAGTGTATGACAATAAATATCCATGTATGGGCCAAATTTCCGGCCATTACTTATTAGCCCAAAAATAAAATTGAAAAGCCCAGGCCCATTAACTAAACCCTAGCTTCACTCCTCACATCTCCCCTCTCCCAAACAGTCGTCATAGATCTCCTCCCTCACAGCCGCCACAGAGACGACTCAGAAGCATGCGCGCGGCACATCCCCTGCGCGCTGCAGCTCCCGCCTGTGCCGCCTTCTCCTCTTTCTCCCGCCGGCGCCGCCATCTCCTCTTGCTCCCGCTCCCGCCGTGGCCCATGCGCCGTCGTCAGCGCGCTCCTCCGGCTGGCCCCTACCTTCCCCGTTGGTTGCCCTTCTCTCCTGGTCGCCAAAATGTCACTAATCGGCCGATTAGTCGAACGACCAGATTTCTGGTCGCTCTAGTCGGGTCGGAGCACCTAGTCGTAGCCAGCAAAACGACCAGGCCGATTAATCGCGATTAATAGGACGATTTGTAAACACTGCCCATGACAATAATGGCACGGATAATAGTGCTCCTGTGCAAAAGCCAAACAGTTCTGAAATTATCAAATTAAGAAATGTAACAGTTATGAATCATGGCACACAATGCTACCTGAATAGGAGCAGGCCTGCATGCCATTGTTCCTAACTTGTTGTTTGCTGTATGGCCAGTAAGTTCCACAAGTATGTCCACTTATCCTCTATCACCAAGCTAGCAACCTTCTTTTCATCAACACCATATATATCTCTCCACAATCCACCCTTTTTTAATACCTTATCCTTGAACCGAAGGGTCTTGGCATCTGCCTAAATAATTTACAATTGAAGAAAATATGAATGAAATATGGTTACAAAACAAAGAACAAATACATAAAGGATACAACTTACAAGGAGAACCAAGAAATTCCTATACTCAATAATCAATGTATTGAAGCCATATGTACTCGAATAGTTTGTAAATAGATGGGGGCTGTAATTGTCGAAAGATCATGTAAGCTGGAAAATAACCCTGGTATGTCATGGATGAATGGCCCTAGGCACCCACTTGTCAACCTTACATTGGATGATTTCCAATTTACATGTATTCTCTGTTACTGAACTAATTTAATTTGGGGGTTCTCAGCCTCTCAGGATATAACATTTATGTCTGACAAAATGGAGTGGTATATTAAGAAACTGAACATAGTTTAGTGGCAATGTGGCATATCCTGAAAAATTCTGGTGCTCTTATATATACTTATGAACAAATTACAGCTCACTATCCTATCAACCATTAGATTACAATTTCCATTTTCAAAAGGAATGATTTCAGTACACATTATCACCATACATATTTTGGAAATTAATAAGTGAGGAAGTCTAAACAAGTTTGTTGGCACAGAATGTGGAAAAGTGAGTAAAATAACTGACAAGAAAAGGAATGACTATATCTACCTTCACAACACTAGAGTACACAACGACCTTGCAATTTGAGTAGTCATGGTGTGTAAGAGGAGCTTCAATGAAGTAAGACACAGAGTGAGTAAAGTAATCAGGAGAACATAACCGATGACCAGTGGACGATCAGCGACTTTTGAGTTATCCCAATTAGTATATTGTGGATACAATTTCAGGAAGTGCTTTCCCCACTCCCTGCAAAATATAAAATACAATGAATATATAGTTGAGCATTTATAACACATCAAAATAGATAATCATTCTGACATAAATATGGTTGTCTTGTAAAGAAGTGTGAAGAGACCTGTGAGCTTGATAAAGCTTGTCGTCGGAGCCCTCATCAATATAATTCAATGCAAGCAAACGGTTCTGCAAAACGAGTTGTTTTGTAAGTTCGCCTCAAGCCTCATTGAGAGAATAGCTATGAAGTTAGGTCTTACAAATATAAACCATAGCTGTTCCACAAATTATTAAAACAGATGTGACAGGCAAGCAACAGCAGGGTTTGAAACAAACTATTAACATGTAATACATGATTATTTATATGATATAAAGCAACATTTACATATGGTTGCCAGTTTGCATTAAATGGGAAGTGTAATTATTACCGCCACCTCCTCGAATAAATTGAATTCTCCATGTAGCAAGAGTACAAGACATGAGAATTCCAAATAAAGTTTTAATAACCAAGCTCTAGGACAAAGAGAGTACCTGACCAGCATTTCGTGAATCAGGATCAATTTGAAGGCATCTCTCATAAGCTTGCACGGATAAAGTAATACTTCCTGCATCTCTATAAAGAACACCTATGGTAAAAGCAGTGATGAATTGTCAGTTATGTATAAACATCTGGTCCCTATTATCAAAAGAGAAAGTTTTGCAAACCAATGTACTACTGAATACTGATTCATGCTTATATAGCTATTATGAGCCTTAGCTGGAAAAATGCTTTTTCAAATAACATTGTAGAATTCATAGTTATTACAGCAGCATGGCAAGGCGAGGCGCCTGACCACCTTTACACCTTTTAGGTGAGTATGGAGTATGGCGTGTGGCGAGGCGACGCTATACTCACTTCACAGAAATGACGTGGCAGCAGTATTGCACAATTATATTAGAAATCAATACTATAATTAAGCAATTGTTTCCTTTTAATATCCCTTTCAAATCTCCAATCACAACGTGCAAATCTGTATCTCGTTATTTCTGTCTCTTTTTTCTTTCCTTTCCTTCTGTCTCTCTTCTTTCCTTCTGTCGGTCAGCGCCTCCTCTCTCTATCTATTTCCTTCTGTAGTTGTCTCTTTTCATTTCTTTCCTTTCCTTTCCTTCTATATCTCTTCTTTCCTTCTGTCATTCAACGCTTCCTCTCTCTGCCCCTCCGATTCTCTCTCACACATTCCTGCATTCTTCTCATTCAGGTGGTGGCCGGCAGCACGGATCCAACCACAGGAACACAGAAAACAGTGGTGGCAGCGTGGATCCATGCAGCGGCAGCACAGATCTAGTGGTGGCTTCTCCACATCAGGCATTCCATCGCAGTTGTCGCCTGGCGTCCATGTGAAGCAATATGGTGTCCGCGCAACGCCAAGCAAGATTAGGCGGCCGCCATTGTCATGGGCTGTGGGCCAAGGCTGCCAGGCCTAGGCCCAGACGCATGGACAGTATCACACGGTACTGTTCGCGTGAATAGTACCCACGGGTAATGTAGCAATATGGCAGATTAGAATCCAAGTCCGATTAGAGTCCAAGTTATTAATCGATAGAATCCTAGAGTCGTAATGGAATCAGTTAGTTATTCGGTTAGGTCTTGTAGGCTCTATAAATAAGGTTGTATTGATCAAGTAATCAATGAATAAAAGAAAGAAGTCTAATCTCTTATCCCAATATTCGTCTCTCTCACCTAAGTCTACTTCTCATCCCAAGTAGCCGACGCCACCCGACTATCCTCTTGACGGTATTTATTCCGTCATAGATTCAACTCATGACAACTTGGTATCAGAGCCACTCACCATGGCTTTTGGTGGTGATTAAACTATGTAAGTTGTTTGTCATGTTATGGTGCGCCATCTACTCTACCTAGCTACCAAGGAGGTACTCCATCAAGTGTTTTGATGGTCTATGGTGCCGAGAAGAAGATCCACATCAAGCTAGAAGAGGGTTTGGCGACTCATAATAGTCTTAAGATTTGTTTTTAGTTTTCAATAATGTATTAAGCCAGGATGTAAAAGGTTTGGGTCTTATTTGTATTAGGCGTCAAGTCAGGTTTGAGGTTGTACTGCAGCTCGAGGACGAGCTGCTCAAAAGGAGGGATGTGGTGTCATGGGGCTGTGGGCCAAGGATGCCAAGCCTAGGCCCAATCCCAAGCGTGTGAACAGTACCGCACGATACTGTTTGCATGATCAGTACTCATGGGTACTGTAACAATATGGCAGATTAGAGTGTAAGTCTGATTAGAGTCCAAATTTGTTAATGGATAGAGTACTAGAGTCGTAATGGAATCGGTTAGTTATTCAGTTAGGTCTTGTAGGTTCTATAAAATATAAATAGGATTGTATTGATCAAGTAATCAATGAATAAGAAGAAAGAAGTATAATCTCTTATCCCAATGTTCGTCTCTTTCACCTAAGTCTACTTCTCATCCCAAGCAGCCGACGTCGCCTGGCTATCCTCCGAACAATGTTTATCCCATCATGGGTTCAACTCATGACAGCCATATCAACTAAGGCAGACACCAGACTCCCATGAGGCGAGTAGCGGCCATGGCATCGGTGACCGGCTGCCCATACGCCTTAACAACTATGCTAGAATTTAAGAAGCATTAGAGGCCTTCATGATATTTGTTGGTTAATCATTACCCAAGTTATTATATGCTTCAGCATACGTGGGATTTGCAATAATGGCCTTCTCAATCATGCTTGCAGCAGAATCCATCTTTCCCTATATGTGAAGAACAGCACATTTTAATAAACTAAAATGTAATATAGCCAGCCAGTCCAAATAGAAATTGTGCAAGACAACAAGATAACAGAAGGCCGTACCTGGACAGTAAAGACAACTCCAAGGTTATTCAATGACTGAGAGAAATTTGGTTTAATTGACAAGGCCATCTTCAACATAAGAGAACAGAAAATAAATAAATCTATTCTCTGACTATCTGAACATAGTGCACACAGCATAATTAGCTTCACTTACTTGATAACATTCAACAGCTTTGTCGAGATTATCCCTGTCTTTGTATATTACTCCCAGATTGTTGCATGCCTCCGCACAGCGAGGATTGAAGTGAAGAGCAAGCTCATAGAAAACAATAGCCTTCAAAACTCAGAAATAGAGTGTAAGCAAAATAGTGGATGTTAATGTACAAGAATATTGATAAGAATATAAGATTTTCTTATAACTTACCATCTCAAAATTCAACATTTCACCATATGCAACTCCAAGATTATACATAGCATCAGCATAGTGCCAATTGTAGAACAGAGCTTTCTTGTAATATGCCACACCTTGATTAATGTCACCCTCAATTTTGACCTGAAAATATTTTTAAATAAGAAAAGATCAAAAGATACAATAGATTTGTATTAATCTACCAAAAGCCAGTGCTAACAATTATTAAATGTATACCAAGTATAAATTAAGAATGTCTATTGAAGGTGACACGAAATGGAGTAGAAAATAGACATTAGGTGTAGTTTGTTATTCATAGGATGAAGGTCCTGCTAAATTAAAACAAAATTAACTCTATTGCAAGACTTAGTATGCTCACAGTTGAAAGTGAATAGACAAACAATGAACATAAATTAAAGCTACCACAATTGTTTTCCATTAACTCAAACGCTCGAGACAATTTCCAAAAATATATAATGGACAAGCTCAATGGCAACCATTAGAAATTTACACACTGGAGGCAGATATGACAAGAAGCAATGTGACAATATGGTTGAAATAAAAGGGAACAAGACCACACCTTTGTACCCAAGTCAGTTAGCGCTATTGCCATGTTATTCTTGGCAATCTCGAAGTTGGGGGAAATAGTCAAGCACCTGAGATAGATACAGTATTACAGTATAGATAATTCAATGATACATTTCAACATGGTATGTTTTATTGTACTTAGGAGTTGAAATCAGCATAATTTGTATGAACAAGAAAAATTCAAGCTTACCTCTCATAGCAAGCAATTGCTGCTTCTAGCTCTCCACGGTTCTTGTAAATAACTCCCATGTTGCAATAAGCTTCAGCATACAATGGTCTCTCCAACGCAGCTTTCTCGTAACATGTAAGAGCCAAATCAAATTGCATCATCTCTGAATAAATCACGCCAAGGTTGTAATAAGCAGGCTGCATAAATCAGATGAAGACATAAAAAATCAGCATTTTGTAACAGAAAGAAAATAACAGTGATCCATATAGAAATTAGAATTGGTGATGGTACCGCATAGTGGCTGTCAACTTCCAGAGCTTCACAATATTTTGAATCCCCTCCTCTGTGTTACCTGCAAGCTTCAAGCTAGTTCCAAGATCTGTCAACACAATAGCAAGAAATTCTGCAGCAGGTTTGTACGAAGGATCTGCTCTTCGAGCTTTCTGATAAGCCTGTTACAACTTCTCTCCATCAGAACATTTATAGATAAATACATCATATAATAAATTCATTGACCGCATTAAAATTCTTAGCCTTTCAAGATATACATTTCTCTTATGTATTAGATGGGTTAGGATTTTTATCCTCCCAATTTTTTTAATCTGATCTACTTTGCAGCAATTGCTGTGTCTTAGTTCATTCACCTAGTATCTATGTCTTCTCTCTCCACAAGGTTGTCGTTAATTCCATCGCCAAAAAAATTACAGTGCTAACAAGTATATTGTGGTGATAATAACAACTCTGTGTCAAGACTCAAGAACCTATCAAAGCAGTTGGTCCTTCTTCTAGGTACTGTTCTTGGACCCAAACCTACTCAAAATATAACTTGGTGTTAGAAGTCTGCAATACCCCTTAGAAGCCAGAATTGATAGTTAGATGTAGCTCATCCCAGGTATTTTGGGGAGTGCAAGGCACTTGCAGAAAGCTCAAAGATTATACTTTGAGCAGCGTACTAATGTCAGATCATTCTTTCTCACAACATGGACAGACATATCAGATTCAAAGCACAAACAAGACAAAAAATGGCATTGCTAGATAATAACAGTATAAGTGTATATATGGGGGGTTTACTTCAATCATTTATATATTTTGCTTTCAGAAGATCACAGACACCAGACAATATCTAAGACTTCTAGTGCTGATGTAAAAAATCTATCAGAATTAATAATAACCAGTAAGCCAACAGTAAGAACAGGGAACGCACATGAAGAGTCTCTTACACATACCTCTGCAGCATCAACCAATTGACCTTCATCTTTGTAAATCATCCCACAGTATGTGAGAGCACATGCATTCCCTGGGTCGATCTTGACAGCCTCCCTGAAGCACTCAATGGCCCGCCTCGGTAAGCTCTGTGCCTGGAGGCAAATCCCCTTCCCAATAAGGGCCTCCACATTGGTGTCATCCTTCTCAAGAACACAGTTGTACAACTGGAGCGCATCATCAAATTTGTTGCGCGAGCGGAGGATGTTGGCATACCGCAGGGTGTCCTTCCCGTCCAACTGCTGCTTAGCAGGTACAGCAGCACCATTACGTTCAGATACCACGCCATTGCTCTCCCTCCCTTCATTGGAGTCCATTCCCGGTCGCCCCATGGCAAAGAAAATAGCCTACTTCAAGGTTTTCTGTATAAAGAATGTAACGAGCAATTTAGAATGGTTCCGTAGGATTGAGAATTTCAACTGCGAATGTTAGCGTAAAGAAAACGCGTCAAAAAAGGAGTAAATTTGGAGCCAAATATGCGTAAAGACTAGAAAAGGACGCGGTGCTTTGGACTATCTCCGAATTGCGCAAAAGCCGCAGCTTTTTTAGTAAAAACTCAGGGAAAGAACACGAGATTGCGATTTTCAAAACCCTAGGCGGAAAAAAGAAAGAACTTTTGCAAACAACAGGGTAGAACACTACCGGAGAGAATCCAAAACAAGCACAAAAAATCGCAGGAAAAAGGGCTTTTGCAACGCAGGGGTACTCTTTCCAGCTCAAGAAGCGATAACCCTAGTGTTTCAGCAGCGGGGAAGGAGGAGAGGGAGCGGAGGCGAGGTAGGAGGAGCTCACATTGGATGATGGCGCGGTCCACCGACCACCGGCGCGAGATCATGGCGCAGCAACCTTCGCATCACTCCGCCGCACCGCGGGGAAGGGAGAATTACCCCCGCCGCACCGCGGGGAAGGGAAGCCGTACCCCGCCGCGCCGCGCAGCAGCGAGGGTTCGACGGCGGCGAGGGTTTCGGGAGGGTGGAAGGAGAGAGACGGGTCGTTTGGTGTTTTAGCCCCCTCCGTTTTATTCCTTTTTTTTCTCTTTTGGATTTTTTTCTTTACGATTTCATCGTGCGCTCGCTTGATTGAGGCCGTCTTTTGTCAGCTTTCTTTCCTTTTTCTACTCTTTTTGGCGAATTTTTTTTTAAAAAATATTTTTTGAAAAATATTTTTTGAAAAAATTCATATCTGATACCTAAAATCAAAAATTGCAAAAAAAACCTACCATCGACAGTCCATTGGCTGAACTAGGCTGACGTGGCCCTCATTCGACCGATAGAACGTTGAACCCAGAGCCACGTCAATCTGGTTCGACCACAACAAGACGAACAAGACCGGCCACGCCGCGTCGCGCACCCCCGTGCCCCCGTTGTCGCGGCGGGCGGGCGCGGCTTGGCAACAGGGCGTGGGGCGCATGGTGTGACTGGCCTGAGCCGAACCAGGCTGGCGTGGCTCTGGTTCGGCGTTCCATCGGCCGAACGAGGGGCACATCAGCCTGGTTCGCTCGATCAACGACCGACGGCAAGCTAGTTTTGCAATTTTTTGATTTCGGGTATCAAATTTAATTTTTTATCAAAAAAAATATTATTTAAAAAATCCTCTTTTGGCAGTCACCCCTCAGTTTTTACTCTTTTTCGTGAGTGGTTGAACTCTACAATAAAAAAAAATCTTCCAAGCTACTATAGCCAAGGGTGCAAAAATTATTAAGTTATTAAGTTAGAATAGCCGTGGATTTGTGATCGAATGATTCTATAAAACTTAATGATAGAAAACAATGATTTTATACTTTAATTATACCTTAATTGACAACGAATGATTTTTTGTGAAAGCGACATCCTGTTTATCGCTAATTACGTGAAGGCTACGGTGCCTTACTCTTCATTGAGTTGTGTTTTTACGCCTACACACTCTTGTTTTTATTTCAAAAGAGAGATGTAGTTGAAATGTTCATTTATAGAGGGTTTTTATATTAGATTGTTGCTGAAATGTGCTATATTAAAGCCTATTGGAATTGGCAACCACAATATATGGCAAAACTAGTCCATATATGAAACGCATAATATTGGTTTATTTCTTATCCCACAATGTTTATAGCAATATGAGATATTAAAAATAAGAGAGAAGAGAGAGAGAGAAGCAAAGAAGAGGAGTGATAAGTGCTATTTTATTTTTATAGGCAGCCCACCCATAAGATTATGGCTATCTTTTACTAAAGCCTACAATAAAGACCACTTCCACAATAGTACGGCTAGCTTGTGGAAATATTTTAGGGGAAGTATCTTGTGCACATCGGCTAGCCGTGCACATGGTGCACATGTGAGATCTTCACCTTCAATCTGTAATCCAACGGACAACAGTAGCTGGGGGTTATCGCAAAATGACAGAATGGGGGAGGTGGGAGGTGTTTTCTGCAAAATGATCTGGTGGAGCTGTTGTCCGTTGGATTACAGATTAAAGGTGGAGATCTCACATGTACACCATGTGCACGGCTAGCCGATGTGCACAGAATACTTTCCCAATATTTTAATACTTATAGACTACTTTTTTCACACATTGTGGATGCTCTTAGCTATTTCACAATCATGGCTACCCTCCTTAGTGACACGAGAGATGTTATGGCATATGTAGTGCCGGCGATTTTGTAAAAGGCCCTTGATTTTTCTGTAACTACGACGTGCTCTCGGCGTTAGCCATAAACCCAGCGTTAGCCATAAGCTCCATCTGGTTCGGTCCTTTATCGATCGAACCAGACTGACGTGGCTTAGTTTGACCAACGGTCGGCCGACGGATGTCTATTTCTGCCATTTTTTTGAATCAGCTATCCAGAATTGAAAATTTTTCCAAAAAAATATTGTTCAAAAATCACGTATTCATATATATCTTGAGTGTGCCCTTTTTTAATACATGCTCGAGACATACAAAGAGACCGATAGCGATGCAATCTAGACCACGCTAAAATCTATTAACCTTGCATTTGTGTGTGCTTATTTATAAGCGACTAAGAGTTTAAATGTTTAATCTCGGTAAGTGATCCCATGTCATTTATTTTAGGGGGAATTGCACATTACCCCATAGTTGGAGTGTGCGTTGTAGATTTGCCTATTGTTGAATGTACTTGTTATTTTGCCCTGTAGTTGACGCACATGCTTGCTATTTTACCCTATCTCTAAATTTCCTACTATTTTAACTACCCTTTTCGTTTTCAGCCCTAAATTACCCTTGGTTGGTTTGCTCCCGTCACGAGCCCACGGTGCACGGCGACCCGCCCCGTGCCGCCACACAGATTTTCGGGAAATTTGTAAAAATACCATTAAAATTTTCTGTAATTTGAAAAATACCACTGTCAGTGACCGTGGTAGGTCCCATCTGTTAGTGACACGCCGATGACATATCTTAAAGACCATGAATATTGTAATGGCATGGAAAAATTCGGCCCCAGATTTTTTTATCCGGTGGCGATTGCGCACTGTGCGCCGGTGAGGGCCGGTTCACGATTCGTCCACTTCCCAGCAGTTGCTTTAATAAGTAAATACATAGTATGCTTCCACGTGCTAAACTATATTAGTTTGTGTTCTCGATTTCTCTGTCAAATCTGTATTAGTCGTTAACCGTTCTTTCTTTGTGGTATGGTTCAGTTTATAATAATCCAATTTGTTTTCATAAACTGAAACAAACAAGTTTATTATGATCTAGATGGTTCAATCCAGCTAAAACAAACTGACGCTAAATATGGATGTCATATTAAAGTCTAGAAGAGAAAGATAGCCATGCTAACACTGATATGAAATCCTAAATGCAGTCTATCACTTTAAAGTGAGATAATGTTCTTCTTGAGCCTAGAGGAATGCTTGATATAGTCGGTGTAAGAGCAATCCCGATGTATATAGACTGGTTGATTCATATATATGAATTAAAAATAACTAGTCTTTAGTTGTTGAAATTTACACAATGTTAATAGCTAACTAAACCAAAATAGGTGTGACCCATGGACAAATAAAACAAGAAGAAAAAATTTCATATAGATATACCCGTTTACTCATGAAACAAACACACAACACAGATCTGAACTTCTGAGCTTGGGCATGCTGATGTGAGGGCTGCAGGCATTGTGGTGTGGGCGAGGCAGGGGAACAGCGCTGGCACGGGCGCAAGTAGTTGGGGACGAGGGCTCGGGCCTAGGCGATCGATGGTGTGGGCAAGCGCAGGAGGCCGACGATGCGGACGAGCATAGGTGGTCGGTGGCGCGATCGTCCTCGAGCGTGGACTCACGTGGTTGACAGTACAGATGGATGTCTTTCGACGCTCGGGCCTTGAGGTGGCGCCATGAAGGATCAGGGGAGGAGTAGAGGACAAGAGGTGACGACTAAGACATGGGGCTAGCGAGCATACAATGAGAGATGGAAGATATAGTAGGGGTGGGAGGTGGATAAATAGTTTGGGTTAGGTTTTTCTTTTTTATATATTTATATTATATAGGTAAATGGGTATGTATAGTCTTACTCATCGAGGGATAATCTTAAAAATATATCTGATTCTAATAGGATTTGTAAAGAGTTGTCATCTCCTACTTATAGATAACTAAACTTATTTCTTTAATCAAAGAGCTTTACGTTTCCGTGCTAAACACTCCAGCTTAGCGTCATGATGCAACATTCGTTTCTTTTGGCTTTGCAACACGCCCGGAGCAATCAATATCAAGTTAACTTTTTTTATATAAAAAAACGTCTTTTAAACTGAAGAACAGTCCCGGTGACCGGTGTGCACAAACTTTAACAGCTAATCACCACATTCAGATATTCAGCTGATGACCGTGATAAGTATGTGTCCAGCATAACTGTAACCAATACATTTCAGCAGTGTTAACACCAAAAATTAGTGATTTCTGCGTCAATACTTTCGCAACAGAAAAGTTAAATTCCTAATTACAGTCAATTGTCGAAAGCAAAATTTTTGGAAACAGGATTCCAACAATTAAATGAACGCCGGTAAAATTTATAGAAGGCAAACCGGAACAGTACTCAGCTTAATGACCAAAATCTCTGAAGTGTTTCAGCCACATTGAGATGCTGAACATAACATTAGAAAACTTGAAAAAGGTAACAGCTGTTCTAGAGCAGACAAGCCCTTAGTACATTCAGGGCAAACAAAGATGCACAACATCCACACCCTTAGGTGTTTGTTGCCCTGGTGTAGATCTGCTGACTTGAGTGAACTGAGACCATGCGAATGAGGCCCCGATCCATCAAATCCTTGATTGCCCTGCGAGCCAGTGACCCGTTGATCTGCAAAGAAATAGCAAAGCAATTTTAATTGCACATTCACAAACACAAGGCAATGAAAAATAGTATCGGGATGATACAGAGATATCACCAGCCCAGTAAGCTAAGCAATATAAAAAACATTGAATCAAGAACTTGTAATTCAAGTCAGAAACTTATATACAACCATGAATTACTAGATACAGACAAAATTGAGTGACTGAAAAGAGACTTTAGTCATTATTTGGAAAAATAAACACAATTCATGATAAACAACCCATACAAGATGCATGAGTGGTTAATAACCGCAGATATAGTGTATTTTGGGCACATGCATGGATTTAGGACAGACAAACAAACATGATACAATGGTACATGCAAAATGTATAAAACAACATTTGACAGGAGACATTAATTCCTGCAATACTGGCGATATCAATGGGATTGTCAGCACAAAGAAAGTCATTCAATATACAATCAGCACGCAAGGATGACACTCATGTTAGCCTTCGGTATTATCTGTCAGGTACATTACTGAGTAGGCCAATTAGTAACACAACTAGTTTTTACAGACTAGCCATCAAGGTTACAGACATTGCACATACATGAAAAATTGATAATTTACCACTCTTAGGGCCCGTTTGGATGGACTAAAACTAATTATTAGCAACACTAATAATTAGTTCATATATGTTTGGATACTTTGGACTAATACATGAAAAAGGAGTAAAAGGCCCCTATTAGCTCCCTGGACTAATGGCTAACCATTAGTTGGCCCATGAACTAACAATTAGTTTAGTAATTAGTTGGGTCGGTTGGATGAACTAAGGCTAAAAATTAGCTACTAACAATTAGTTCATGGGATCCAAACATGACCTTAACATAACATCACCCCTTTGATCATGATACCACTCTAAGACAATAACAAGACAAGTGGAACTATTTAGGTCAATGACATATGATACATGCCGGCAAAAAAGCAAAGCCACTTACTTCTTACTGGTGGCAACATTCACAGCACAATAACCAGATTATTTAGACAGAAAATTCATGAAATAATTAAGGTGCAAACTTGGAACTACTAGAGAACTAGGAGGGAAGATTACCCGAAGCCTCTCAGAGAGGACGGAGGGGGTGATCTGCTTGTACTTGGGCACCTCAGACAGCAGCTTGTCGTAGGTGGCCTGATCAAACATCACCGAGTTGTTCACCTTCTCCTTTTGCTTTCCCTTGCTCCACTTCTGTAGCAATCAAACAACATGGCGCGCACATCCACCATGAGAAGTTGAGAACCAACAAAAGAGAACTTAACGAAATAAATTGATGGAGAGAAAGCGTCACCTTCTTCTTCTGCTTTCCACCGCCAGACTTGGCCGGCTTCGACGACGACGGCGGGGCCTTCTCCTTCTTCGGAGCCTGCGAGGACAGAGACGAGCGTATCAACACGGCGCTGCCAAATCAGTAGGCTCCGAAGGCCGGAACAGTGAGTGAACTTACCATCTCAGAGGGGGGCGGTGGCCGGTGGCGCCGAGACGGCTGCGGCGGCGCGAGAGAAGGGGAGCAGAGGAGAGGGAGGCTGCGGCAGCGGCGCTAGGGTTTAGAGAAGGCTGGTGGGATATGCTTATATAAGGAACTCTAAAGTATTTCAACCGTCCGATCCGATCGGACAGTGGGGAGGGGCAGTAAGGGCAACCCCGCACAGCTAACCAGCAGAAGCCACGTGTAGCCGTAAGCGTACGGACAGAATGCCTTCCTAGTTTACATATAAAGATGGTAATGTTCTATACCCATCGTATTTAACTATTTCAGATTTATACCTGTTAGAAAAATTTTTTTCATTAGATAACCTATATATACATGTGAATATTATTTCTCCCTCAAACTCATGCTCATGCAGGTAAAATAGGGGAAATATCCCGTGCAATCATTTATATTGGTGCAATCGTATAATCAAGCGATCTGGTACATCCAATCAAGCGATCTGGTGCATCCACCTGAAACCTAATACTTTTTTACTTTTAACCCCTTTCATATGTAACCGTTGGATCTAAATTGGATGTTATGGATGGTTTAATTGCACGCTTGCACCAAATAAGCGATTGCACAAGATATTTTCCCGATAAAATATACCTATTGGATACCCATCAATAGACATGGTACATAAAATAGGCTAACAAATAATAATTATATATATTCTCACAAAAACAATGTTACCTAAATAGATCGATCACTCATTCAATTATAAGATCAAAATTATATATATATATATATATATAAACTCTCAAACATAATATATTAACGATTTAACCTGTAACAATAACAACAAGAATTTAAACCCGTTGAATACTATTTTTTCTCATTAACAGACGAATAAATAATTTTACTCATATATCTACTCTAATAAAATAAAAATCTAGGTACCCATTGCCATCTTTGCCTACAAATGTGGCGCCTCCTCTTCTTTCTTTCCAACGTTGCAGACTTGCAGTTGCAGAGGGGGGCAGAGCAGGTCGCAGAGGTAGCAGCAAGCGGAAAGCGTCGGCTAGGTTTCCTCGCGGCGCTCGATGGCGGCGGCGGCGGCGGCTGCTTCTAGGGTCCAGGCGAGGCTGGCGGCGAGGCTTGCGCCGCGGAGGCCCCTATCCTCCGGCGGCAAGGCCCTCGGCGAGGAGGAGAAGGCCGCCGAGAACGTCTACATCAAGGTATCTCCAGCCCGCCTCCCTAATCTCGCTTCTCCTGTGATTATCGTTGTTCCTGTCGATGAGAGTATATATGTGGGTATGCTATATTGCTATGTACAGGTAGGTTTATGGTTAGATTCCGTTCATGGCAAGTGATGGGGTTTCGGAGGGGGGTCAGTTTCTGTTTGCTTACGATGTACTCCACTCCAGGAATTTTGGATCATCGGAATATCGGATCATGCCATGAGTGGTGGGAGATGTTATATGGTGTTTGGTGGAATTGTGGATGTAATGGTTCAATTGCTTGAGCTTTTGTTGAGCAGTACAGTTCAGGGAAATGGATGTACTTCCTCCTAGTTGGCCTGAGCCGACTTGTTCCATGCGGATTTCTGTATTTGCTTGAACTTTTGTCAGTTCATCTCTCCTTGTGTAGGTGGTGCCAGTGGTGTTGTTTAGGAAAATACTTGAATTTGGTGATTAATCTATACATCTTGCTGTTTTTCTCTGTGGCATGTGCAGTATTTCCTTGTGTGTCACTTGCGTATATGTAATTCACAAAATCATGTTGGTTTGCAACAATGTCACTTATGCTTACATGCTAGTTGTCTGGGATAATTTGTGGTACACATTTCTTTAGTTTTTTTTTTGCACGTTCAGGTTTTTGGTATGTGCTTTGTGAATTTACGCTTTTTGTTGGTTTAGTTTTTCTTTCTACACTGTTCAGATTATCGATATGCACCATGTTAAATTATGCTTCATCTATTGTTGGCTGTAGTTGTAGCAATACTGTTCAAGAAATGGATCTGGTCATAATTTGTGTTACCCTATCTTCTTGCTCTAGTTTGTTATGTTTTACTTGAACCATATTCCTTATTAGTGTGACTGATGGTGGTATTTTAGAAAAAAACTATAGATTTTATTCTAGTTCTTTAATATGTGCCGTAACCAGGCACGCGTCTTCTTTCTATCAAAAATATTTGCCAGTTTGCTACAAAAATGATCTGGGTGGATCTGATGTCATTTTTCCGTTTGTTATGATGCAAATCCATCATATTAGGAGAATTTGGTCACCATAAGCACCTAGCATAAGTTCTGAACCATTGTTTGCTTAATCCACCTAAGTTTTGCAGGATTGCTTGTTGCTTTCTCATATTCTCTTAATGGCACTTTTTACTCTTTCTGGACTAATATATTTGATTGTTCTTCATTGTACTTCAGAAAATGGAACAAGATAAGCTGGAGAAGCTTGCACGCAAGGTATGTGAAACACATTATCTCTTTCCCCTTAAAAGTGTGCACTCATGATTTTCTATTTTGCATTATTCTTATCCATTTGTGTTTTCAACTTAAAAGTACAGATGTTCTGATCATAGGTTTTATTTACCAATTTTGTTCCTATCTCTCCTTGCTCATGAAAAGATTCATGTCTCATTTTGATAGCATTGGATAGATCTTATAGGCCACTAGGCCAGGAATATGATCTTATGATGTGTGTTCCTGTTATGTGGGTTGTGAAACTGTGAACCGTTTAATGTTGGTCATTGCCACTTACAAGATACCATATGCTTACAGGGTCCCAACCCAGGAGAGACAGGCTCCTCTACTTCAAGCGCTGATCTGAAGGCAGAAGGCGGCCCAGCTGCTGGTGTGTCAACCGACAAGAACATGAACTATGCTTTTATCGCCGGTGCTGTTGCTGCTGTAGGTGGCATCGCATGGTATCTCCTGTCGAAGCCTAAGAAGTCGGAACAGGTTGCGAACTGAGGTCTCAAGTGGGGCTTGCCGATAGAGTTTCTATCCAGTTTCTACTTTCTTATACTATCCTTTGGAACTAAACTGAGCAAAACCATGCGACTTACTCGGGGATGCAACACCAGATATTTGTAGATCTCATGATACATTGGCTTGCAAATAATTTTTCTATGCCGTTTGAACTCAGTTGCTGGATGATTCGATGAACTGTCTTTTCTGGAGAGTAGTCTTTAGATTCGTATAAAACTGTGTCCTTTTTATCATAGCAACATTATCCTATGAGGCATATATCAGTGGAATTAATCAATGGTATGTTGAGCTGTTGCGCAAATGTGAATTGAATTGATCTTCTTTTACTGTCCTTGATCTGTCAAGCTGGCATTTGAAATATGCTGTCATTGGTTTCCTTTTGGTGTGGCACTTTGCAATTCGTTTGGTATATTGCTAAGATTGTTGCCTTTGTTTTCTTTGAATTTTTTCCTGTGTCCGAATCCATTAAATGGATAACTCTTTTGTGTGAGCTTGCTAATTGCTGACAGGCTTTATGGTTACCATGGTTATCAAACCTAAACCGGTTAAAATTCAAAATCTAAAAATTGAATTTAAAGTTTTAAACCAAACGATAACTGATCGACTCGGGTACGTTAATTGTTTTCTGGTTCCTGTAGCAGTGGTTGCCTTGCTGTTCAATCAATTTGTAGAACTCACAGTCTCTGACTAGCGTATGTTTGTGTTTAGTTGAACTAATTTTGAAAAAACTATCGTAAACTATGAAAAGTTAGAAAATTGTTTGGTTGAAGTAGCTTTTGATTTTTGTTTTAGTAGTAAATGTTTGTAATGTCTTTGATGTTTGTTTGCACTTTTAATATACACTAGTGAGAGGCCCGTGCGTTGCAACGGATGCATAATGTTAACGGCAATATATTTAGAACATGATATATTTGCCGAACACATTTGATTAGTAATATTGCGATGATAAGAAACAAAGTAATATATTATTGTTCAAAACAATACATAGAGCTATTATTTCTATATAAAGTGTTATTGCATATTTATAATTACAGATCTGGTATGAAATCGTACAATATACTATACAGTGAGCACATCTTCTTTTATCTACTCAGTGAGCACTTCCTTGTAGACGATATTCTTCGTTAGCGTGCTTGTTGAATTGATACCCCTATTTGTTTCCGAAGCGGCGAGTATTTTGATATTGCTACGAGAAGTTGCTCGTGACAGAGCTACATATAATTGTCCATGAGAGAACACTGGGTTCGGGAGGTATATTCCAACATGCGGTATTGTTTGACCCTGTGCTTTATTAATTGTCATTGCAAAACTCACCCTAACAGGAAATTGACTCTTCTTAAACTTGAAGGGGAACATCTCATCATCGGAGGGGCACAAGGGTATGCGTGGAAGGAAGACTCTCTCACCAGCATGTTGTCCCAATACAATTTCAGCATCAATAGTATTTCTTTGAAATGCTCGGACTATCAACCTAGTCCCATTACACAGACCATTGGCCGGGTCAAGATTTCTGAGCAAAATCACAGGACAATTAACCTTGAGTTTTAATATATGTGGAGGTAACCCATTTGACGTTAATGAATTTAAGAACTCAGACGGATAATGGTTGCATGGACCATCGACTGCTCGATCATGACTGTGATAAATCATCTCGTCACCAGGAAAACGTTCGATAAGCTTCATGTTTATTGCATCAACGTTCTCATTCCTCGTTGACAAAATAGCTCGAGATGTGATGTAGTCTGCATCAGTCATGTTTGCACCTAACATTGGAAATACCATGTCAATAAGACTATCAATGTCTGATTCTGCACCAGTGTAGGGTACACATATTTCGTCGGGTAAATTTACATAGTCATCATCGATGGTCTCTTCAATGCCATTGCCAATCCGTAGCAGGTAGTCTGAAAACCATATATCTGATCGAGCTCTCATGTTATGGACAAGTCTCAATTGATGCATGTTATCCCATAGGTAAGATCTACGCAATGTTGCATTTACAATTTGAACCCTATTCCTCTTTCGTATAACTAGAAGAACTTATCTAAAGTCACCTCCAAAACTATTGTTTTGCCTCCAAATGGTAGATTGGGCTTTTCCATTATGTCCCTCATGCTCTTGTCCAACGCCTCAATTGCCTGTCTTTTTGTCATGGAGACTTCATCCCATAATATAAGCGAAGCTTTTTGAAGAAGCTTCGCAGTACCACTTTGTTTGGTGAAGTTACACACTGCATTATCTTGTATGCTTAGTGGTATCTTGAACCTTGAATGAGCCGTCCTACCTCCAGGCATGATGGAAGCAGCAACACCAGATGTTGCAGTAGCAATAGCTATCTTCCCCTCGCTATGGACTTTTGCTAATAAAGCTTTGTACAGAAAGGTTTTTCCTGTTCCTCCTGGACCATCAACAAAAAACACCTCCACTATTGTTGTCAACGAATGATAGTATAACATCATAAGCATATCTCTGTTCTGCATTAAGAGAGGATGTGCTCGCTAGTAGCTCATTATCCACCTGTATAGAGGACTCTTCACAAATCTCCCTCACCTCACCTGCCATGGCGTCATATGATTCATCAATTTCTGGAAGAGGAAATGATGTTATCTCTTTACCCATTGACTGAAGCAATTTTCTTATATCCAATAACACCATTTGTTCAACTGCATATGCATTCATCTGGGATCGTCGGATGTCATCATACATTGCTTCGAAGTGTTTGTTCCAGAGTCCACGCACATCGCTAGGTTCACAATAAACCAATATTGTAGCAAACAACCTTCGGAGGGACGAAGGCATATGAAAAACTTCAGCTTCAAAGAGGCACTCATCAATGTTGTTATCTGACTCAATAATACCTCTTTTCTCAGCGCTTTCTCGAAATGTAGGGTATACAATACCATCATATGTCCTCAAATTCTCAAATGAAGTAGCACCAACCACATGGTTTAATAGCACCCTCAAGTAGTATCTCTCTCCCTCTGTTGGATGTGCTGATATGATCCTCCCAACCTGCGTGCTTCGTTCTCTTATTTTCCAAAGCTTACGTCCAGGCAACCACACTACATATTGTGGGAAATCCCTATAAAGTAATGTGCGTGCCCACGTAAATTCTTGATTTGCCTTGAAATACTCAGTCAACATGGTTCTTGAGGCACCATGTTGGTCCAAAACTTCACGTACATCAACATTCTCTCTATAGGACACAAGATGCATTCCTGGAAGGTGGAGCTGTAACTGTAGCACTGATGGCGAAATCCCGCTAAGATCAAATCCAAATATTCTCCACAATGCCTCCTGTGGTGTTACCCACCTAGCATCCCTATATTCATTGATCTCATTAATCTCGCGGTTTTCATCAGCTTCATTGACGGACACAGACGCTCTATCATGACCCTTATAAATATACTTGTAGAGGTACTTAACAGCCTTAATACTCGAACAAACTTCTGCATTGATGTGATAGTCATACCTTCTTAGAAGCATAGGATTATATGGAACAACCCATCTGTTGTCTAAGTCATGACCTCTCACTCTTACCCTTTGTTTGTCATCTCTTCTCCTATAGATAGGGTAAGAATCTTCACCTTGGATAGTTGTGTCACTAAATTGGCGTGGATAATAGCACTTGCAACTACCATTTTTCATGCATGAACTCTTCCTATTTAGTGGGCCACACGGACCATGCATCATATGTTTCACTACCATTTCATATAGCTCCGGGTATATATCCTTATCTGGAAGTTCTGCTGATATAACATTATCATACTCATCGGGACAACTCAATTTATATGTTGACTCCATGATAAGGAGGAAATGTGCATGTGGTAGACCCCTTTTTTGGAACTCGATTACATGGACTTGTGCTGCATTGATTCCTAGGATATGTTTACGAAATAGCTGGAATTTGAGATCCTCTAGCTTGGCTTTAAATACACGCACAACAAGATCATGACGATCTTGTGGTGTTTGGCCAGGTGCAAGGTCCCTACTTATCTCTTCCCAATTAGGATTACAAGTCATTATGATAAATATGTCGGGTTTTCCATACTTCTGCACCAAAGCCATAGCATCCATGTATCTTCGTCTCATATCCCTCCCGCCACCGATAAACGATACAGGTAGGACCCATCGTTTTCCCAATCTGCTGGCTCTATGTTCTCCAACAGATACACTATCCATCAAGCCCTGGTAAAGATCTGCACGAATTTTCTTCTGATTGTATAAGAAGTAATTCAGTCGAGACGTTTCAATTTTTATGTAGGTATCAACTACAAACTGTTGGAATAGACGTCTCCCATCCAAGACCGTGTTGAAGATTCCACTACGCATCTGGAATTTATAGCAATAATACTCGCGCATCGAAACAAAAAACTTGCTGGTAGTATCTACAAAGCAAAGAGAAATCAGTTAGGTGATTACCGTATGGATTAATAGTATCGTAATAACATGAATACGAGTCACTTAGCTAACCTGAGTTGCCAGCATTTCTTTGTCGAGTTGTACTTATTTGACTAATGTCAATACTTTCTCTCGGTATATCAGAATGCCAACCGAGCTCTGCTCTTGGAAAAAATAGGGGGTATGACAAAGGGTCGTAGCACCCATCACTCGGTCTAATTGAATAGTAGTTGTTGTTATTGTCAAACAAGGTGATGCTACGATCAAAATATTTATTAATATCATTCCCCTCAACCCACACAGCAGCAACCTCTGATGTTAATGGTCTGTTATAAGTTCTCTGGTCTAGCTTATAGTCCATATTTAGCACAATACGATATTCATCAACGTCTTCAACCTGTCTTAGGCTTCTGAATGTTTCAGAGTAGGGATTATCTCTCAAAATATGTACCAAACATCTAATAATGGATATGTCCCTTTCTCTATATCTCATCTCAAGCACGACGGAAACGATGTGATAAGCTAGGATCATCATCATAGAAGTACAACTGCAAGTGACTAGGTTCATTGCCTCTATTTCCAAAAGAATGTATGTTATGGTACATTTGCCCATGTGCTTTAAATGTGTACACTTCATCCCTTGCACTTGCGAGGTTCTTGTCATAATCACAGTACATTGTGGTGAAGGAAAAATGACTGTTGAAATATCTAATATTCTTCATAAAGTGTTGTGATTAAATGTCTTCACCTGTGTACAACCGTCGAAGCTCCTCAAGTGGCTCAGGCATTTGAAGTTTGACCTTGCCATTCATACAACAAAATTCTGGTGGCTCATATTCAAACCTCTTCGCACCACAATGACGACAGTCTGGCTGAGTCTTTAAAAAGTGAGCGCTACCAGGTAGGTTCTGGTAGACAACGTCGGTTGTATCGAGGTTGTTAGATCCTATCTCAGAGGCATGTGGTGTATTACGAACAACACATTTTGGACCAAGAGTTCTTCTTCTTGCTCGATTTTGTTGGTTACGTTTTTCCCGCATAACCTGCCTTTGCTCATCTGTCATACTTACTGAATATCGTTGGTTCTCTTGCCTCGCTTGCCTCTGTTCATCCGTCATACTTGCATATCGAGCTTTATCACGTGCACGTCTTTTGTTTCGTTGCTCTGATGTCAAGCTTGCATAGCGTGCTCTTTCACGAGCATGCCTTATCTCAGCACGATCTATCGATCGGCCAAGTTGGGTTTGTTGAACAGATGGAATTGCTTGTTGCTCTTGTGAGTCGATAGTTGGAGTTGCTACTATAGCAGAATTTGCACCTGCACAAAGTTTATGTAATCACATGAGACATAATTTTTGCTATTAGTAATTGCACAACCCACATTGCAGTAGTTTATACCATTAGAGGTTTGTCCTTGAAATAATCCCGCTGATGTAAGGGTACTTTGCGTAGGAACAACAAATGAGGACGGTGGTCGATATGACACATTTTCACCGTCCGATGAACTTTCTGATGGAGTCTGTGATGGTTGTCGAATACAAATTCCAGAAGGGCCGTGAGGCAAATTGTTACAGCGATTTCTCTTTTGTCTATGACGACCATCGATAACTAAAAATTTAAAATGAGTACACATTTTCAGACAATAATTTTAGTGTAATGTTGTAGCACAAATATCTGAATAGACAAATAAACAGGATAAATTAGGCGCATAAAATATAATAACCTTCTTTCCCCTCTCTCCTCGCTATATTTTCTGACATGGTTGATAGCTTTGTTATCGCGGCGTCGAGCGACCTGTCGATTGCATAATTGGTTAACCACCAAACAAACGATACTTGAGTGGAAACATTAGAGATGGAACATGATTTTAATTCAGATAAGTGTTTGAGTTTTTAATTTATTTTTCTTGGTACCAAAGAGTGATTTAGAATACTTGTTTTGGATGAAAGGGTTATTTGAGGGTTAGGATTACAAATTTGTTATTTAAATAGGGCATTGGATGATTATTAATCAAGATTGGATCTGGAGATTGTGTTAGAGGAAAGAAAATATTCTTCAAGGTTAGGAATGAGAGTATTACAGTGAATGATGTTTTCAGTTTGTAAATAAGCGTATTTGAATTTGAGACATGTATTCCAATACAAATATTACATTGAAATAACTTCAAAGGGAATACACAATAGATTCAACGAATGATCACAAAACCAAATACCACATTCAAATAACTTCAAAGGGAGTACACAATAGATTCAACGAAATGAACACAAAAACCAATATTACATTCAAATAACTTCAAAGGGTGTACCCAATAGAAATAAACACAAAACATCCGAATACGAGGAAGTACATAAACAACGCACACCACAATACACACAAGACTGTAACACTATGGACAGTCAGATCCAAAAATCGTTGCAAAATATCTCCATCTAGCTTCCATGAACCGATTCGCAAATCTTAGATCCATAGTTCCTGAACTCACACGTTGCCGTAAGTCTGCATTTATATTTCGAAGAAAAATAATTAACAATATCTATAATATTACGTGATGTATTGTCATTATTCTTATCTTGTGTTTGTATTGCTGGAACTACTTACTTTGCAAAGGTAGTGTGGCTGGATGAATCGGATTAAACTTGACTGTAGTGTGTTCTGAAGTCTCTAAACATCCTATCACCAAGTAGAACAAATATTAGTGTAATTCATCACTATATCTTTATTAATGATAAAATGGGTTAGGACTGAATTACTATGCTTCTTGTTAAGTCGAAGCATGGTTCCTAAAACAATGTGGTTGTTACGATGAGCTTCTGTCCATTCAGACATGTGATTAGTGAGGGAGTCACCCCAAATTCCAACAACCATCATGTTCAAGCTAAAAAAGATCAAATGCTCATTAGCTTTCGATTTGCAAAAACAATGTGATTGTTTATGACGATATATGTGGTTGTATCTAACTTATGAATTACCTAGTGTCCATCAGTGTTATCTCCCTATATAGACCTCCAAGTCGTTCCAATTCCCCCCAATAGACAACCACTCCAGCTATGTTTGTGCAAATAATCATATCATACTATAAGTAAGACAACTATTTTTTTTGAAACTATGCATCGCCGATTCAATTTACGTACGTACCCACAAATGTTTTATTCGGACGAATCCACGCGTCATGAAACATCAATAGATATTTTGGATAGGGAGGGAATTGGATTGGGAGAATGTATGGCTCAACTGTTGTATTTCTTCGAAGAGAACCTTCATAGGCATGAGCAATGCTCCGATAGTACAATGCCTCTTCAAGATTGGGTTGAAAATATAGACAATAAATAATATAACATTGTCCTTCATTTAGGAGAATGTTAAACCTATGAACTTCCTCCCGTTTCCATGCAATGACTTTTATTTTAGCACCCTACGTATAATATTAGGGTTTAGAATAGTTCATATGTTCACTACTATGTAAAATTTAGTCCAACTTGTGTGCAACTTACAGTAATATCCATTAAAATAAATCGTTGTTTTTCTCCATATTCATCATGGAGAAACTTAACATCTATTCTGGCGACGGCACTCCATGGATAGTTTATGTGCTCGAACTCTATCTCGTCAAATTTCATAAACCTTAACAAAAAAATGAAATTTAGAACATCTTTCATCGTTGCAGGAAAGTTGGTTTTAGTAATATAGGCTCACATAGGTACCACCGCATTACGAGTTGGACGGTCGGCGTAAGTTCTCTTTCACATGCCAGCCATTTAATATATCTAAGAAATTCAACTATATTATAATGTTTTATCTAGCGGAATTATTTGACAAATTAGATATAAACACATTATTTGACAAATAGAATAGAAACACATGCAAGAATAAAAATAGGGGAAAATCTTTACAGAATAAAAAGGGGGAAATATTAAAGAAATAAACAGGATAATTCATCGAAAAATACCAAAAATTCAAAAAATACATAAACGCAATTATGAAATGTATAGAAAATTATAAAAATACAGAAACGCAGCCGATGGGGAGCAGCCGAGCAAGGGGCGGCGCCGATGGGGCGATGGTGGCGGCGTAGATGGGGATCAGCCGAGCAGGGGTCGACGCGGATGGGGAGATAGGGGTGGCGCCGATGGGGATTAGTCGAGTAGGGGACGACGCTGTTGGGGAGACGGTGGCGGCGCAGATGGGGAGACGCCGCCCAGGGACGCCCAGGAACGAGAGCTACCAGATGCAGCGGAGAGGGTGCGGGGTAGGTTAGGGGCACAGTGTCCAAGCCAGGATTAGTCCCAATAAGCAACATTGGATGGATTAATGGACTAAACTTTAGGGGCTAAAGTTTTGTCCCAATAAGCAGCCCTGTTTGGAAGTCTAGGGACTAATTGGGACTAAATTTTAGTCCCTAAAAATAAGCAGCCCTCACCCAAACAGGACCTAAAAACATTGATAATAACAAACTTATTGCATAGAGTTATTTACACATGTAAAATATCTATTTGAACTTTTTCATCAAATTTTGAAACATAACTAAATTATACATTATATCACACTTCACACTTCAAGTTTGAACCAAACATAACCACACATGTAGGGATGACAATGGATTTGAAACCCGTGAGTTTGATGAAAACTCGTCCATGAATTACATTACAACATAAATACAATTAAAAATCCACAACAAACATGCCATTATCACATTACTAGCACATAGTTAAAAATGATGAAATCACTCAAACATAACTCAACACTCGAACATAACTCAACACTCAAACATAACTCAACATAACATTATCACAAGAAAAGAATGAGAAATGAGCTAGACTCTATGTAATTTTAAGTAATCAGGTAAACTCGTTGATATCCTTAGGTTTAAATCTAAATTTGTGCCCGACTCGAAAATAAATGTTCACGGGTAAAAAATTGAACCCAAACAACATGTATTTGTCGGGTACGATATCCACAGGTACCCACCCAACAAATAAAATTGTCATCCCTAACCACGGTATGCATTTATCTTTATCCTTGAAATGAATAGAGGAACCAAGAAACACTCGCACGTATCTATTTTGTATGAGCCACAACATCAAGCTGCTAATTATTAAAACTCAAGTAAATATATTCTAGCAATATTAAAGTACAATAGGAACTTGGACAAAATCTCTAACAAAGGAGCTCACAATATACATCGTGGCATTTTGTAAATTATTAGCCTAAAAACTAATAGCTCTGGTTCATACTCTGTCACATGTTCACTCCATGAACATTTTTGATAAGTTGTGCCCCATAGCTTCCCTATCATGTCTGATAAAGTGTTAGGTCTGGTTGCTTAGAGAGTTCTGCTTCTTCAAATGTCTGTCATCAGGCATCAAATCATACATGCACTAACTTTTGTAGCATGTGAGCAGCTAAAACTTTCTGCAAATATTTACACCCAACTGCTCTGATTTAGACAAATTTAACTTATGTCTAAAACAAACCAAACAAACAAACCAAATTGGTTTCCCCCTCTTTTTCTTCTCTTTTTCTTTTTGTGGTCAATCACATGTATTGAAGGATCAAGCATATTTGTAAAGATTAACAAACTGAACATGATTAAGGAAACAAACAAGCCTATTCATAGAGCTATTAGATCAAGTTACATCCTCTTATTTGAAGACTTGAATGCAAAAATTGCAGACTTAAATCTCTCAAACTAGGCTCCAGATATGACAGTTTGGTTACATTCTACTCCTGTGCTGAGAACCTTTGGTTAACATGCTCCAGATTAAAAATTCTTGCCAGATGTCTATGATAATTCTTAAATCACTATTTTTAGTGCTAATTGTAGTTTCTTTTTAGCATGTACACCATGTGATTCTTATAGTTTGTTGCAATCCCAAGCAACACAATGATTTATAAACAATATTTTTTATCTACTATTCATAATGCAATAACACATCTCTTGGTTTATCTATTGAAACAAACTTACTACAGATTGAAGAAATACCTTTTGTCAATGCAAGAGGTGGCATCCGTGAGGACGTCAAGGACGATGGCAAGGACCGACAACGCTAGGGCAACAATGCGAGAGAGGTGTCTCTAGTGAATGGAACCAACGATGCCGAGGATGATAGCAAGGTCTAGCGACGCTAGGGAAGATGATGAGGATGCCCTAGAGGATAGCGCGTAACAATGATGCCAAGGAACTACTAAGGGCAACGCTAGAAAGCGAACGAGGAATAAACATTAGAGTTAAGGTTCATGCGAGGAAGGGGAAAGTGGAATCTAAGGTATATCAACTTTCTAATTTGTTATACGAGAAACTACAACTTTCAAAAAAGTTGGTTAGCCTAAGAACCCAGTTGTTGGTTCAACTTTTAGCTTTTTCACTAAGAAGCTAGTTAGAAGAATTGAACCAAACAAACCCTATGTTAATTGTATCATTGCTCATACATTTATCTCATGTCTGCAACAAACCAAATCCAGCTCTTCAATTGCCCCATCAAATTTAAGCAAACTCAAAACTAATCTAAACAGTAACATCTACCAAAACTTTTACTGTTCATGCATTTATCTCACAACGGCACCAAACAAAATCCAGCTCTTCAGTTGCCATACTAAACTACCAATTTTTAGTAAAACCAAAATTTACCAAAGCATTGGTATCAAAGTTCAATTTGGTTTTAATCCAAACCAAAAATATTAACTTGGTTCGGCTAATTTGGTTGGTTAGTTAACAATATGTGCCGATATAACCAGGGCGTTCTCATGTTCCAAATGACAAAAATTGAAGATAGAGAACTTGAAGGCTTAAAAGCATTTGCTATCAAAGTACAACCATCAAAACTGTCTGCATCAAGCAAACATATCACCATCTTGCAGGAAAACAGGCAGCATGACACAAGAATTTCCCCATAGCCCATAGGTGATACTCTCAAATAAACACACTACAGAAAAAAAAGGGTCCAAATACTTCTTTGATATGCGCTTGGACAAATACAAAAGCCAATACCAGAGCAACAGTCTAATTTAAGGGAGAAGCTCAGTTTCCACAGATTTTTTCCACTTCAAGGTAGAACACACCAACTTAGAACACCCTGTATGGCTTCCCCATGGTGCTCTTGATGTAAAGGCACCTCACCTGTAAACACACGAAACATTTCTGAGTTACAATCAGTTGGGTAGTTTAAAGCATATAATCGGAACGAAAATTTAGTTTTCACTTTATTATGCCACTGGCTTATGTTATATTATTTACTAGATGCAAACAGGGTAAGAACAGACAGACTCACATTCTGCCAGTTCTTTTTCAAAAGGGACACAAGGAAGTTGACGCTCATTTGGATGTTTTGCTGGATCTGCTTCTCCTCCATCGACAAGTTACCCACAGCAACACCCATGCACAGAACCTTCTTCAGCTGGAACTTGACGGTAGCTTTTGTCTCGTTGACCTTGGACTCCAGAGATTCCTGGTGTGAAACCAATGTAGGGAACTTGCCTGCAGTGTGATAAAAATGATTTGATTAAACCAAGCTGTCTTGGCAGACCATAACTAGCAAAAGTCAGCATAACAGATGGGGAAACTATATGAAAGATACTAGCTTAAGGTCCAATAAGAACATTTAGGAGCTCACATCAAGCATGAAAAACAAAATTACCATATAACAGGTACATGATTTTTTTTGTTAGGTTTCACTGAAGGTTACCTACCAATAAACTAACAGAAAAACCTTTGAGGTAGCATACAAACATATGAATCAATTTTGAACCCTCTATAGAATCAAACCTACATCAAAAAAGCTAGCATGTCAGGAAATGGACAACTTGCCTGCCTTGTTGAGACCAGGACCAAGGAGACGGGGAATCTGCTTGATGATGGCCTCTGATGCTAAGAAAGCATGGTACTTCTTGGCAAGCTTCTTAACAAGCTTCTTGTTCTTGTTCATTTTCTTCAGAGCCTCAACATCCATGTAGTCAAGCCCAATCTTCTCAGCCTGTGCACATGAGGAGCCACAGTGTGTTGATAAATAACTATTGTGAAGCTATCTCATCAGGCAGAATAAAGAACATATGATATATGTCGCAGGGTGAAAAATTTAAATTTCCGTACATTTCAGACAATTATAAATTGCCTACATCATACTCAAACAAAGCATATCTGGCAAGGCATAATCATAATTCAACACGGCTGCTACATGTGTTTCATGCAAGATACTACTATAAGAACATAAAACAAAATATCATTAAAAGATTGAGGCCAACAAATTGGCTATCCATGATATTGATATGCTTACCTCCTCCACATGCTGGGCATCACCAAGCATGCAGACCTTCATCTTGGGGCGGGGGATATGCGGCAGCTTAACAGAGCCACTGAAACGCTTGTCCTTTTGCGGGTCATAGTTCTTCAGACCAATCTGAAGCTCAACGGTCTCGGTGAACTTCCTGTTCTTCTCCTTGGCATCCCCAACAACCTGGGAGATGGCCTCCTTGAGAGCCTCGGTTTGCAACTTACTGCAATTGATCGCGCAACCTCAGCACAAGGAATTCGCATAGAAAATACAGTGTGCTACAGTCTGGTGTACTCTAGCTAGCATCTTGGCACCAATAGGAACCATAACTCTATAGATCATGCAACTCAGGGCCGTCTCAACTCTATAGATCATGCACTTGCAACCCAGTTCTTGAGGAATACAACTGCAGGATCTCTCGATCTTTCAGAAGGACTACGTCTGGATTGTGTATAAACTAAACAAAAGTTTCGAATTCACATAGCATCTTAAAGCGCTCACATCTCAAGACCTTTGATCTAACAAGCGAGCGCGTAGCATCACACTCAGCCGCGGCGGCAGAAACCAAACAGTAGAAATACTCACACACATAGCACGAAGAGATTAGCAGCACGCACCTCATGGTCGCCGGCGGGAGGTGCGCTCGGCGCGAGAGAAGAGCAAGGCGGCGGCGCTAGGGTTTTAATGGAATGGAAAATGGATATACTTGCACTTATATAGCAAGCTCCGTGACGTTCTGGCCGTCCGATCTGATCGGACGGTGGATATCGGACGCTGGTGTCCTGCTGCTGGGGAGATCCTGGCCGTCCATTCAAACAGGAAAAAAAAGAAAAAAGAAGAAATCCCCAAGCAAATCGTCGTCGTCGTCTTCCTCCCGAATTCCCCTGCCGGTGGCGTCCAGATGTATCACCCGACGAGAGGCGGCGTCCGCGGCGGCCGAGATCGTAAGCCTCTTCCCACCTTTCTATCTTCCCCAATCCACACTCTCCATGGAGATCTCAATCGTTGGCTGCGTGACCTGATTCTGCCGCGTTTTAATACCTGCTCCCCCGCGCGGCATCCGCTAGGGTTTCGATGCACTAGGTGGAAACTCGCTATGGCCGTTAGGTTCTATTCGATTCACCGGGACTCCTTCCTCGCGTTTGTGCGCCCCTCGTCTCGTCTTAGCTGGCTGTTTGTTCCAATTGCTTAAACTGTTACCGCGCTGGATTCGATTACCTAGTGCATCTCTTGTGTCAATATGGTTAGGCTGTAGAATTTTGCCTTCTACCTCAGCTGTTTACACGTATGCTCTGACAACATGAGGAATTCTAGGTTTAAAATATCCTATTGTGTTCATTTCGGGGGTCGAAAGATGATGCCATTCAAAGGGATCCAAAATGAGTTTTCCCTTTTCATCTTCGGTGGGAAGATTGCGTGCATATGCATTTGTTTTCTGCCATCTGAGCCACTTATCAATGTGTTCCACTGTTTGTGTTTTAGCCTTTTTTGTACTTTTTTTACTAGTAAGATGCATCATCATGCTGAATGAACTAAAAATTGTTAATTAGCTGCCTTAGATAATAAAATGAGAAAACGATCAAATTAGATTGCAATCATGCTTTGCACTCTTGCAGCTGAACGAAAAATGTGATGATGTTAAGGTTCTAAATATTTTGCTCCTTTTGTTCCTGCAGAATTCAAGTGGGATGATGTTAAGGTTGACAAGCACCGAGAGAATTACCTTGGTCATAGCATCAAAGCCCCTGTTGGAAGATGGCAGAAGGGTAAAATAATGATTCCCTTGTTTTCATCCACTTGTGTTGGCTGGCTGTCTAGTCCTTATAAAGCGAGGGTTTACTGCTGAATGCAACATATTTTTCCTTAAATTTTTAATGTCTCCTAGACTCCTATTATTTCCTAGTCTGCCTTCTTCTCATTTGTGCATACATGTTTGTCTAGCCCAAAAAGTATATTTAAACTTATCTGTACTGTTAGTCAATGAGATTGGCGAATAGCAGTGCACTTAGCCACTTATTTCATATCCAGAAATCAAAAGTTGCTAATTATGCCTTCCCCAGTTATTCATGTTAACACTAGGTCCTTATGTAGTGTCATATCCCAAGACATTACATTGGATATAATTTCACTGAAATATGTTTCATTTGTACTGAGAGTCTGAGACAAGTAACATAAGCAGGCAATTATCAGGGTTAGCACAAATTACAAATAAGTATGCTTATGTCTACTCATTTACCCAAACAAACTGCTATGGCATCCTGTTTTATTTTGTAGATTCCAGCTACAAATGAGTTTAGTTGCTATCTCGCTGATGCAGTTTGACAATGATGTTCTAATTATTAATTGGCAGGGAGCAATGGCGGAGCCAAGAAATTTCTAGACCCTTGGAATATGTAAATATGTTGAGTACTTAGTAGTTACTATGAAAATACTACTTTCAATCTCTAAGAAAACACTAAAACGCTAAAATTTCATTGCGCGTTTGCAGATTAGCTCAACGGCTGCCCAGGATAGCTGGGTGGTCGATCCACCACTGGCAGGAAGAATATTAGACTATTAGTGTCGTGAACAGTGAAAGATAGGTGTTGTGGGGGATATAACCCCTGGGCACCTTAACCTTATAATGGGCTTAGTAAAGTAGATTGGGGGCAGGTTTGGCCCATCAAGAAGATTAAGGAAGATAGCCTGAACATGTCTAAATCGTGTGTCCCTATTTCTGTGTTAACCATCAAGTCCCGAATCCTATGTTTTTCTCTACACAAATCACCACCAAGGGCACTCCCGTTGGTGGACTGCTCGATAAAACCCTGACAGGTGTGTCATGTGAGTTCCATAATGGCATGTATGCTTTTGTTACCAGCTCAATATTTTGTAATTGTACCTTAGGAATTGTTTTGTCTTCATGGTATGCTAAATCTGTTTCTTAAGTTGGGTTTGACCAAATGTCTTCATAAGCAGTCAGCTGAAGTCTGAAGTAGGTTGAAAATTGAAATGGCCCTGCTTGTGTTTTACTTTCTTAAGGCATGTGATTTTTTAAATTATAACCTTCTTATGCATTCTGAGTTATTGATATGGGAACTGACTATATCTGCCAGGGAAGGACCTATTTTGGTATACAAAAGATAAGAAATCCGACTCAGAAGATGCTCTGAAGGAGGAAATCAGGAGAGTGAAGGAAGAGGAGGAACAGTCCATGCGGGAGGCACTTGGCTTAGCTCCCAAGCGTAGTAGTCGACCTAAGGGCAATCGGTTAGATAAGCATGAGTATGCTGAGCTCATTAAGCGAGGATCAACTGCAGAGGACTTGGGAGCAGGGCATGCTGAAGCGGCACAAGTGCAGGGTCTAGGTTTATACAAGTAAGTTCATGCATAAATAGTTTCAAAAAAACACTTTAATCATCCTTGAAATATGGCATTATTATTATTATTATATAATGGTCATCTAATCAAACTAATATGAGAAGAATTTCTACTGATATCTGACGAGCATTTCACTGATATAATAATGCACATTAACTCAGGGGTCCTCGCAATGAGGAAGAATCGAACTCCTTTAATCTTGATCCTCCAGAAATGGTACCTGCTGAGCAGGCTGACCCTCCACCAGCAAGCAAACAGGAACAGGAAGATTCCGAGGATGATCGGAGGGGCAAAAGGAAGCGTGATGACAGGAGAGGGGAGAAAGAGCAGAAGCGAGAAAAGCACTCCCAAGGAAAGGAGAGGAGGCGTGACAAGCATGAGAAGAGGCATGATTCAGACGACAGATCGAAGCGCCACCGCAAAGACAAGCAGAAGAGGAGGCATGATTCTGGTTCTGACTAATAACAGATCTTTACCCGCCTCATTGTATCCGCTACCATATTTTCGTGCTTGATGATGTAGTGTAAAACCAACTTGTATGCCCTTGCTAGACTCTTGAATGCTTTGCCTTTTCTTTCACAGCAGGAATACGGGATATGTATCCCAGCATTGGGTTTGTTGGCTATCTGCACATCGTTGTCGTGCCTCATATTGTCCGAAATCATAGTGGGCTCTGATTTCTGGTAGCTGATCTTGAGCCAAGATTGTGATTTCTCACTTTGTTGAGAGAATTGCTACAATTATGCATATTCATCTTGAGGGGATGTTATGTTATGGCAAGGGGCTAATGCAAAGTGATTAAAACCAGTGACTAAAATTTTTAGTCACTTTTTGTTTAGATCCAGTAATTAAAGTAGGGGCTAAAGATTTTATTGTCATACAGAATAACTCAAATCCCCTATATTTATTGCTACTTATTTTTCATGCATGCATGATAAGGTAGAGTCGGGTAAATAAGCATTTTAGCTTTTCTTAGCTCTTCCTTGGGGTTAATGAAGCTCCTTTTCAGCTCTTAATGTTTAGATCTTTAGCTTCTAAAATGACTAAATTTTAGTCAGTTTGTTTTATCCCCTTTGGAATACTGCAAGGCCCCGAACCATCGAGAGATTTATTCATTTAGTACCATCGAAAGAATTTTATCAGTCTGATCTATATCTTGATAAGAGTTATCTAGAGTCACGACAAATTTAGGCATTGTTTGGTTCTTGGCTAACTCCATAAAAATGAATTAATTTTGAGCTAACAGAACCCTTAACTATTTTAACACGGTTACTGTAGCATGGATAAAATTAACTTTAAACATCTGTTATTAATTGAAATTAGGACCTAATTTTTATCCAAATAACTATTAGCTATTGACTAATTGACATTTAGTGGTTAGTTTTAGGGTCTATTTGTTTCAGTTTAAGATTATAATAATTCAACTTATAGAAAAAAGTGAGTTGGACTAGCTTACTGAATTGTTATAATTTGCACTCTATATTATAATAAACTAGTATGTTTGTTTCAGCTTATAAAAATAAACTAAATTATTTTAATCTTAAACTAAAATAAACATGTCTTTAATCCCTCAAACATATTTGCAGTCTGTTTTGTTTCAACTTGAGATTATAACAATCTAACTTATTTTTGTAAGCTAAAACAAACATACTAGTTTATTATACCAATCTAGAGGGTAGATTATAACAAGTTAGTAATTTCATTCACTTTTTGTTCAGATGGATTATTATAATTTTAAGCGTCATAAGACTATTTACATTGGTGGGTTTCATAACATTGTTTCTTAAAAAGCTACATCAACTTTGCAACTGAATGAAATACCCTCTCTCAGTGGAGAGTTTCATTTCATTATTTCCTAGGCTAACCAGTGTAATTAAATATTTTGCAACTTAATTAAATACCCTCTCTCCGATGAAACAATTTGGTTCACAGTGGACATTTTATTTCGTTTCATCCGTCGTAGAAACGGGTTAGTACCATATCATATCATGGAGATGACAATACTTTCTTCTCTTCCCTGATTAATTTAATGTCATGTCAGCAAAAAAAATCTGATGTGTCACGGTAATTAATACAATGAATAGCATAATCAAACCATATATCCGCAGCATTCCAAGGGCAATTTGGTAATTCACTAGAGTCCATCGCCACGGCCATCGGCTCATCACGTTCGCCTCCAGCCTACGCGAGGAGAAGAGGAAGGCGACACAGGCGACGATCAGGGCTTCTAGAAGGTTCGGCTCCGTCCCCTCGAAACCCTCCTCTCTCTCTCTCTCTCTCTCTCTCTCTCTCTCTCTCTCTCTCTCTCTCTCTCTCTCTCTCTCTCTCTCTCCCTCTATGTTTGACCCTTGAGTTGCAACCTGCCCCGAGATCTGATCCCTTCCGGTTCAACCGCCTCTCAAATTCACCTCCTTTATCTTCTATATTGCCGGGGTTAGTTTCCGAATCGTCGAGTGCAATCTCGACTCTGACACGGACTTCTTCTTCGGTTTCCCCGTAATTTGCATGCCCTTAACTACGATGGCTTTATTCCTCCTTTGGGCTGTTGATTGATTAGTGTTGCTGCGCAGATTAGGGTTTGGATTTCTTGCTTTCTGCCTGAGGTGGGTAATTTCGGGAGATAAAGGCAACCATGAACGGCAATAACCAGTCCCTGATATACAGCTTCGTGGCCAAGGGCTCCGTCGTGTTGGCCGAGCACACTGCCTTCTCCGGCAACTTCAGCACCATCGCCGTCCAGTGCCTCCAGAAGCTTCCCCCTAACAGTACCAAGTCCACCTACTCTTGCGATGGCCACACCTTCAACTTCCTCGTGGACCGTGGCTTTGGTACGCCCTCAATTCCGATCTGTTTAAATGGGTTAATTGCTTCGGTGTCACCGTTATTTCCCAATTCATCAGAAATACCATTAAAATTTCGATATTTGCTCATATGTCATTACTATTTCAAATCTAATCTTTTATGCCATTTGGGCCCAAATATTCATAAAAGAGTAATGACATAAAATGGCGAATTGGAAATGGTAATGGCATATGAGGAAATATTTAAAGTCTGTAGGTGGGCCTAAATGACATAAAAGAGTGGATTTGAAATAGTAATGACATATGAGCAAATATCGAAATTTTAATGGCATTTCTAGCGAATTAGAAAATAATGGTGGCACGGGAGCAATTAACCCTTTTAAAATCTTTATGTGAACTAGTTAATTGTGATAGCTGTTGAGTTCACTCAAGGTATTTTTGGGTCCTCCAGTGTTTCTTGTAGTTGCAGATGAGGCGGTGGGGAGGAGTGTGCCGTTTGTGTTCCTAGAGAGGGTCAGGGAAGACTTCATGCAGCGCTATGGGTCCAGTATCGAAGAGGAGGGACCGCACCCACTTGCCGATGATGCAGATGACGATGACTTCCTGTTGGAGGATCGATTTAGCATCGCCTACAACCTTGACCGTGAATTTGGGTATGAACTATGAAGTCGCCATATACCCAGTTACATTTCGATGCTTCTTTACCATCAAATGTGTTTTTAACTAGCATTTTTTTTTTGTCTTGGGTATAGACCAAAGCTGAAGGATCACATGCTGTATTGCATTAATCATCCAGAGGAAATTAGCAAGCTCTCCAAAGTGAAAGCACATCTCACAGAGGTCAAAGGGATTATGATGGACAACATTGAGAAAGTACGTGCTCAAATCAAAGCTTTTATTACAGGCAGCATATATTGTATTAGATGTGGAAACATTTTTTTGTGTAAGCTTTCCCACAAAACTCAATTATATTGATCTATAAACCTAATAGTATATAGTGACTACATATGTCCTTTTATCGTTCAATTTATTTCTTTGATGAAGTAGTTGTGGATGTCATCTTAGGGTATGATGTAAACATGGTGTTCCACTTTTTCTTCTCAAGAAAAATTTCAATAGTCACAACTCACAAAGAGGTGATGCTTAGTGCAGAAAAAATGTCTCATGAAGTTTCTTGTGGAATATTATTACTTTGTGCTGGTGTCGATGCTCCTTTGCATAGAAGTTATTCAAAATTAGGTCATGAACTTCTAATGGTGTCATTAATTACAAATTGACAAGTAATGATGGGATCTTGCCCTCTATTTTACAATCAAGATCAGACTTCTCTTTTTGTGAGTGAATATTGAATACCTTCTATTGTCATTGTGCTGTTGAATCATCTGGGGCATGTCTCCAGTGTTCTAAAAGGCGCTAGGCGCTAGTCGGGCGGCGACCCAGCGCCTAGCGCCTAGGAGCGCCTAGGCGGCGCCTAGGCGGCGCCTAGGTTCAACTCATTTTTCTTCATTTTGCTAGTTCCGACCATCCATTCCAGGCAATATCTTTTCTTTTCTCCCACCCGAAGCCATTTCCCCTCCCTTCTCTTCCCCTCCGGTCAAGCTGCAGGATGTGAAGAACCGGATCTGGCTGCATGGTGGTGAAGAACTGAAGAAGCAAGAGGAGGAGGAGGAGGAGGCGGCAGTGCAGGATGTGCAGGGCCTGCTGCGAGGAGAGAGCGGCCTCCGGATCTGGCCGCCTACTCCCCTACCGCCGCCGGATCTAGCCGCCTCCCTCCCTCCCGCCGCCGGATCTGGCCGCCTTCTCCTCTCCCGCCGCCGGAACTAGCCGCCTCCCTCCCTCCCGCCGCCGGATCTGGCCGCCTTCTCCTCTCCCGCCGCCGGAACTAGCCGCCTGCCTCCCTCCCGTCGCCGGATCTGGCCGCCTTCTCCTCTCCCGCCGCCGGACTGCTGCCTAGCCCCCTCCCGCTGACGGTTCTGGGCCGCCTAGGCGCCGCGGTCAACCGCCCAGGCCGCGGTTGACCCGCCTAGGCGCCCTGCCCGCCCAGCCGGCCTCCGCGCGGCGCTGGGGTGGCGCCCAGCGCCTTTTGCCGCCTAGGCGCCCGCCTAGATCCGATTTTTAGAACACTGCATGTCTCTTTTAGTTGTACTGATGTAGATACCAATGTTCAGTACCTACGTAATTAGAGCATGTAGCAGGAAGCCAACCAATGCAAACAATAGTCACAGCTTTCATGTCATGTAAATATTTGACTGAATACAAAATAAAAAATCTCCTTTGTTGGTGTGTCATGTTACTGATTCTTACTGTTCTGGATTTCGTATAGATATTGGAACGTGGAGAGAAGATTGAGCTTTTGGTCGGCAAGACTGAAACCTTACAATCACAGGTACAGATATAGCTCTTGACAGCTGTAATCTGTGTGAAAATTTTGTTGGCGTAAGAATGCGTAAGTTACTATACTGAGGGGGTGTGTTTTCAAATAATCTTCAGGCTGACAGCTTCCACAGACATGGAAGAGAGCTCAGGCGTAAGATGTGGCTTCAGAACCTGAGGTTTAAGTTGATGGTGGGTGGTGGCCTTGCAGCTTTGATTCTCATCCTCTGGCTGATGGTTTGCAGGGGCTTCAAGTGCTAAAACATTCAGAATCTTTGTTTGCCCTTTTTCTTTTTCGCATTCGATGTGTTTACTGTGTGCTGTGCATATATAACGACCAACAAATCGTGCTTTCAGTCTGTATGGATCAAAGTTACGTCGCTATGGACCATAATTCACTGTGCCACGTTATCATGTTTCATACTATCATAGGTGGGTCTGGAATTGGTGTAAACAAACCTTGTGGAAGCTAGGAGACATGACATGGCTATCTGTGTTCTGTACATTCTGAAATGCTGAAGATTATTTCAACCCTTGTCTTTTTCATTGACCTCAACACTGACTGTGTGCTGCTACAAGACTTGTGGTTGTGAACGGGACCGTTTATTTGGGTACTTTTCATTCAACAATCCATCGGTTCTTTGAAATGCAAGGATCCTTCTAAAGGAAAGGACGATGCAACAAATTTATGGTCCCATGAAACATGCTGTTGTTATATGCAATTTGTTTTTCTTGAAATATTTATATGCAGTTTGGTCTAGTAGTATGATAACTCTTGCAACACCTTGGTCTTTTTTTAATTATTTAGCATATCATTCAGAAGCTTCTATGTAAGGATGTTGAAGTCATTGAACCAGAAAAACTAGAGTTCTCTAGTACATAACCAGCAGGTCTCCCATAATCTGTTGTCTGCTAAGGAGGCCAAGGGTGGCGGCCATCAGTGTTGGGGATGGTGAACACAACATTTAGGGCTTCTTTGGAATGTGGTTTTTTTAAAGGAATTTTAAAAGATTTAGTTTGATTCCTGCAAAAATCCTGTAAAATTCCTAGGGCTAAAGATGATAGGTGTAGTAATGGTTAAAGATGATAGGTGTAGTAATGGTTGAGAAACTCTGTTTAAAAAACTAGGGCGACTTAGATGAGTTTTGGTAGAAACCGATGAGTTCTCTAGGACACAACCAACAGGTCTCACGCAAACCTGTTGTCCGCTAAGGGCATGTACAACGCTATGTTTCGTGAAATGTAAATTTTGTAAAAACAACCTTAGCTTCTGCAGTAAAGGAAGAAAGAGAGTGAGGTCGTCTCTTCACCGGGCGCCGACGCCGGCGTGTGCTCCCATACGAAAAAAACTTAACACACTCAACTCACATTTAAAAATTGCACAGATCAACTAAAAACATTAAATACTTTGTAGACAGTTAAATAGATGGATTGTACTTGTTGTCTATTTAATTGTCTATATTGCAAATTTCAAAATTTCATAGACAATAATTGTCTGTGGATTGTACATGCCCTAAGGGGCTAGTGGTGGCAGTGAGCGATTGGGGCTAATAAGAACCGCTAGTTGGCTGTGAGGCAACCAAAGATGGTCGAAGGTGGCCAGGATGACAGGAAAGTAGGATGGGATGAAGGCGGCAGATGCCATCAGTGTTGGGGATGGCGAACACAACGTTTGGGGTCAATCGCCTAGCACCTAGGTCCTAGGGCCAATGATGATGGATGTAGTGACTATTGAGAAACTCAGTTTTATGGGGTGTTTGGATCTGCGGCTAAAATATTTAAAATACTATTTTAGCCTATTAAATATAGGCTATTTACAAAACCTATTCATAATCGGAGGATTATTCACGAGACGAATCTAATGAACCTAATTATACCATAATTTGACAATGTGATGCTACAGTAAACATTTGGTAATTATGGATTAATTAGGCTTAAAAAAATCGTCTCGCGATTTAGTCTCCGATTCTGCTATTATTTTATAATTAGTTCACGTTTAGTCCTTCAAATTAATATCGAAACATCCGATGTGACACGGGCTAAAATTTAGCCCCAGAATCCAAACACCCCCTTATATGTAGTCTAGGTTTTGTGAGACAAAGAACAAAGACATAATGTGTAGGAAAAATTTGAGCTTCTTTATTCCTCATATTCATCAACATACAAACGATGAGATGATCCCTCTATTTATAGGCAAAAACCCCTAAGAAATTGATGTGCCCAACAACCGATATTTATCTGTTAGATATTCAGTTTCCTAACACTTCCCCTTAGGCACTCTACGCAACATGCATATGCCTCATCAAAACTTTTAAAAAACTTAGAGGGAAAAATGAGATAAAGAGTACATAACACATATTTTGGTTGTTCGAATTGCCTTCTTAAAAATCTTAATACAAGGAAGTTCAAAAAAACCCATTCAAGGGAAAAAGAGTATAATTTACCTAAATATTTCATATGATCTTTACGATCAATTCGAGTACATAGTCTTATTGACTAAGATTAAATTCTTCTTATCGGTGTTATGTGAAGTTTCATCCTCAAAAATACATAAGTCCTTAAGTCTAACAAACATATCTTTCAGAACTAGATGATTTAGGAGAGACTTAGTAAATAATCTATGAGATTTTCACACGACTTGGTGTGCATCACCTTTAGTTCATTCAACTTATGCAATTCATGAGCATAGGAGAACTTGGGTTTATGAGCTTCATCAAATTTATCTTCACATATTATGACTGCACTTGTATAACGTAAGTTATATTATTTTCATGGATAATAGTGGGGGTGTTAACATGGTTCATTTCTCACAACTTCTAGACGTGATGAACCATTCTTCTAAACCATGCACATGTGGGTGAGGCTTCTTACATGCTATTATTCCCAAGTGGTTTGTCGAAGTCGATGTAGAACATCACTTTACGATTTCTAGGATTTAGTTCCACCATATAGGAAAAACATAGCTAGATCATGGTAGTAAGTTTATAGTAAACATAATGTCTAGCCTAATGCAATAGGACATAAACATTAGCGTACCTACATCACACAAGTATGAGAATTCTGGTCCCAAAATTTCCACCCTCTTCTCTAGATCTTTATGAATTATAGTCTGCTTGCAATGACCTTCTATCCATGTGGATTTGTAAGGAAATGACTTTTCAAAATTAAATCTCTACAATAATTTCTGAGTGTAGGTGGACTGATGTATTAAAATTCGTGGTATTCACGGGTAAGTTGAAGGGAAAACGTTATGTAGTTGACTTTGCACTAGATAAGGTTGAACAAAAAACGAGTCTTGTGACCAAGTTTAGTATGGATTGATTATGACATCACTGACTAGCTTATGTTGGTATGAGAAACTTCTCAAAACTTCTTAAAGGGGACCACATCTTAGGATTAACAAATGTCTTATTTGAGAAAAATAGGTTGTGTGGCGCATGTCAAACCAGAAAGCAAGTTGGAGCGCCACACACTACAAAGAACATCGTAACAATGAGGAGACCACTTGAGCTCCTACACATTGATCTATTTGGACGTGTGGCCTACTTAAGTATCAGCGGTAACAAATACAATTTGTAATTGTATATGATTATTCTTGTTTCATCTGAGCATTCTTTTTGAATGACAAAAGCGAACACAAGGAGTATTCAAAAGTTTTGCCATAAGAGCTAAAAATGAATATGAAGTTAATATCAAGAAAGTAAGAAGTGACAATGGGAGTTGATTAAAAAATACTCAAATTGAAGGCTTTTTTGATGAAGAAGACATCAAGCACAAGTTCTTCACTCCATATGATCCACCTCAAAATGGAGTGGTGGAACGGAAGAATAACACTTTGATGGAGGCGGCAAGGACAATGCTCGATGAGCACAAGACTTCGGATATCTTTTCGGCCAAAGCAATCAACGCAACATGTCATGTCATAAACCGTCTGTACCTCAACAAAAGCATCAATAAGATATCTGTTGGACCGGAAACGGCGACCAGAGGGGGGTGAATGGGAGCTTTTAAAATTTTGGACTAAAAACACAAGTACCAGATGTGCTTGGTTCTGCAGTGGTGCCACGGCTAGTGCTAGAAACCAATGCCAATGGCTGTGGCAAAGAGCTTCTGTGCACAGCAAGAGATGCCTTGGCAATCTCTGTGGACTTCAGCTTGCTAAAGAGTTCATCGCAGGTCAAGGTGTCATATCCTGCGGACTCCTCAATGCTGGATATCTTCACTTCCCATATGCTACGGTCAAGAGCATAGAGAAGCTTGATAGCCCTATCGTGATCACTGTAAGCAAGCGTCCCGTTGGAGCGCAAGTTACTCACTATCGCATCAAAGCGAGGAAACATGGCATCTATAGATTCACCAGGTGCCTGCACAAACAGCTGATACTGTTGATTGTAGGTGCTTTGGCGCCTGGCCTTAATCTGAGTAGAGCCCTCATGAAAGACAGTGAGCGTTGTCCAAATCTCCCTAGCAGTCCTAAGGTGCTGCACCCTATCAAACTCACTTCTACTCAAACCAATGAACAGTATATTTCTTGCCTTGGAGTTGGCATTATACTGATCCTTCTCTGTTTGAGAGGTGCGAGTCTCAGGGATGGAGTATTGTGAGTCCACAATCTCCCAAATTGCATTTCCTTGGCTTAACAAGTAAGCCTCCATGCGCACCTTCCAGTATGCAAAATCTGTCCCATCGAACAGAGGAATTTTACTGCCTCTATCCATGTCGCCAACAGATCACAAAACCGGTTAAGGTCAACTGGTGATCTTAACCTGCTCTGATACCAATTGTTGGACCGGAAACGGCGACCAGAGGGGGGGTGAATGGGAGCTTTTAAAATTTCGGGCTAAAAACTAGCCTTCGGTTTCAGTTCTGTCTTCTGCGGAACAGGCTTCGAACACTACCTTCGAAGGTCTAGTTCGGAGGTACTTCGACACCTTCGAACACAGGCTTCGGAGGAGCAAAAGTTCGAAGCCAAGAAGACTTCGCTCCACTTACAACCCTCGAAAACCTACTCTGCTAAGTCAGTGCAGGCTCCGCACACAGGGTGCTTCGAGCAGGCTTCGCACTTCACCCTTCGCAAGAGTGGACAGCCCTCTGAGGACTTCGACCAAGTACTTGGCGGCAACAACTGGTGCTGGGCTTCGTACACGAAGGTCTACACGCACACAACCGGACTAAACTAAGGGCTTCGACACAAGAAGTAAAACGGGCCACGGTCAGGGCTACGCCAGTAAGCAGCGAGGGTGACGCCTCCTGTTACACAGAGCGAACGCACACTGACAAAACACACTTCGCTAGAAAAACAACCTTCGCCTCAACTGGCTTCGGTGCACTACTACAAGCGAGGTATGCAAAGCGAGCTCAAGCAAAAGCACAGGAAACAGGGCTTCGCCGCTTGAACAAGGAACACAGAAAAATGAACTCTCTGGATGTATTACAATCGAAGTGTGGCTACAGGAGCTCAACAGTAAATGCTCAAAGTGTTCAATGTTACCTACCGAGCCCCCATATTTATAGCCCACAGTTCACCCAAAGGAAGTGACTACTTTACCCCTAGGGTTTACAAAGGATTTGACTCTACAGAACTAAGGGGTACAAAAGGTAGTCCACCTTTATTCTGGAGGCTTCTCTGTCAGCTTTGCAGAGGGGACAGTGTCAGCCTTTTACAGAGCAGACAGTGTCAGCCTTTGCAGTCTTTGACCTTCTGGAATCCTCCCTTCGCACGCGAGGGGTGCGGTAGCTTCGGCGAGAAGCCTTGAGCCTGTTGGCCTTCGCTTCACCAAAGTCAGTCTCCGATACAGTGACGGTTTTGAGCCGAAGCCGTCAAAGCCCTTGGACCTTCGCACCAACACCTCCGGAGTGGACCACCACGGCTTCGCAGCTTCACCCAGCTCGAACTCCATCAGTCCGTGTACCGAAGCCATGCAGGCCGAAGCACCTCAAGTCAACCTTGCTCCGAAGCCAGCCTTGCTCCGAAGCCTTCCACCCTCCGAAGCCCCACCTTCGGAGTACCACCCTTCGAAGTCCCTCCTTCGTCCAAGGCCTCCGCATGAAGCATTCCACGAGCCCTTCGTCGCAGTGCCTCTCCCCGAGCACACTCCTCGCGAGCCTCACCCGGACCATGCCTTCGATGCGCCTCTACTTCTGAGACCTTCGTCGGGCACCTTCGAATGTCTCCCTCCGGAGCACACTTCGAATTCCATGCCTCCGCAGAGGACTTGTTCCACCAACTCCGAAGTCACTCCATTCGGAGTACCTTCGAAGTGCCTCACCTCCGAGGACTTGTCTCGGAGTACCTTCAGCCGGAGCCATGCTCCGCACTCTCTGCCTTCACCTGGCACGCCTTGACCCGAGGACCGACCCGGACCACCTTCGTAGCCACCGTGACGGAGCTCCCCGCTCCCCTGACATCAAGCCTCCCGCTTGACCCAGGTTCACCTGCTGCGAACCTTGTCCGTCGCCTCCGAAGTCCCTGCGCACCACCGACAAGCAGACAAGTGTAACCAGTACTCCGAAGACCTCTCCGGGTTAGCAACCTCCGGTACACACTCCGGTGTACCGCCCAAAGTACCGAAGCCTTCGGTACGAACCCAATCATCGCGTACTGTCGGACCCCTCCGACGAGCACACTCCGCTGCAACAGCTGCAGCAAGCAAACAAACACCGAACACCCTTCGGTGAAACCACCTCCGAACATCCAACCTCCGAACCCCCTTCGGAGGTACCCTTCGAACAGAGGGTAAAAAGCCTGTCAATCACTCATCACAAAACACTGAAACCAACCCTTGGTTTCTCAATCTCCCCCTTGATGAGTGCATTGACAACCAAATCCAAGTTCAAGAAAATATAAAAACTTTCAGCACACAAGTGACCATAAAAACTCAGAAAAGAGCCAAATCATGTCACTTGATAAAGAATTTTCCTCCCCCATTCTCAAAAGAGTAAAAAGCCCCTTCGGCAATAAAAAAATCTTCTCCCCCTTTATGTCAAATTTTCTCCCTCTTAGAAATTATACCCCCTTGCGGCAGAGAACGAAGCAAATCTCTCCCCCTTTGGCAATGCACGCATCAAGGAGCATGTAAAAGATGCAAAGCTTCGAAATAAGCAGAAATGCAAAAACATATGAAGCAAAAATATGCCAACAGTAACATCAATGATCATGGGCTCAGCTCAAATTAATATTCTCTAAAGCATGATGAAGCATGTGATTTGATCAATTTTTGAAAAAAGCATCACCACTTAGTCAAAGAAACCAGACAAGTAAAAGCAAGGACTGTACAAAGCTGGTCAATTTCTACTCTAGACAGACAAGTCCAGTTCAAATGGAGCTTGAAAAGCAAACTTGATAATCAATGAATTTTGTTGTTCTTTCTAAGTGCCAGGGGTTATTTGTTTGTCCACCTTATACTTTCCAATCAGGCCAAGCCTAGGCATGAAAGCCATAAGAAGCTTAAGGCAATGATTTTGGCATACACTACACTATTCCAGTTCAGACCGATGTGCAATGGTAAGCAGTCTAGAATAGAGTAGTGCGACAAACAAACCCACCTGGATCTTTTCTCTTAAAAGCATGCAAATCATGGAATTGTTGATTTTAACTAAGTGAACCAATGTTTGGCACTTTATGAATATCCATGAAAATGTAGAACAGTTTTCAAGTTGCAATTTTTAGCATCCAATGAACAGTGTCTCGCTGTCAAGCAGATAAAAGATAGCTAAAGTAGTCCTGCCTAAATATGCTAGATTCAAGACTAAGCAGTGAGCACGAGTTGATTTTGAAAAAGGAATCACCATGCACATGAATGTTCCAGATGAATTAAAAAGAGCTGAGCTAACATGATTTCGTGAATTATAAGCAGGCATATAAGTGCAAAATATATAAATGCAATTTCAGCACAATTAGCAAAAGCACATCCATCTAAAACAGCTCCCCCTCACAAATGCCGTAAGGGTGACAAATGCCAAGTTCCCCACGCAAGTAAGCAAATCGAGAAGCATCGAGGGGTTTTGTAAAAATGTCGGCAAGCTGGTGTTGGGTATCAACATATTGAAGTTCAATATCACCCTTCTCATTGTGATCTCTGAGAAAGTGATACCGTACATCAATGTGTTTGGTTCTGGAGTGCTGAACCGGGTTGTTTGCAATACAAATAGCACTAGTGTTATCACAGAAAAGTGGAACACTCTTATAATCTAACCCGAAATCCCGCAAAGTGGAAACCATCCACAAAATCTAAGAGCAACAGCTAGCTGCAGCAACATATTCGGCCTCAGCCGTCGATTGTGCAACACTAGACTGTTTGCGGGAAGACCAGCAAACCAGTGAAGTACCCAGAAAATGACAAGTACCAGAGGTACTCTTCCTATTAATTCTACACCCAGCAAAGTCCGCATCAGAATAACCTCGAAGACATAAAGATGAAGATGCTGAATACCATATGCCAAATTCAAGGGTGTGTTTGAGATACCTTAGAATGCGCTTAACCGCTTGGCGGTGCGAAGCTCGTGGTGAAGCCTGAAAACGAGCGCACAGACACACAACGAAGTGTATGTCCGGCCTCCTGGCAGTCAAGTAGAGGAGGGAGCCGATCATGCTCCGGAACTCCTTCTGATCTACGGCTTCTCCATCTTCGTCAGGGTCCAATGCTACAGATGTAGCCATTGGAGTGGCGAGGGGCTTCGCATCGGACACGTCGAACTTCTTGAGCAGGTCCTTGGTGTACTTTGTCTGGTGGACAAAGGTACCTTGTTTGCTTTGCTTGATTTGCAAACCAAGGAAGAAGGTGAGTTCACCCATCATCGACATTTCAAATTCCCTGCTCATGGTATCTGCAAACTCGGCAACCAAAGCATGAGAAGAGCCACCAAAGATGATATCATCCACATAAATCTGAACTAGGAGGAAATCTTTGCCATGCTTGAGAGTAAACAAAGTTTTATCAACAGAGCCCATCAAATACTCTCGCTCAAGCAGAAAAGACTTAAGTCTATCATACCACGCCCGAGGGGCCTGCTTGAGTCCATAAAGAGCCTTATGAAGTTAAGGACTTTATGTGGGTACTTGGGGTTTTCAAAAACCAGGGGGTTGTTTTACATAAACATCTTCACCTATGAAACCATTAAGAAAAGCACTTTTGACATCCATTTGATAGAGTTTGAATCCCCGGGATGTCGCAAAGGCGAGCAAAATCCTAATGGCCTCAAGGCGAGCAACAAGCGCAAAAGTTTCAGTAAAATCAATCCCTTCTAGTTGAGAAAAGCCCTGAGCTACAAGTCTAGCCTTGTTTCTAACTATAGTCCCATCCTCCCCTTGTTTGTTTTTGAAAATCCATTTAGTTCCAATGAAATGAACATTTGGTGGAGGATCAACTAAAGTCCAGACTTGGTTTCTCTCAAAATTTTCAAGTTCCTCATGCATGGCATTGATCCAACTAGAATCAGAAAGTGCATGACTAACATCTAAGGGCTCGAAAGAAGCAACGAAAGCAGCATTAGTGAAATGGACATGAGAACGTGTTACCCTTTGATCAATCTCACCAATGATCTGCTCGGGAGGGTGCATCCTTTGAACATGATGGGGAGCCTCGCGGCGGGATGCAGTCTCCCCCTCAACTTGTGCGTTGGAGTGGTCCAAGATGACCGATGTTGAGGTAGTCGCTTCCGGACCTCGTGCCGAAGTAGTTGAAGCGGGGTCAGCTTCGGGGGTTGACGTCGAGGGTAGTAGGGGTTCATCCTCGAATTCTCCGGGATCTTCTTCTTCGAACAAGGTCTGTTCCATGTCGTGTTCATTTGCCTGTTCAAAAGCAGAACTAACAGAGGGGGTTGATTCATCAAAAGTCACATCACATGACTCGATGACAGTGTTAGTTTCCAAGTTATAAACACGATAAGAATGACCATGAGTAGTATAACCTAAAAAGATCCCGTCAGAAGATCGCGACTCAAATTTATCCAAGTTACCACGTTTTAGGATAAAGCAGCGACAGCCAAAAACTCGAAGATGAGTAACCTTGGGCTGTCTCCCAAAACGCAGCTCATATGATGTCAAATTTAAAATTGAGCGCAAGAAATTCGGTTTGAGATGTAGCAAGCAGAGTTCATGGCCTCAGCCCAGAATTTTCTAGGAGTCCTATGCTCATCAAGCATCGTCCTAGCCATCTCAACCAAAGTGCGGTTCTTTCTCTCAACAACACCATTCTGTTGAGGAACCCGCGGAGCAGAGAATTGATGTTCTATGCCATGCTCCATGCAAAAGTCAACAAAGAGACTGTTTTTTGAACTCGGTGCCATTATCGCTTCGAATGAATTTTAATGCACCAGGGAGTTCAGTGAAAAGTCTCAAAGCCAAGCTCCGAAAGTGTGAAAACACTTCATCCTTGCTGGCAAGAAAGAAGACCCAAGAGTAGCGAGAGAAATCGTCGACAATTACTAGAACATACCACTTCCCGCCTAAAGAACTAACCCGAGAAGGACCTACAGTGTCCATATGGAGAAGTTCTCCGAGTTGTTCAGTCATCACTGTGGTGACTGGCGAGTGCGAAGCGGCAATCATTTTTCCATGTCGACAAGGAGCGCAAACTAAATTCTTCTCAAACTTGAGCTTGGGCAATCCTCGGATCAGACCTAGGGCGCTCAGACGAGCGAGCAATTCAAAGCTCATATGCCCGAGTCTCCTATGCCACTTCCAAAGCTCAGAAGTCGAATGTGCAACAAGACAATGAGAAGAACCATATGACTCTGAAAAATCAGCTCCAAAAACTCTCCCAACTCTAAAGATCTTACACACCACAACGCCATCAGAATTGAGCACTTGCGAAGTATCGCGATGAAATCACACTTCGAAGCTCTCATCAAGCAACTGAGATACAGACAGCAAATTGTATCCCAGGTTTTCAACCAAAGCAACATCTTTGAGAGTGAAATTCGAATTGATTCTTACCACACTTTTACCTTTCACTCTGCTCCTTCGATTGTTTCCGAAGGTGATATGTTCCCTTTGCTTGGTTGAGGTGAGGCTGGAGAACCATGCTGCATCTCCGGTCATGTGGCGCGAACAACCGGAGTCCATGATCCATGTGCCCTCCAAGCCTCGATCTGTCGCCTACACATGATAAGAACGTCTCGATCGCTCAGTGCTGGGGTGAGTGAAATAATGACGAGGCATCCAGCATTGAGTGACACGAGTAGTAGGCACAGTAAAAGCAGACGGTCTACGCACATAATAATCAGAATGATGCAAAGTGTGAGGTCTACCTACATGCTGTGAATGAACAACATGTCGAGGTCTCCTACTCTGACGAGGTACAAATCTGCTAGCCCGAGGTCTACCACCATATGGAACATGGTGAACACCTCGAGGAGCAAAACCTCTCCGAGAAGCACGAGGAGCCTCAAAAACAGGACGATAGTACATCTCAGACTCATGCATACCTAAGGATGGGTAATGCATGTCCTGGTAACTCATCGCCTGAGAGCGTCGCTCATCCTTGATGCGACGAAAACAGAACCCAACTAAATGACCCGCCCGCTGACAATAGGAACAATGAAACACTCTCCTGGGGACACTCTCATGGGTCACAGGAGCAACTCTCACAGGCTCCTTGGGTTTCTTCTGTGTGGTTTTCTTGAGAGTATTTTTCTTGGCAGGAGGAGTGATTTTCTTTGGTGGATGGGTAGGCTTTTTGGCTGATGGGGTGTCCAACAGAGCTCTCTCTTTCTCTAGGGTGGTGGGAGAGGTAAAAACAGTTTTGGTTTTACTATCTGAAGGTATCCTCTCAAAACCCAAACCTAGAGCTACCCCTGCTCTGTCAGCACACAACTTGGTCTTGGCCAAGAGCAAATCCATCCTACCCTTTCCTTCAGTGCATTTATTAACCACAGAAAGAAGGTATTCATTTTCGGACATGAGGTTTTCAGCTCGCTCTCTTACAGTGCCTAGCTGGTCCTTAAGGGTGATGCAAGTGTCACAAACAGGTTGCACATCCTTAGAACTACCGGCCCTCTCCAATCTAGCCTCCAAATCATGAACATGCTTATCACGTAAATTAATGCTATCGCATAATAAAGAGCAGTTCATGCAATCAATAATATCATGAGGTCTAGAATCCACCTCCAAAAGCTGCTTCTGTGCAGTCTCAAGCTCAAAAAGAGTTTGAGCATGAACAGAACGCAACTGAGCAAGCTCACTCATGACAACAGAACAAGACTCACATTCAGCATCATTAAACTTAGACTTAAGCATGGCATATTCAGTAGAAACATTTTCTAGCCTAAGTCTAAGGTCTTTTCTTTCTCTAGCGGCTTGCACAAGTAATCTATCCTGACCAAGCACTACTTCATTCAGCTCATCTAATTTAATTAGAAGCTGGTCAGATGATAGGTTTACCTCAGATGAGTCAAGCTCATCGCCGCTGTGATCGCTGTCGGCCATGAAGCAAAGACCGGTGAAGTCTCGTCCCTTCTTGTCCTTCTTGTCCTCCTTCCTTGGGGACTCCTCCTCCTCAGAGCTCGACTCCTCAGTTGAGGATGTGTCGATGTCGCTGAGAGCAGCAACAAAAGCTCTGGAAGCGGCCTTGGCTACTTTCTTAGCCATCTTGCCGCGCTTGCCCTTCACAAAGGGTTTCCTCTCCTTCTTGTGGTATTTGGGGCGCTCACTCTCATCTCTCTTTTTGAGCTTGGGGCAATTGGCCTTAATATGAGAGGTGTCGCCACATTCATAGCAACCACTAAAACCACTTCTCCTCTGATCCCGTCTCTCATGATGAAAACGGGTGAACCTCCGGGCAATGAGAGCAAGCTCATCATCAGCTAGAGTGTCCACCTGCTCCTTTGTGACGGAGACCAGGGAGGACAAAGCAAAACCATCTGCAAAAACACAAGTACCAGATGTGCTTGGTTCTGCAGTGGTGCCACGGCTAGTGCTAGAAACCAATGCCAATGGCTGTGGCAAAGAGCTTCTGTGCACAGCAAGAGATGCCTTGGAAATCTCTGTGGACTTCAGCTTGCTAAAGAGTTCATCGCAGGTCAAGGTGTCATATCCTGCGGACTCCTCAATGCTGGATATCTTCACTTCCCATATGCTACGGTCAAGAGCATAGAGAAGCTTGATAGCCCTATCGTGATCACTGTAAGCAAGCGTCCCGTTGGAGCGCAAGTTACTCACTATCGCGTCAAAGCGAGAAAACATGGCATCTATAGATTCACCAGGTGCCTGCACAAACAGCTGATACTGTTGATTGTAGGTGCTTTGGCGCCTGGCCTTAATCTGAGTAGAGCCCTCATGAAAGACAGTGAGCGTTGTCCAAATCTCCCTAGCAGTCTTAAGGTGTTGCACCCTATCAAACTCACTTCTACTCAAACCAATGAACAGTATATTTCTTGCCTTGGAGTTGGCATTATACTGATCCTTCTCTGTTTGAGAGGTGCGAGTCTCAGGGATGGAGTATTGTGAGTCCACAATCTCCCAAATTGCATTTCCTTGGCTTAACAAGTAAGCCTCCATGCGCACCTTCCAGTATGCAAAATCTGTCCCATCGAACAGAGGAATTTACTGCCTCTATCCATGTCGCCAACAGATCACAAAACCGGTTAAGGTCAACTGGTGATCTTAACCTGCTCTGATACCAATTGTTGGACCGGAAACGGCGACCAGAGGGGGGGTGAATGGGAGCTTTTAAAATTTCGGGCTAAAAACTAGCCTTCGGTTTCAGTTCTGTCTTCTGCGGAACAGGCTTCGAACACTACCTTCGAAGGTCTGGTTCGGAAGTACTTCGACACATTCGAACACAGGCTTCGGAGGAGCAAAAGTTCGAAGCCAAGAAGACTTCGCTCCACTTACAACCCTCGAAAACCTACTCTGCTAAGTCAGTGCAGGCTCCGCACAGGGTGCTTCGAGCAGGCTTCACACTTCACCCTTCGCAAGAGTGGACAGCCCTCTGAGGACTTCGACCAAGTACTTGGCGGCAGCAACTGGTGCTGGGCTTCGTACACGAAGGTCTACACGCACACAACCGGACTAAACTAAGGGCTTCGACACAAGAAGTAAAACGGGCCACGGTCAGGGCTACGCCAGTAAGCAGCGAGGTGACGCCTCCTGTTACACAGAGCGAACGCACACTGACAAAACACACTTCGCTAGAAAAACAACCTTCGCCTCAACTGGCTTCGGTGCACTACTACAAGCGAGGTATGCAAAGCGAGCTCAAGCAAAAGCACAGGAAACAGGGCTTCGCCGCTTGAACAAGGAACACAGAAAAATGAACTCTCTGGATGTATTACAATCGAAGTGTGGCTACAGGAGCTCAACAGTAAATGCTCAAAGTGTTCAATGTTACCTACCGAGCCCCCATATTTATAGCCCACAGTTCACCCAAAGGAAGTGACTACTTTACCCCTAGGGTTTACAAAGGATTTGACTCTACAGAACTAAGGGGTACAAAAGGTAGTCCACCTTTATTCTGGAGGCTTCTCTGTCAGCTTTGCAGAGGGGACAGTGTCAGCCTTTTACAGAGCAGACAGTGTCAGCCTTTGCAGTCTTTGACCTTCTGGAATCCTCCCTTCGCACGCGAGGGTGCGGTAGCTTCGGCGAGAAGCCTTGAGCCTGTTGGCCTTCGCTTCACCAAAGTCAGTCTCCGATACAGTGACGGTTTTGAGCCGAAGCCGTCAAAGCCCTTGGACCTTCGCACCAACACCTCCGGAGTGGACCACCACGGCTTCGCAGCTTCACCCAGCTCGAACTCCATCAGTCCGTGTACCGAAGCCATGCAGGCCGAAGCACCTCAAGTCAACCTTGCTCCGAAGCCAGCCTTGCTCCGAAGCCTTCCACCCTCCGAAGCCCCACCTTCGGAGTACCACCCTTCGAAGTCCCTCCTTCGTCCAAGGCCTCCGCATGAAGCATTCCACGAGCCCTTCGTCGCAGTGCCTCTCCCCGAGCACACTCCTCGACGAGCCTCACCCGGACCATGCCTTCGATGCGCCTCTACTTCTGAGACCTTCGTCGGGCACCTTCGAATGTCTCCCTCCGGAGCACACTTCGAATTCCATGCCTCCGCAGAGGACTTGTTCCACCAACTCCGAAGTCACTCCATTCGGAGTACCTTCGAAGTGCCTCACCTCCGAGGACTTGTCTCGGAGTACCTTCAGCCGGAGCCATGCTCCGCACTCTCTGCCTTCACCTGGCACGCCTTGACCCGAGGACCGACCCGGACCACCTTCGTAGCCACCGTGACGGAGCTCCCCGCTCCCCTGACATCAAGCCTCCCGCTTGACCCAGGTTCACCTGCTGCGAACCTTGTCCGTCGCCTCCGAAGTCCCTGCGCACCACCGACAAGCAGACAAGTGTAACCAGTACTCCGAAGACCTCTCCGGGTTAGCAACCTCCGGTACACACTCCGGTGTACCGCCCAAAGTACCGAAGCCTTCGGTACGAACCCAATCATCGCGTACTGTCGGACCCCTCCGACGAGCACACTCCGCTGCAACAGCTGCAGCAAGCAAACAAACACCGAACACCCTTCGGTGAAACCACCTCCGAACATCCAACCTCCGAACCCCCTTCGGAGGTACCCTTCGAACAGAGGGTAAAAGCCTGTCAATCACTCATCACAAAACACTGAAACCAACCCTTGGTTTCTCAATATCATACAAACTCCTAACCGGTAACAAACCTAATGTTTCAGGCTTTAGAGTTTTTGGAAGTAAGTGTTTATCTTATGTAAATGGCCAAGACATTCCAAGTTTTCCTCTAAGGTAGATGAGGGGTTTTTGGTCGGTTACGAGTCAAATGCGAATGCATGTCGTGTATTCAAGAAAACCCTGGATATTGTTGAAGTCATTAGGGTTGTGACATTTGATGAAACCAATGGCTCTAAAGTAAAGCAAGTTGATCCAAGTATTATAGGTTAAGAAGAACCTCTATGTGAAACAATCAAGAATATGCAAAATGGTGACATAAGGCTAACAGAACAAGTGTATCAACAAGAATCTCAAATTGAAGAAAGTCAATACCAAAAGATTCAAGAGCAAGATGTGTTAGATAAAGATCAAGAAATCCAAGAAGATGTTGTTCAACAACCCACATAACACCCAAGATTCTACCAAAAATTTAAAGAGATTATTCCGTGGACAATATTATTGGAGACATACAAAGAGTGGTAACAACTAACTCATTCTTTTGTGAGTGTTACTCTTGTGTGTCTTCTTTAGAACCTCTAAGGATATAATCTCTTGAGGACACATATTAGGTAATATCCATGCAAGAAAAGCTCAATAACTTTAAGAGATCCAAGCGTGGAAGTTGGTGGAAATACCAAAGCAAAACGTAATCGGCACTAAATTAGTTTCGACAACAAGCAAAAATAAACCACTTTATTACTTTGCATCACCTTAGTATTCAGGATAATAACAACATTTGCCGGTAAACCAATGGTAACCATAATATTTTGCTAAAACATAATAGCGGGTTTTTTAGTAAAAAATATCCAATTATCTATATATATGAACAAAATGGCAAGTTAGTTAGCCTGAGTAGATGATGTGTGTGGAATGCAAAAAGGAGCAAGAGAAAATATAATTGTGGTTTAATAGAAGCCACAATGCTAAACTAAGCTCATATAGACCTTAACACCCATCGATTTTATACCTTAATTAATATCGATTACAATAAATTCATACAAGATTGATGATGAGATTAAGCATTATAGACCTTAAAGTTATGAAATCTAGAAATGACCAATTTTCACTTTGTACCGGGAAAAATTATCGCTCTCAGAAAAGCTCAGTTTTTAGTTTTCTAAATGAGTAGCTAGTTAAAAAAACCAAACTAAATATAACATAACAAAACCATGTACCCCATGTGGTTCTGGTGGGTCCCAACTAGTGAGAGACCTGACAATGCAGTATAGGTGCGCTTAATAACTACTCCCTCCGGTGTACAAATAATAGTCGTTTGGCCACCAGGAGTTGAACTTGGATGACACCACTAGAATCTTGCCTCGGTAACCAGTTGAGACAACTCGTGTTACTCTATTTAATATCACATTGGTATGCGTAATCATGTCTAAGATGACTAATATCTTGTCTCACATTGAAATAAACCATATCCCTTACAATCTTATCAAAAGAAAAAGTTTTTTTCCATAAAAAATATACACTGTATACTAATTCTTCGTAGTAAAGAAATCCACGTTACATTTCGTAGGACTATTCCATATAATTTTGCAATATTTTTAATACATGATATCTTTTATGACATAGGCAAATTTCGAAAAGGATCCATATCCCAGAAAACTCATCTAAAAACCAAACAAAATACCTAGTAGTTTGTCCCATAAATTTTCAAAACGATTCAATCCTCGTTGAAATGCGGATGGGCCAAGAGCAAGCTTGTTAATTCCATTCCGCTAATCATTCCGGTTTGACTCTCGTAACGAGATGTTTCGATACCGGACGATACCGTTGTACCGTTTCAGAGTATAATAGAATAATATAAATATATTTAAAATATATATTAATATGATTAAATATGATATGTTTGAATACATTGATATCTTAAATATAGTGTATCGTTTGAATACAATATAATATATAACTTAATGTAAGTAATATCTAACACATATTGAGAATGTAATAATATAATTTTGACCGAAATAACCGGTATGTGCCGGTATCAGTCAGAATGAACAATATTAACTGATATTAAGACTAGAACAATACGTTACTCAGTACGTACCGATTTAAATGATAAAATGATACAAACCATATATTTCTATCGGTACTGAAATAAGGGGGTGTTTGGATATAGGGCTAAATTTTAGCCCCTATCACATCCAATGTTTAGATACTATTTTGGAGTATTAAATGTAGACTATTTATAAAACCTATTCATAATCGGTGGATTATTCACGAGACGAATCTAATAAACCTAATTACGTCATGATTTTACAATATGATGCTACAGTAAACATTTGCTAATTATGAATTAATTAGGCTTAAAAAATTCGTCTCGCGAATTATCCTCTGATTCTGTAATACTTTTATAATTAGTTCACGTTTAATCCTTCAAATTAATATCCAAACATCTAATATGACACGAGCTAAAATTTAGTTTTTGGATCCAAACACCCCGTAAATAACCTCCGCATAAAGTCATCTCCCTCGCAACTGCCGCCCCACTGGCAATTCCAAAAATTTTGAATTCTCCCTCCTCCCACCCCACCCCGAAAAATTCCAAACCCCCGCAACCCGCCGTTCCGCACCCCTCCTCGCCGCCGCCGCCGCCGCCGCCGCCGCCATGTCATCGCGGCAGGACAAGGAGAAGGCGGTGAACGTCCAGGTGCTCCTCCGCTGCAGGTACGCACGCTGCCCGTTTTCGCGGGAGCCTCCCCCAGATCCGCCGCCCCTTAGCTCTCACCGCCTCCCGCCCCTCGCGCAGGCCGTTCAGCGACGACGAGCTCCGGAGCAACGCGCCGCAGGTGATCACCTGCAATGACTACCAGCGGGAGGTCGCCGTCACGCAGACCATCGCCGGCAAGCAGATCGACCGTGTCTTCACCTTCGACAAGGTCGGTTTCGTCCCCTCCGCGCCCCTTTCGAGATCTGCGAATTTGAAATACTGGATGCGTCCGTTTCGCCCGCTGTTGCTCTAGTCATCCAAATTTTGCGAACGCGCAGCGGGGTTCCGCTTGTGGTTTTCGAGATCGTTGCGGCCATTTTGAAAGCAACTAGGGGATATTTAGTAACTAGGGTATCTTAGGAGTATCAGAACGAGCTCAATCTACATTCGGTTTGATTAGGTTCTCAATTGGAGCAGCTCAACCACATCGCACTTCATTAAAACACGAGTAGTATTCACAACGCCACATTCCTGTCACCTGCCCCCTTTCATAAGAACTACAGCAGGATCTCTGCCTTACTTACTGATAGAAGAGAATACAAATCAAGCTCAGGAATGTGCTGCTCCTTGTTGGAGAGGCTGTGGATTATATTTCAGTATTTCACAGCGGGTCTGGCTGCAGAAGCAGAGGTCTGACATGCGACCGTTTTCCTTTTCAGGTTTTTGGGCCAACAGCTAGGCAGAAAGACCTGTATGACCAAGCGATCATTCCTATTGTAAACGAGGTCTTGGAGGGGTTTAATTGCACCATCTTCGCCTATGGACAAACAGGCACAGGGAAGACATACACCATGGAGGGTGAATGCAGGAAAGCCAAGGCGAGCCTATGATGATGTTCCTCTTTCAATAAGCGTTTGCCTCTAGGAAGGGTCACTCATTATTAGTTTTTTCTTTTGTTGAAATGCTTGCAGAGTAGACCTAAGGGGCAATTGCCTGCTGATGCCGGGGTTATACCTAGGGCAGTTAAGCAAATATTCGACACCTTGGAGAGGCAGAATACTGAGTACAGTGTGAAGGTCACATTCCTGGAGCTGTACAATGAGGAAATCACTGATCTCCTTGCACCAGAGGAGATATCCAAGGTTGCCCTGGAAGAAAGGCAGAAAAAGCCTTTACCTCTTATGGAGGATGGAAAAGGCGGGGTGCTTGTGAGAGGTTTGGAGGAAGAGATAGTTACTAATTCAAGTGAAATATTCTCCCTTTTGGAAAGAGGATCTGCGAAACGCCGGACTGCAGAGACTCTATTGAATAAGCAATCCAGGTTAATCCTTACCCTCGTCTTCCTTTTTTAAATTTACACTGCTCAGCTCATCTTTGCAAACTTTATGTGCTTATTACCATACACAACATTTCAGTCGTTCGCACTCCCTTTTCTCAATCACCATTCACATAAAAGAGGCAACCCCTGAAGGAGAAGAACTGATAAAATGCGGGAAGCTTAATCTGGTTGACCTGGCTGGATCAGAGAACATCTCGCGTTCTGGAGCTAGGGAGGTATGATACTGTATAGTGTATAGTAACTTGAATGACATTGATTTATCTAACAAGCATAAAATATTTTGGATATTTTATTGCTATATTAAGTTAGACATTCTCTCCTGATTGTAGGGCCGAGCAAGAGAAGCTGGTGAAATAAACAAAAGCTTGCTTACTTTAGGTCGTGTCATTACAGCCTTGGTTGAGCACCTTGGACATGTTCCTTACAGGTAAGTAGTTTAAATATTCTTGCAATAGTAATTGATTTTAAGTTCAAATATTCCTGCAACAGAAATGCTTCTATCTTTCTTATCTTGACTGCAAACTATCTCCCCTTTCAGGGACAGTAAGCTTACAAGGCTGCTCCGTGATTCGTTAGGAGGGAGAACTAAAACTTGCATTATTGCTACAGTTTCACCATCTGTACATTGTCTAGATGAAACATTGAGTACATTGGATTACGCACACCGAGCAAAGAGCATCAAAAACAGGCCCGAGGTGATCCAACTTCATTTTCTCCAATTTGCAAAATCAATGTGCTGATGGCAGTGTGATGTGTAAACAAAATGGCTTAAAACCATAGTATTCACTTTATCTGTATGGGTTATACAGTATACACTCATAAAAACAGTGAACAGATTCAAACAGTTGGGGCCTAGCAAAGAGTAGTAGCGGTAGTATTCACTGTATGTGAATTCCTTAACACTTCTAGTTACATGGTGCAACATGGGATTAATGTTAGTATATATTTTATATTGCAGGTAAACCAGAAAATGATGAAATCAACATTAATCAAAGATCTTTATGGAGAAATCGATCGACTTAAGGCTGGTATGTAGTGAATTGACAGTCAGTTCTTAGAATGGTTGCAGAATAACCTCACAAAATTCTCTTTTCCCAGAGGTCTATGCTGCTCGCGAAAAGGTTGGAGTCTACATTCCGAAGGACAGATATCAGCAGGAAGAAAACGAGCGAAAGGTAATGCTTTGAGCTTGATGGATCTGAAAGTGAAAATATTCCTTTTTCTCAATTGACATTACTTCCCACAAACCTGCAATATGTATATTGTCCGTTGCATGTCTTTGTAACTCTGAAGTTTAGGGTTTGGAAAGATTTTGCAGCAGTTTTGTTGTTGATGTTAACTTTTCATATTTTTCCTTTTGAAGGCCATGGCTGATCAAATTGAGCAGATGACTACTTCATTGGAAGTAAACCAGAAGGTTAGGAAAGTTTGCCTATATATCTTATTGTTGTCAACTGTTTAAAACTGATCTTTTGCTCTGGTTTCAGCAAATTAATGATCTTCAAGAAAAGTACAACTCTGAGCTTCAACATTCTGCCGATTTAAGTAAAAAGCTTGAGGCTACAGAGGTAAATGATGTTTTCTAGTTAGTTCTGATTTCTGTATGCTATTTTATACTCAAAGGCTTATAGTATCGTATCATGATAGAAATGTTTGGACCATACAAGCAATCTACTATCCAGAACAAAAGAAGATTTAAAACAAGCCCAGTATAATCTGAAGGAGAAAGATTTCATAATCTCCGAGCAGAAAAAAGCAGGTTCAATTTTATATCCCATTTTTAATTCCTGCGAAGCAGTTGTTATTAGTTTTATCAATATTTTAATCAATCTGTGTCCATCAGAAAATGCTTTAGCTCAACAAGCTTGTGTTCTAAGATCAGACCTGGAAAAATCTAACCGTGATAATGCTTCACTCTACTCAAAGATCGGTAAATACTTCATGCTTAATTCTGTGATTGTGCTATATTTTTGCTCACTATTATCTTTGTCATTTGGACTAACTGAATTATTAACATGATGAAATAGCTCGGGGGGATAAGCTGAATGATGCAAATAGGTCAGCGGTGAACTCATTCCAAGCTGAGCTTGCTTCAAAGTTGGATATTCTCTCCACTACCCTCACTGCATCTATAGATCAACAAAACAAACACCTTAAGTCTGTGGAGGACCTATGCCAGTCTTGTGTTGATTCCCATGACACGGTACATATTGCTAGTTCTTAGTTCATACACCTGCATGGCAAATTTTAGAATTATCTATTTGCACTCTGGTGGCATATCATAAGCTATTTTTTGTTAACTGGAATTAAGGCAACGGTGGAGATAAAGAAGAAGATGTTGGCTTCAAAGGCACTTTATATGTCACACATGGAAGCCTTCCAAAATGTTGTGCTTCTGCATAAAGCAAATGCAAATTCAACATTGGAGGATATATCATCACTGTCTGCTGCAAGCTGTTGCAGCCTTGATCAGGCAACCAGCCTCCCTACCTGTTCAACAAATACATAATTTGATGCTCTTAGTCTTTGTGACTACCGTTTGCTTGAATTATTCTCATGGCATTATTGTTGCCGACAGCTTCTCGTTTGTGTGGATGGAGAGGCTCAGAAGATATTTAGTGATATCCAGAACTTGTTAGCTGACCACCGAAGCGAAGTGGCACACTTCACTCAAGAAATGCGGGAGGTCAGTTAATCTGACTTTTCAGCACTCCAATTCTCGGCATGCTTGCCTATGATCATCTCTTGAGGTTTGCTCCTGTCATTCTGCAGACTTTCCGCATTAGTTTAGACAGGACGAAGGACATGTCTAGTTTCATTCTTGAGCTCTTCGATAAGTATGTGGAGGAAACTTCGAAGTTGCAGAGCCACTCCAATCACACACATGAAGCACAAGTCAAAAGCCTCGAAGATTTTCAGAAGGCCTATGAGGTGATCCGTCCCCCTTTTGTTCACACTTCTATTGGAGAAATTTGGTTGGTGTATTTAATACAGTCAATTTTATGCAGGAGCAATCAAAATCAGAAGAACAGAAGCTTCTGGCGGACATTACCAGTTTGGTGTCTAATCACATTACTCGACAACGAGAGCTGGTGAGTGCATGCTATCATAAATCATAATACCATTTAGGAAGTTGGTTTGGGCGTGTCCAGTTACAGCAATCTCATTGAGTCTCGACTCACCTGATGAGACATGTTTTTTGCCGGGTGATCAATAATTTCGGGTCTTTGATTGAGGCTTCTGAAGCCCCGTAAGTTGTCTGTTTTCGACTGAAACCTGGTGTATTTTCCTGCAGGTGGGTGTTAGGTTAATCTCTCTTGGTGACGCTGCTCGTGGAAACAAAGCATTTTTGGATGAGCACACTTCCACCATGGAGGTTGTCACGAAGGACGCCAAGAGAAAGTGGGAAATGTTTGCAGAGCAGGCGGAGAATGACTGCAAAGCTGGGTCCAACTTCTCTGCAGCTAAGCATTGCCGCATGAACACCACTCTGCAGGAATGGTATATATACCTTTAAAGTTGCTTCAGAAGCAAATGCTTATCAGCTTCGTCTATTGTTTATCCATTTTAATTGATTTGATTGCCACTCCCTAAATAATGGCTTGTATTGGACTCAGCGCCTGCACCGTCGACTCTGCTGCTCAACATTGGAAAGCATCGCATGCTACTGTTAACGATCTGTGCAGAAAACAAGTAGCTGAAGTTGAAGCACTTGTCAGGCAAGTATATTTGTTCATTTGATCTTCGTGTCAAATCATATCATACCGTCGCCTCTGCAGGGGAGTGACACCTTGCGTCATCTGCAGCACTCACTCTCCGGTGTCAAATATTTTTGAAAACCTTAATTAGCTTTGCTGTCTTGAATATTTCAGGAGCGCAGTTGAAACCAACGAGCAGCATGAAGCGGAGATCGCATCTTCTCGTGCCATGGCCGAGGAACAAGCAACCAACAGCATCAAGAACATAGTCCAGGATCTCGACAGTAATCTCTGAGATCTCAGCACTGTTGCTTACTTGTAGCACTGAGCTCCCTAGCTGATCTTGGCTTGTTTCACGTCCGTTTGCTTCAGCTATTCTGGACGAGGCACGCAATTCGACATCGAGAGTGGTGTCAACGGTGGAAGATCATTTGGTAGAGATACAACATCTGCAAGACGATCACTCCAGCCAGACCGCCGGCATCAACACGCACGCCGAGAAGGCTTTCCAGAGGAGCTACAAGGTGAGATGAACTACTACCTAGTATCAATTTCTCCCACCGGAGTTCTGTATGTGTCCACATAGCCTGAGATGCTGCTGCTGTGCAGGACTACGAGCCGACCGGCGAAACTCCGGTGAGGTCGGAGCCGGAAGTTCCGAGCAAAGTCGCGATCGAGTCGCTGCGAGCGATGCCGATCGAGTCCCTGATGGACGAGTTCCGCGAGAACCACCCGTACGAATCGAGCAAAGAGCACAAGCCGTCGCTCATCCCTCGATCGCCGCTCGCGACGCTCAACTGATGAACTGACGAGGATGGAATCCTTGTGTACTAGCGTGTAATCTTATTTGGTGTTCTTGTTGTGCCAGTTCGAGGGTTGCGAGCTATCTCAGCTTCCCGCAGTGCCCTTTGCTTTTCCCATTTTTACCTGTAAAGATCTGTGATTGTTGGACTATGGATAAAACCCCGACCTCTCCCACTATAACTCCCACTATAACGCCCTAGGTGGGATGAATCTAACATGGTATCAGAGCTAAGGTCATGGGTTCGAACCCTCTGGTCACGTATTTCTGTTGCGCGATTTTCACTGCGCCTCTTTCGTGTGCTGAGATCTGTTGCGGGCTATGTCAGGCTTGCACGTTGTAGAGGAAATGTTGGACTATAGATAAAAGCTCCCACCTCTCTAACTATAATGCCTAGGTTTTATGGTTGTGATTATGGAGCAGTAGAATCTTGTCCAAATTGTTCAAATGATATGATCAAACAATGCATTCGAAATTGGGGTAGTTGTTTGGATCTCATTGCATTGCACATGAAGAAATTATGAGATTGCTAATAAGAGACATGCGTAATCAGGTGAAGTAGAGCTGTATCTCGGAGCGGTTCTCCTGCTCAACGACCTAGAGGAAGACGGGGTCGACGACGATGTGGCTGTCGATGCGGACGGAGAAGCGGCGTGACCAAAAGAACACGGCTGCCTCGCCGGCGATCTCCACGGCGGCGTCCATCTCCATGTGGCGGCGGGCGGAGTCGGAGAGGATGGAGCGGGCGTGGTGCGCCAGCTCGACGCCGTCGAGGCGCGCGGGGAGGTGGAGCAGGCGGCAGGACGTGGCTGGCTGCTCGCCGGCGTCGAGGCGCGCGGTGCCGAGGTGCGCGTCGCCGTAGAGGATCGAGACGGTGGAGGGCCCGTAGCGCACAGGCACCACGTTGGGGTTGGTGGCGTGGACGGTGAGGGTGAGGCCGATGTCCAGAGCCGCCGGCGGCCGGAAGTGGAAGGTGGACAGACTGATGGAGATGAGCTCAAAGGTCGGGTCCCGCGGTCGGCAAAGCACCACGGCCGCCGCCGCAGCCGTGGAGGCGGCGCCGACGAGGGCCGATCCCCAGCTCCAGCGCCGCCCGTGGGACACCGGCGACGGCGAGCTGTCCATGTATGGGTTTTGGTTTTGCTTGATGCTTTGCTTGCGAGTTTGATGGGGTTTGATTTCTCTCTCTAGAATGCTTTGGTGATTTTGTCTCTATCTAATATCCGAAACAACAGCAGAAAAAAGACACGCCTTTCTTGAGTTTCATTTGTCTTCTACAGCCTCATCTCCCACGCTCACAACAAGTTAGAATCCATTCGCTATTATACGATGAGCAAACGTCGGAGTAGAAATTCTTTTACAATACTAATGATCACCGCTATGTATGTACTACCACATCGAATTCGCCGATTCTAAGTAAACAATAGAGAATCTGAAAGCACAAGAACGCATCTGAACACTTACCGAGGCACTGTTTTGGAGAGCTTCTAACTGGCTAGATACTTCTAGTATCTAGAAGCTTCCCCAAACAACATCTCAGCTAGCTCATATTTTCAAAATCTACAGAAGCAGTTAGTCTCTCCAAATCTAGTAGCTGATAAGCTAGCTAACCCTAGCTTCTCCAGATTCTGCAGATTTTTATTTACCCACTATATCACAGAATAAAACCCACCCACCCAACAGCTAGCTACTCCAACCAGCCAGCTAGATACTCGGACTAGCTGATTTTGAAAATCTACAGCTCCCCCAAACAGAGCCTAAATATGTAGCAGGTTGTCACTGTAACATCTAACGCACTGACACTTGGAGACATGGACAAGTAGAACTGTAGAAGGGATTCTCAAGCGGCATATGTTGCCCTCAGGTAGTCTACGATCTCAGCGCTCTCGAACATATTGACCCCCGTGTTAGGATCTTCAATATAAGGAGCCTGCAATAGCAGCAATACATCTCACATACTCGCCATACAAAAGAAGAAGAATTTCTGCCATTCCAGCCATAGTTTGATGGTCACGAACCTGGAAAGCGCCATACTTCTTGAGAAAATCCTGTCGCTTGGGGCTGCCGCGTGCACAACTGCAGCAACGAATACATTTTTCAGCTATCAGTTACACGAAGAGAGTAATTCTTACAAGCCTCTGGGCACAGCCGGATGGATCGTGCTGGGCTTATTTACAGTAGAATTGAACACTAGTGCTAGATGGCAGCATACATATTCATCTATTTCGTTATGGGTGCCAGCATTTGAATACCTGTGTAGTAAGTGCGGCAACTCTAGTTCAACAAGAGCCTCTCGTACTATTTTACAGAAAGGAGATCCCTGATAATATAACATGCATCGGTCAGATACTGGTCTTCTGGATCTGGCACTACGCCACGTGAAATAGAAAATGCGAATGTATAAATATGAGGAGGATTCAGACCTCATATGCCCATATTTCTATTGGCTGGGGTGGAAGCTTTGCAGGAGTATAGGAAGAGCCCTGTAAAACAACAACGGTCATCCCTGGATATGGTTCAAGAAAAACATAAGAGGATTACATGCAGTAAACAAGCTTCTACGGCTTGTAAAATGTGTACCTTTCCTCTACGTCCACTCATAGCGAGCCCTGCTGTTATAGTCTATGAAAGAAAGAACATAAGGTTATTCAAACTGCACAACTGATTGTTAACTGGCAAAATGCAGGTTACTGGAAAGTGAGAAACTCACATATCAAATAATAATCCATTAGAAATTACAGTTTAAAATAGGCAAAAGGACATAAACACATTGTATGCTAATGGAATAGAGGACACTCACTGTTAATAGACCAAGTGATAGCATAACTGGAACACTTCCATCACCTGAAAAACATGGGCACGTGAAGGAGGTTAGTAGGAAGCATTCTGAGGGGAAGGGGAAGGGATATATGCTAAAATGTGGCATGAAATAGGCACCATATTTGTCAGCTAGATATTTTATGATGTCATCTGATTCATACATGGCAACCCCTGTGTTTGGATCAACCTGCAACATAAGAGTACCTTAGATGGTGATAAACGGCAATCCAATTTGGCTTATTTTTTCCAGAAAGAAAGAGCACCCCCAATGTCCTGAATGAAGATTACACATCACAATACCAAAACCAAAGTATATTCATCCGGGAAAAAAATCTCTCCAGGGATTCAAGAGCCTCAGTGTAAGAATATGAAACCGAGATGAGAATATTCATTGATTTGATTAAGGAGCCATCAGTACATATTTGTAGATGAGCAGATCTTAAGCCAAGCAACATAATTGCAGCTGTAGCCTAACATAATTCTAACAGAATTACAGCTGTGGCCAGGTCTGCTCATCCCCTGCTATACATCTGAATGAACCCAGTCCATAAGCTAGAACAGCTGTCTAACACGCCCCCGCAGTTGAAGCGTCGGTAGAACGGACGTTGAGACTGGACTGGAACTCCATGAAGATGGATGCATGCAACTTTTGGTGAAGATGTCGGCAAACTGAGATGTAGTGGGGACATGAAGAACGCGGACTGTTAGTATTAGCTCTCGGGAGGAGAGGGGGACCGAATCCCTCTCCTCCCTGGTAATTCGGTATTATACTTTGACAATGTTCCTTATTAGAAATGTGCTAAGTCATATCTCCGGCATTGAGTCTCTCAATGGTAAGAACTACGGTTCCCGGAGATGAGATATTAAGTTAGCGATTGTGCTATAGGACATAGATCTTGCTTTAATGCTTGATTGTCTAACTAAGCGTGCGAAGCCCGTGATCTGAGAGGATGAAAGCCAAGAGGCTTTTGTCATAAGGTTACGTGACTTCGCCGAAATAAGAATAAAATAAGACATATAGTACTAAAGGAAATCAGTGGAAACACAAAATGTATTATGATTAAGAGCTCCTTTATGGAGCCAATTAGGGGTTCTATCCCACGTCATGATACTGCAAAGAGTATCTGAAAGTGACTTTTCTAAGGCGTATGCTAGCACGCTTATTAAGAAAAGTTTAATAAGTTTTTGCGACATGGTTTTCAAAGCTGAAACCCATGAATAAAGAGCTCGATGAGGATATTATCGTCCAATTTTATTATGACGTCACACTAAGTTTTCTGATCATTTTGTGATCAACTACAACTTACAGCGAGAGTGTTGGAGTTTGTAGATGCTGATTTCAAACTATGTATAAGAATTAAGAAAGCACACAATGATTTAGGTCATAATGTGCAACACGAATAAAGGGGAAGAAGCATTATAAGACTTGTTCTAATGATGCTAAGGACTCTCCTTATAAGCTCACATAAAGGAACATGATGTCCTGAAGGGCATGTACAGACATGTAAGGAGAAACACCACATGAAGGAATATGTGAAGTTCACAAAATGGATGAACAAGAATGGTAATAGATGAATTTTCGCACTTAGAAATAAAGTCTTTAGTCTTGCTTTTGAGCATGACAAACTTTATTTATTTTCTCAAGATGATTTTATCATCTTAGAATAATGATAAGAGCAAAAGAATTGATGACGTATTTTCGAAATTATGGCACTATCTAATGGGCCATATTTCGAGGGGGAGGATTGAACGTTTAGTCCATTCTTCCGCTTTAGTTTCTTTAGACTAAGTTTTAGCATATATTGTATTAAGATAAATACGTCAAATAAATTAAGAAAGACGCGAAATTAAGATTAATGATTGTAGTAATTTTTATCTCCTGACCAACGTTGGTGATAATGTTATTATATTTAAGCTCAATTGATTCTAATTCTGCCCAACGGTGATTTAAAATTAATTGATTAACATTTATCCAATCTAAGAGCGATCAGATCATAGTGATCAGATCATTAGTTGCTCTGGATAAATTTAAGATGTTTTAAGGCTGATTCTTATATCAACATGATCTAAAGTTTAAAAGAGTAAGATTTGACCGTGCTACGGTTAATATACCCCGTATGGCCGATTTCTCGAACTCTTTTGCAAGGTTCTATAGAAAATAGCAAAATAGCCCGGTATTTTATATCGGGTGTACCTTAGCAAAATAGAGTGGCTATAGTAAGTAGTATGGTAAGTTATTCCACTCTACCGATTAATTTGTGGATGGAGGCATTCAAATCATCATTCATAATTTTAATTGGATCCTTAATAAGTCTGTGCCTAAAAGCACCATAAGAATTATGGACAAGATGATAACCATTTTCTAAATTGTTTTAGAATAAGGGTATGTCGTCCTGCTAAGGCTATTTTTTAACCCAAATATTAATAAGTTAAAGTCCTAAGATAGTAAGTTGTCAATTTTATTGACTGTAAAGTTAAGTCTAAGTGATCTCGTTTTTTAATGTCCTAACAGACATGTTAAGTTTGTAGAAACGAGACATGCATTTTTTAGAAGATGCTTTAATCAGGGGGAGCACGGTACTTAGAGAAATTAATCTTGAAGAGAAGTGGGTTAGTGAATCCACTCCTATGATTCAAGAGCAATTTTTCCATGTACCTGTGGTAGTGTCCTTTGTCCAACACTTGAGTTTGGACCTTCATTAGCGACATCTATTGTACATGAGACTTCTGTTATTCAGGAATCTGCGTTTCTAGATGATGCTAATGAAGAAGTAAATGAACAACTCTCTAACTTAGTAAATAATGTGCCAACTCAGATAAGAAGCAGATTAAATGAGACATTTTTGTATGTCTTATTTAAGGATTCTTTAAGAATCATTAAGGCGCATTATGACTTAGAACTGCATCAGATTGATATAAAGACGACATTTTCAATAAGTTTTAATTGAGAATGTCTATATGACACAACTAAATGTTTTGTCATAGAAATGAAAGGAAATTTTATGATACCGTTTTATCTAAGTCTAATGGACTTAAATAAGTTTTAAGTAAGGGTATCTGAAATTTAAATTAGACTATTAGAAAATTTGGGTTTTAAGAATAATGAAGAGGACAATTGTGTTTGTCTAAATTTAAGAATGGAGAATTTATTTTCCCAGTTTAGCATGTGGATGACATTCTGCTTGCAAGTGGTAATGTCCATCTAATATTAGAAACTATGAAATTTTGTCCTCTCATTTTGACATTAAGAACCTTGGAGAAATTTTCCTATATGTTAGGACTAGAGTTTCTCTAAGATTACCATTAAGGGGGTATTAAGATTATTGCATACGGCATACTAGAAGATATACTGATAAAGTATATAGTATGCATGCGTATAAGCTATCGCCTGATCCGATAGTCAAGGGTGATAAGTTGGGAACTTTTAGTATCCCAGGAACCAATATGAGATCGATCAAATTAGATTGGTTCCATATGCTTCTACTGTCGAAAACAAATGTATGCTCAATTATGTATTCGCCCTGACTAAGTTTATATCGCCGGAATGCTTGGCAGATATCAGAAAATCCAAAATTAGATCGCTGGATTAAATTAAGAAAGCCTTGAGATTTATATAAGGCACAACGACCTCATGCTAATGTATGTAAGATTAGATAACCTAGCGATTGCGGGTTATTCAAATTAAGACCTTGCGAGATGAGTGAATGCTTAGTCCACATTAAGTTGTGTATTCACACTCGCGAAGAGAGTTGTGTCGGGGAAAAGCTCCAAACAAACTGTGACGGCATCTTCCACGATGTATGCCGAGTTTGTAGTATGTTATGAGGTCGTCGGACAGGCACTATGTATTAAGAAATTTATTCCGGTTTTAAGAGTGGTCGACAGCATTTTAAAATCACTTAAGTCGTACTATAACAATGAGTCAACAATATATTTCTCCTACAACAACAAGAAGTGTGTTGCTGCCAAACACATCTAAGTTAAGTGTTATATTGTTGAGGAGAGAATCCAAAATCAAACAATAAGTATAGCATATAAGTACCAAGCAAACGCTTGCGGATCCGCTCATAAAAGGCTTACCTCCCACTGTGTTCAGAGAACACTTAGTCGACATGGGTTTAAGGTAAGCCTATGATCTATGGATTTATAAGGGCCCGAAATGAGTTGAGAAACTATTTCAAAATGGAGATGTGCATTGTAGTTGTTGAGTCATATAGTACGTAACTGACTATTATGATGCAACGTGCTCTATGCATTGATCTATAATGGAATAGGTGTAATGTTAAGTTAAGTTAAGTTAAGAACTAAGTCGAGATCTAGGGGGAGAATGTTAGTATTAGCTCTCGGGGAGGAGAGGGGGACCGAATCCCTCTCCTCCCTGGTAATTCGGTATTAGACTAACTAACCCCTAAATGTCAAGCGCCCTGATCGGGGGCGCACTCAACTAACCTTGTTGAAGGGGCCCCCATTGCACAGCACATATATAAGCAGTTCGTTCTGAGAGAGTGTTCTCCACGTCCTAAGTCACCCGATCTATGGATTTTGTGCTGGAGCGACGGGAAGCCCCCCTTCACCGCCGTTCACCGGACTTTGACGCCACGGACACCATCGCCATGGCGTCCTCATCCCAGAGCACAACTTGAGCACAACCCAAAGGTATGCCCACTCTAAGTTCTACCCTATCAGACCTAACCCTAGCGATCCTAAGCCACCTAAGAACCCATCACGGACATCACCAAGAGTAACGTGCTCCTGAACAAAGTGGAGATCAATCTCGACATGTTTGGTGCGCTGATGTTGTACTGGGTTGGAAGACATGTAGATGGCACTGACATTGTCACAGTACACCAAGGTGGTTTTGTGCAACGAAGTGTGCAACTCAGACAGTAGTTGTCGTAGCCAAGTGGCTTCAGCAACAGCATTAGCAACAATCTGGTACTCAGCCTCAGCACTAGAACGTGAGACAGTGAGCTGACGCTTGGAGGACCAAGAAATCAAGTTGTCACCCAAGAAAACAACATATCCAGAGGTTGACCTGCGAGTATCCAGGCAACCGGCCCAATCTACATCAGAGTAGACAACCAGTTCTGATTGGGAACACGGTCTTAGAAATAAGCCCATATCTAGTGTACCACGGACATAACGCAGAATGTGCTTTAGTGCAGCAAGATGAGGATCTCTAGGATTATGCATATGGAGGCAAACTTGCTGAACTGCATAGGAAATATCCGGTCTGGTGAAGGTGAGATATTGAAGAGCCCCGACAATACTGCGAAAATCAATGGGATCAGGGATAGGAGCACCATCGGCTAAGAGCTTGGGACTGAGATCAACAAGTGTTGAACAGGGCTTGTAGTCTGACATACCAGCTTGCTCGAGAATATCAATCATATATTGCTTTTGAGATAAAAGAAGGCCCCTATCTTTGTGTTGAACAAACATCCCCAAATAATTGTGAAGAATACCAAGATCCTTCAAAGGAAATTCCTGCTGAAGAGCTCCAATAGTGTGATGAAGTAAAACAGGTGAGGAGGCTGTCAACACAATATCATCAACATATAAGAGCGGATAGACCATGTTTGCTCCATGGTGGTAAATGAACAGAGAGGTGTCTATTTTGGCGACAACAAAACCAAGTTGCTGAAGATGTGAGGCAAACCGACTGTGCCAAGTATGAGGTGCCTGCTTAAGACCATAAAGTGATCGATTGAGGCGACACATAATCAGGATGAGAAAATCTTCAAATCCGAATGGATGAGCACAATAAACGGTTTCGGATAAGGTGTCATGAAGAAAGGCATTGTCAATATCCAGCTGATGAATAGGTTAGGGGCGTGAAAGAGCCAAAGAGAGAACAATTTGTATGGTTGCTGGCTTGACAACCAGACTAAATGTCTCAGAGAAATCCACGCCTGGACGCTAGGAAAAGTCGTGAAGAACCCATTGAGCTTTATACCTCTCAAATGATCCATCAACTTTGAATTTATGCTTGAAAACCCATTTGCTTGTGACCACATTGGAGTGTGGTGGTCAAGGAAGGAGATCCCAAGTATGATTGGCTAGCAGAGCGGAATACTCGGCCTCCATAGCAGCACACCAGTTTGGGTCTATAAGAGCAACTCGATAAGTCCACGGAACCTAAGATAGTGGTGAGGTGGTGAGCAAAACTGGTTGGCGAAATCCATCCTTCCCTCGGGTAATCATAGCATGTTGATTGACCATAAGAGAAACGGAGACATCACTTGCAGGAATAGTATGAGCCATGGGTAGGGGTGCGGGAGGTGTAGAGACCAACTCTACAAGAGGTCGGACCACCACTGAGATAGGACGTCGAGTGTAAATGGTGCCGAAACACCGATCAACATGTGAGGGACTAAAAACTGCTCATGGCAATGCAGTTGGTGGGGTCGAAGCACTGTTAGCTACATGTGGCAGTGCGGTTGGTGTGGTCGATCCGTCAAGAGCCGCACGTAGTAGTGCGGTCGGCGTGGTCGACCCATCAAGAGCTGTGCATGGCAATGCAGTCGGTGTGGCCGACTCGTCAAGAGCCGCACGTGGTAGGTGCGGTCAGCGTGGACGAAGGTCCTGTAGAAAAATGTGATGGTGCAAACAGAACCATCACAGGGTTAGGTGGAGTGTCCAGGAAATCAAAGGCCGCCAAAGTAGGAGGAGACGAATCCTCAGAGAAAGGAAAAGAGGACTTGTCAAAGACCACATGGCGAGAAATGATGATTTGATTTGAAGGACGAAAAAGACAAATATATCCCTTATGATGGAGGGAGTAGCCAAGGAAGACACACAAAGTAGAGCGAGGAGCTAGTTTGTGAGTTGCGGTGGCATAAAGATTTGGATAACACTTATAACCAAATACATGTAGATGTGTATAGGAAGGTTGTGTGCCAAATAAAGAGAAATGAGGGGTAGAGAAATTCATTGTTTTGGTGGGAAGAATGTTGAGGAGGTAGGTGGCAGTACTAAGTGCTGCAGCCCAAAAGGTGGGAGGTATACTAGCCTGAAACAGTAGGGAGCGAATAACATTATTAGTAGTTCGAATAATGCGTTCAGCTTTACCATTCTGAGGCGATGTATAAGGACAGAATATATGAAGATGTATGTCATGTGATAGAAAGAATGAACGGGCAGTGGAGTTATCAAACTGACAACCATTGTCACACTGTATCCTCTGGATAGTGACACCGAATTGAGCACGTACATAGGAAAAAAATGGGAGAGTGGAGAAATTTTTAGACTTCAAACGAAGCGGAAATGTCCAAAGATAATGTGAGCAATCATCAAGAATGACCAAATAATACTTATGACCTAAGACACTGACAACAGGAGAGGTCCAAAGATCACAATGTATTAATTGAAAATTATGTGTCGCACAAGATGAAGATATATGAAAGGGTAAACGAGTATGGCGACTCAGTTGACAAGTATGACAAATAGTGTTGGAATCTTTATTACAAGGAAGACCAACAAAGTGTGATAGCTTGGAGAGAACTTTAGGGCCAGGATGACCTAGACGCTGATGTCAAACTAAGGAGGAGGTGGCTACATGAAAAGTGGAGGCGGAGAGCTGCAACGGGTAAAGGGGACCGAAGCTATCACACCTGATGATCTCTCTCCGAGATGGAAGAGCCTTCACAGAGCAGCCAAAAGGGTCAAATTCCATAGAGCAATTATTGTCGGAAGTGAAGTGAACTGGCGTATAGAAATAAGGTTCTTAATAAGGTTCAGAGAAACAAGAACCTTATTAAGACAAAAAGATTAAAAGGTAGATGAGTGACGCCAGTTCTGAAACTGAGATGAGAATATTCATTGATTTGATTAAGGAGCCATCAGTACATATTTATAGATGAGCAGATCTTAAGCCAAGCAACAGAATTGCAGCTGTAGCCTAACAGAATTCTAACAGAATTACAGTTGTGTCCAGGTCTGCTCATCCCCTGCTATAGATCTAAATGAACCCAGTCTATAAGCTAGAACAGCTGTCTAACACTCAGAACATTGAATACATGTTAATGGTTACTCCAGCACCATGCTTGTTTGTCAAATATATTCCAGACTACACATTTCAGAGCTTTTTAGATGCATAAAAATGGTACAGTATTAATGCTCATGAAGTAATAAACCACAAAAATTATCAAGGATTACGTACGTACCATGTAAGGAAATTGTTGCTTTCCACCCATTTCTAAAACCTTTGGACGGAACGTGGGGCCATTTTTAGGGCAGGGGTAAAACAAAACATCTAGGTCCAACACAGCTACCATTTCTCTGACCTGCAAGTTTTACATAGGCAGTAGGCACTATGAAAGACCATTCATACATGACAAATAGCAGGTGCAAGGTGCAGATATCGGAATGTAAAAATATTCACCTTTCGACAAAATGGGCAGCTGAAGTTGAGTCAGAATGCACCAAAAATTGAATGGCAGGAGCGAATTAGCACGGTATACACAGCAGAAAATCTTTGGGGTTTGAACAATATATTTCCCAGTAGAAAGAGAGAAAAAAAATCCTACATACCCTTCAAATTCGTATATCTCAATAGGCTTTTCAGGTCGAGGACACTGCGCTATCTTTGATGATTCCTTAACCTTCCGACCTTGAATAAAGAAACACATGAACTTGTGTAATTGTGTACTGCAGTACTGGTTTAAGGGTTAAACCCACCCACTAGTTGTAATAAGTAATAACTATATATTAGCTGGTTTGCATATGAAAAATAATCAACTAGCTAGTCGCATTTTGCTAACTGCTTTCCTCATTTTTTCCATTATAGGTATGTTGATGGTGCAAATTAGAACAAACTGCACCTTGGAAATCCAAAGCATATTGATCTGGTGGCACCTCGTCAGGAGAAACAAGTGATACGGAGTATCTGCACACGAAATCCAAATCATGTATGAATGAATCGAGTAATAAGACATATGAATAAAATTGAGCAGAGATATAACAAGTATAGGATCCAACTGGGGTTTCTTATTAGTCTGTGGAGTTGGTGGGCTAAGTAACGCACCCAAGGACGAAGACTCCGGTGCCGAGGCGGAGCGGAATGGCGAGGGAGGCGCCGGCGATGCTGTCGGACTGGCCGGGCTTGACCTCGAAGCGCTTGGGCTCGGGCGGCTTGAAGCCGGGCGGCGGCGAGAAGGCGGCAGCAGGCTTATCTGTGGTGGAGGCGGCGGCGTCGTCGAGCTGCGCGGAGAGGCGGGTCCTACGGCGGGAGGTAGGGGCAGCGGCGGCGCGAGAGGAGGAGAAGAAGCGGAGGCGGCGCGAGAGGAGAGGCGGGAGGTGGAGCGCCGTGGCGGCCATGGCCACAAGCACTGCACTTCGCTGCCGCCGGCGAGAGGGAAATGGTCCTGCTGCCTCCGCCCGCCGCAGATCGATGAAAATATCAGACCAAATATAATTTATTAGATGAAATATTTTATAGTATAATAAATCTGAAATAAAATATATTTATAAAAAACAAATATAAAAAGCACTCTATCGATTTCATAATATATCAATATAGTATTGGATGGAATATTTAATAGTACAACGAATCTAAATAGTTGCCTGAATTCGTTGTATCATGAATCTTTCATATAATACTAAATTACTACTCCCTTCGGTAACTTTTAAATGACGTTATTGACTTTTTCACGATATTTGATCATTCGTCTTATTAAAAAAATTATGTAAATATGCAAAAATATAAGTTATGTTTTAAGTAGCTTCAATGATAAAACAAATTATAATAAAATAAATAATATATTTTTAAAAAAATTGAATAAGATAAATGGTAAAATGTTGGGTATATTATAGGGCGGAGAGAATATTTTTTCAATACTATTCTGATATACGATTTTTTTAGATACGACAAAAGAGGGTAGCAGATAAATGGTAAAATGTTGGGTATGGTTCGCATTGAAGGAAATAGGACTCACACCTAAAAGCATCTGTCTCCAAACAGAGAAGGCAGAACATGCCTATATGACGGAATTCAATGCACGTGAGAGAAGCAAGAAGACCATATTTTAGGCTCCGCATGACCTCTCACCTAAAGTGGATACCGCGCTTGCGTACTCCGTTGGATCTAGATTTTTTAAGCAAAAGCTAAATGTACCACATATTTTTAGGTTTAGATGTCGTAATAGCTATGTTGTTGGAGACAGTCTTAGTGTTGTTCTTAGGTTGTGGGTGTTTGTTGCTGCCCGTGTTGTGTGTAATTTTTTGTTTTCCCAATTACAATCTTTCAAGGCTTGTTGGTGTATTTTTTGATCACACACGTGGCCTGGAAAATCTATTTAACTCTAGTGTAGGTTCTATAATCTTAGGAAAAAATTTCTGAGCGTGCCAATCAGTTTAATCCTGCAACTGATAAGGAATCATAAAGACAACGTTAGTAGCAACACCGATTGGCTATCGAGCTAATGGCTATGGCAAGAATAGAATAAATAGGAATAAACGTGTCTATCGGCCATGGGGTCGATGACCACGCCCACACTATCGAGTTGAACAACTATCTACCGACAAGGTGGAATGCATCAAGACCGATGAGTGTCTCCCAGACCCAGATGATATATAGCGCGGAAACAAAGATAACATATCGGCTTGTACTCCGATAGAAACTAAACCCAACATGTCAAATAACATATTCATACCATTAAAGTACCACAACTACAAGATCGGACCTAACCGAGACAATCACTAATCACGATAAATCAATAACACTTCAATGCATCAGACATACTTTATTTAGATGAATGGTATATAGCATGAACCAGATACAATAGATCAAGATATCAGACTTAACCGATGAAGCCTCAAACTATGACACCTAATTCACATCAATCTAAGAGATCAAAATTGATGAAGCCTTAGACCTAGCAAAATATACCAAAATAAACCCACACGATCATACCAATCAGGCTGATACCTCAAAAGATTGATGCGGTGCAGCCTCGAAGAACACAAACCTAACTGATGTGACTATTGGGGTGGCAGGACTCACCTCTTCGCTAGAGATCGAAACGATGTAGCCCGATTCCAAGTGCCAAGTCCCACCGGGATTAAACTTGGGAATCCAAGGGTGGAGATGCGCCGAAAGTAATAGTTTATTGTGGTTGATTGTGTGCGTCCTCTAAACCTAGTTAATTAGAAATATATTTATAATCCGGAGACTTGCAGTCCAAGTAACCCATATTATAACCGATTCTGAATATCTTTATTTTCCCTCACTTTCATCGGCTCTTACATGTCTGGTTATATTGTAACAATATGGACGAGATTTTTTGACCACCTTTGACTGGACCCCATTTGACTTATGTTGACTGTGCGACATCCTTGGTGGGCTTGGGATCTACTAAATCTCAACATCAACGGGGTTGTAATCTTGAAATTTTTCTCCGATTTAATTAATATAAACCCACTATCTCGTTGGATTACATAAAAAAGCCTGTTGTGGAACAAAATTGAAGTGTATATTTTTTTTCAAAAACACATGGCATCATATCTGATGATATACTCAATCTATCTCAAAATATAAAATATAATTACTTTTATACCTCTTTAATATAAAAGACTAATATTCTTATCAGAGTGAGTGAGTGTTGGTCAAAATAGTTTAATAGAGTAATAAATAATAAATTTCAAGATAGTATGACTACTTTATAAATAAAATAATTTTTATCAATAATAAATTACTATATTTAAAATAAATTTTAAAGACTACAATAGCCTATATTTTGGAATAGAGTGAGTAACTGGAATTGCTATAGAAATATTACGCTAGCGGGGGATTTAATTATTTGCCACTCTTAACATGTGAGTTCACCTACCGGCACGTCACCCCCTACCTAGCCGTTGACATAGGAAATTGGATCTAGATGACGTGGCACATGAAGATGAAGTTTTCATACGACATACCTAGGATGCATGTGAATATAGAAAGGTTGCGAGGTTTCCGTATGACATACATGGGATGTGTGCAAATATGGAAAAAGAGGAATATTTGAAAGGAGTTGGGAAGGAACTAGGAGGAGGGGACGACGAGGGCGGCGACTAGAGGGAATGGACGGCGAGGGCAACGACTAAGGGGAGGGGACAACGAGGACGTCATCAAGGGTGGAGGGTGGCGGTGGAGGCGATAGGGGAGGAAACGGGACATCACGGGTTTCACCGCCAGAGAAGCGAAGCGGTATTTTGGTTGATTATATTTCCTTCACAAAAACAAGAATTGTTTCTTAAGGATTCACCTTAAAAGTTGCTCTCAAAAAACCGTTTGGTAAGGATTGTACCGATTCTGATAAGAATTAGCCTCGAGAATCCCTACCAAAGACACCCTTAGTTTTTCCTCGATGTTTCTCAATTTCATCTCCATCGTAATCAAACTGCAGAGAACGAACTGAAGGCAGCTATAGCTATATAGTAATAAGCTGGCACATGAGGACACAAGCACACGCGCTGTATTATTGATTAACATATGATGATGCTTCATTCTCCGATACAACCATTAATTAATTAGTAGTCTAATACTCTAATCGACATATGACGCATTCCTTAACCATGCATGGATATGATGCATGCATTCATATACATTCACCATTACACATCTGGAGTGGTGATACGATGGCGTTTCTTGACAGGATCGGATCGGAGCAGACTAGATATATATAGCTAGCCTTGTTCTAGGGCAAGCACAGGCAACCTCAATAACTAGCAGCAGTAGCTAAGTGCAGTTGACTACTTGAGCACATACTTGAGCACACCGGGTATATGGATGCTGTAGAAGTAGTCATTCCAGTCGATGATCTTTGGGTCGAAGTTGAACATGTCGTCGTCGTCGTCGTCGTCGTCGTGTGGAGAGCTCTTGGTTGCCTGCTTCATCCTCTGCCTCAGCCGCTCCAAGTTGATGTCGTCGAAGCTGCATGCATGCATGCATGCAGCGAAGAACCAATGCAATTAATATAATATGCATGCGTAGCTGATGATGATGCTCGCTGATCGATCTCGAACAATTAAGAACAATGCTAATGCTAATGCAGTTACCATCCTTTGAAGAAGGCGAAGGGGCCGTAGACGTCGACGAGCTGCATGACGTAGCGGTACTTGCGGCTGAGGTCGGAGTAGAGGCGGGAGAAGAAGCCGCAGAGGAGGAGGTTGAGCAGGTGGAGCATCTCCAGCGGGAGCCTGTACCTGATGAGCATGTAGAGCTGGAAGCTCTTGATCGTCTTGAAGAAGTGCATCTCCTTGGTGGGGATCACCTCGCCGCGCTTCCCCAGCCGCGGCTTCTCCGTGAAGTGCCGCCTGCCGGACTCGTACAGCACCGCGTACGGCGCCGGGTTGCGCAGCGACGAGCTCACGTGGTAGACGGTCAGCTGCTGCGACTGCGAGCCGGCGGCGGCGGAGTGCGCCACGGCCGCCGCCATCATGGCGTTCACCACCATGTCGCCCGGGATGACGTCCATCACTAGGTCCAGGTCGCCCAGGAAGCACGACAGGTTCTGCTTGGCGTAGCCGATAATGAGCGTGTCGATGGTGCGCGTGCCCTGCATCCACCCGGGCAGCGGGTCGCGCCGGATGCTGGTGATGATGCTGGGCCGGACCACCACCACGGGCACGCCGCCGCCGCCGCGCACGAGCAGCAGCCTCCCCAGCAGCATCTCCCCCATGGCCTTGGTAAAGACGTAGGTGTTGGACCAACCGAAGTGGCGCGCCCTGGCGAGGCCCAGCTCCTTCATCGCCTTCCGCTGGGCCTTACCCTCCTCCACCTCCCGCCGCACGTCGTCCACCAGCCGCAGCTCCGCCTCCAGGTCCAGGTGCAGCCCCTCCCGCAGCGTCCATCCCTCCTCGAACTCCCTCTCCTGGATCAGCCCCTCCCGGTCGCCGCCAGCATAAGCTAAATTCATCCATCCATCCGTGCATCCATTAATCCATGGAGCTAGCTGAGCTTATCAACAATTCGATCAACATGCATGCGTGCATAATTAAACACTTACCAGTGGAGACATGGAGGAAGACCTTGAGTCCGGCACATTTCTTGGCAAGCTGACACAGATGCTTCACTCCCAGCACGTTCACATCCAGGGACACATCATACCTCCCGTAGAAGTTGGTGGTGGCAGCGCCATTGACGATGACGTGCAGCTCCTTGGCGAGCTCCGCCAGCACGATGGGCTCCAGGCCGAGGTCCTCGTAGATGATGTCGCCGGCCAGGGCGACCACCTTGTCGTCGATGAACTGGTCGAACCCCTTGCCGTGCTTCTCCTTCACCAGGCAGAAGAGCTCCGTGTCCGTCACCTGCTCAATTCCCCCCAAACTCAACTCTGATTAAAATTAATTAAATCTGCACGCTATCATTGCAAATTAAATATGAGCAATGTGTATTCTACTAGTAATAGAATAAATTCTAGCTTTTATCTTCTTCATTCCATTCGATGGTAAAAAATAATTTTATTCTTGCAAATCAAATGTTAAGATATATAGAATATATATGTACGAAAAATTCTACTGTGCCCCAAAATTTTATAGTCCACCCAATATTAATCTGTACAATCCAAAGACTCAGTTTTGATATCGGTGAAGATCATATAATCTTTCATTAATATTTGTGGATCCATATATATGCAACAATTGATTTCTTTATTCGTATGCTACCATATTAATTATTGCATGCGCTATAAAAAAGAAAATGATCAACAAACTTTCCGTGGGACGACATGCATACAGATTACCTTCCATAATCAAGTCGGTTAGCCTATTTTACTTTTTAATTAATTATTTTAAATATATTTTATCAACGATTTAGATTAATTTTTACTATTACCTCTCTACTACGAGATAATGAGTACAATAAATTAATGGATATATATATACTCTCTTCGGTATAGAAAAACAAGTCATCTTAGACTTTATCAAAAGTTGTCTAAAACAAGTCGTTTTATATTTTATTCTTCATTTTGGACGTTTATATCCCTCAAGTAGTACTATTTCTTTCTCATTTTCTGCGCTATCTTTATTACAACATTATATTTAATAGAATAAATAAGAAAAAATACACACTAATTAATAGTTTTTTGGTATCTGAAATCATATCAAAAACGACTTTTTAGGCTATTCACAACAGGGGGTTCATGGAGTGTTTCATGGTATTAATTACCATGCCACATCAGATTTTTTGCTGACATGTTATTCAATTAATGAAGGAAGAAAAGTAAGTAGTGTCATCACCATGACATGGTGCTAATCCGTTTCCAAGACAGATGAAACAAAATGAAACGTCCACTGAGAGTCAAATCGTTTCATCAGAGAGAGGGTATTTCATGAGAGCTAGTTGCATTTAATTACACTGGTTAGCCTAGGAAATAGTGAAATGAAACTCTCCACTGAGAGAGGGTATTTCATTCAGTTGCAAAGACAACGTGAACTTTTAGGAAATAGTGTTATGAAACCGACCGCTGTGAATATAATAGCCTTAGAGCATCCATAATGGTTGTCTCAAATAGCTAGCTAATGTGGAGCTGAGAGAAGAATAAAAATAATAATTTATCTCACCACTAATACTTGGTCCCACACGTAATACACTCAGTTTTCTTGGAATACGTGAAATCTTATATATATTAGCTCGTCACTAGTTATTCTCTTTTTCTCCACATTTTTCATCCACGTAAGAAAGAGAGTGAATCTAGCTAGTGAAATAGTTTACCATTGGAGATGCTTTTATATACGAGGGAGAGGGAGAGGGAGTATACGGTACATGCCTTAATTATTCCGGTCTCTTCGGGAAAAGAATTCGTTACGTTCATTCATTGCTGAATTGAAGTTTTGATGGTCCATTGATGGGGCCGGTGCCGCTCTCAGCTGGGTAGCAATATTTAATTCTACCGTACGTTTGGTAATTACTAGCACGTACGCACTACGATTTCGAAAAAAATTACCATGCATGCATGCACTGGCTGTTCACAGTGGTGGGTTTCATAACACTGTTTCCTAAAATGTCATATCAGCTTTAGGACATGTACAACCATGAGACGACGGAACGGTTTTCAAAGTACAAGAGACAACAAAGAAACTGCATGGTACAACCCTAAGCCCCTGAATCATAAATGCAGCTAAGAGATTTTTCACTTAACCCCCTAGAGACCTCTCAAGAGACCACATATTAAATGGGGTTGTACGCGCCCTTACAACTGAATAAACTACCCTATCTCAGTGGAGAGTTTCATTTCACTATTTCCTTAGCTAACCAGTGTAATTAAATGCAACTAGCTCTCATTAAATACCATCTCTGATGAAACGATTTGACTCTGAACGAGTGTTTCATTTCGTTTTATCCGTCTTGGAAACGGGTTAGCACCATGTCATAGTGATGACACTACTTCCTTATTTTTCCTCATTAATTGAATGTCATGTCAGCAAAAAAACTGATGTGGCATGGTAATTAATACCATGAAACATCCCATAAAACTTCTGTTGTGAATAGCCTTGCTAAACCCTGTAAGCTTGATTTCTCCCATAATATATTGAATAAGCTATAGACACGCAGCTGGCACTGTCGCTGCATGCGACGACACTGCTCTTCATTCTACTTCTACACAACTCACGCTGGGAATAAGCTAAGGCCCTTAGCTTTTGTTTCGGTTTTGGATTATAATAATTTAGTTTTTTCATAAACTGAAATAGATGAGATAACTTAGGGCTTGTTTATTTTAACTTTAAATTATAACATTCTAATTTATAAAAAAAACTTAGTTTCGCTAGCTTATTGAATTATTATAATATATATGTACTCCAGATTATAATAAACCGTCGGAATAAATGTTTGGTTGCTGGCCACCATTTGCGAACAAACTTAATCAATTTTTTTGTGACACTTTGGCAAGTTTAAAAAAATCTTGCCACGCTTTTTAAGTTATTGACGTGTGGGACCGGAAATAATCTTACCATAGTTTATGGTAATAACCAAACAACTACTGATTTAGTTAAACTTATCTAACCATAGGCGCGGCGTCGCCGGATCAAATGAAATAGTAGTAGCTAGATTTAATTTGCAACTTAGCGCGTAAGTGTTTGTGACCGCAACCGTGTGATATTGTGTTAAGGAGTACAAGACAAGAAGAGCATGCAAGTTGGTTTCTTGGAGGACTGATGAATGTTTTGGTATAGTTCAACTCCAAGATTCATGTTGAATCTGAACTTGTATAATATAATAAAATAGTTTAATTTTTTATTTTTAGTATAAATTAAAACTAAATTACTTAACTAAATATCTTTAATCTATCCACAACTCTAGCTACACGATTTCTTAGAGCTAGATTGAACTTGTTTAAAAATTCTAGAGCTAGAGCTGTCCTAAATAGTGCGTAGTAACAGGCTAATTAACCGGCACACAATTTTAAACTTAAAATAATATAAACAAGAGCATATATGCAAATTTGACAGCCTCTAAGCTATAGCAGCAGCAAGCCAATTAAATTGCATGCATCATGCTCAGGCATGTGTGTAGAATAGCTATTCTACACCGACCACGGGAGTAATACTTTCAGCAGAAGATTTCTCGGTAAAATAGCAATTAAGTACTACTTTTTTTCAGTAGAATAACTATTCTACACCAACCACGGGAGTAATACTTTCAGCAGAAGATTTTCTCGGTAAAATAGCAATTAAGTACTACTTTTTTCTCAGTAGTAGATTTCTCAGTAGAATAACTATTATACACCGACTACGAGAGTAATACTTTCAGCAAAAGATTTTCTCGGTAAAATAATAATTAAGTACTATTTTTCTCAGTAGAATAGTTATTCTACACACGTGGTATAAGATAACATTTGTGTATATATATATATATAATATTCAATAACTAAAAAAATGAATGAATCTGCAGGATAATTATTGAACCTCTGATTGGACGCGCTGCTTTGCGGATGCTTGGTCGATGGCTCGGACGAGCAGGAAGATCTTCTTGACATCAGGCTGCACGCGGAGTATCTTCTCCACAAGAACTGCATGCACACGCGCGCACAAACTAAACAAGATATGATGATATATATGCAGCAGCTAGCTTAGCCATGCATGAACGAACTCAACTGAATCAGTTCATCCATCCACGCGAAAACGAGAGCAAGAAGAAGGCGGCCGGATATCTCATCTCACACACTAGCTAGCTAGCCAACAAGTACGTACTCTTGCCAAGAAAGCCGGTCGCGCCGGTGATGAGGATGCTCTTGCCCTTGAAGTACTCTATGATCTTTTCTGAATCCAAGCTATCCGCCATCATCGATCTATCTATCGTCTTGATCAATCCTCCTATCTGCAGACGACGACTAGATGGATATATAGATTAGCTTCTCGACGACCTCTTCTTCTCCCAGCTTCAGCTGCAGCTAGCTTAGAGATCGATATATGGAGGAGAGGACTAGCTAGTGATGCACTAGCTAGACTAGCTGATGCTTGCTTGCAGTGTATGTGTGCTGCTAGCTTAGCTTAGCTTAGCTTATGAGGAGCTAGCATTCATGCAGCCGGAGAGCGAAGCAGGCCAGAAGTAAGGGCCGTAATGTGAAGGTTTATTTATACACACGCACGGTTAGGCAATTCGCTCATTTGGTGCAAGCGTGCAATCAAACCATTCAGAGCATCTAATTTAGATCCAACGGTTACATATGAAAGGGTTAAAAGTAAAAAAGTACTAGGTTTCAGGTGGATGCACCAGATCGCTAGATTGGATGCACCAGATCGCTTGATTACACGATTACACCAATATAAGTGATTGCACAGGATATTTCCCCGGCAATCAGATCTAGCTATTGTTGCGTCGGGCAGAGCATCTTCGTTGTACTTGTTATTTTTAATTTACTATTCATAGCAATAGTAAATTTTTCTATTCAAATTGACTTGTTATTTTGTTATATAGTACTGGTTAAATGTGACTTTTTATTTAAATGTAACTATATTTATCAATTTATATATATGCAAAGAATATGAAAACAATTAAACAAGCTAAACGTTCAATGAAATAATAAGTTTAGTTGGCTTGTTAGATGTAACAAGTGTGGAGAGAAGAATAGGGAGCTCCCTAAAATAACAAGTCAAGTAGCAAGTACAATGGAGATATTTTTTAGACCATACTTATTATTTTAAGGGATAACAAGCTAAAATAATCGGTCTTTGGTCAAAATAATTTGTTCTCTTCCGGTGCCAAACGAGGTTGCTTAGAGGCAAAATCGTCGGGTGAAAAATATAGAAAAAAAATAGAAAAAGGAAATATTTTCTAAAATAGAAAAGGAAATGTTGATAAAAAACGACATAAAATGCAAATAATTTTAATGAAGTCACTTAAGTTTGAGCATTTTTTTTGTTTCAAAGGCACCTGAGAGCATCTCCAATGGCTAGCTATTTCACTAGCTATATTCACTCTCTTTCCTACGTGGATAGAAAATATAGGAAAAAAGAGAATAGCTAGCGACGAGCAAGTAGATAGGAGATTTCACTTATTCCAAAAAACTAAGTGTATTGCGTGTGGGACCAAGTACTAGTGGTGAGATAAATTATTATTTTTATTCTTCTCTCAGTTTCACATCAGCTAGCTATTCGGCACAACCATTATGGATGCTCTAATAATTTCGGGGTACATATGAAATTCGCTCGCAAACAGCAGCTAGCTTGGCGTGTCAGAGGTTTAATTATATTACTGAATCATAGTGGCTGCCCGGCCTGCTGCAAATTACTGACCAGTTAATGCTACACAAGCTGGCTATAGCTAGATATATAGCAGCTGTGTCAATAATAATATGCACAGTTGCAACAGGTCAAGTAGCTGGTAAACATTACTTTCTCCTTCTCATTATCTCTGTCGTCTAACAACTCGACGCGATGACCAAGATAAAAGATATTGAGCTTAAATTCCCGTCGCATGTCGTATCTGTTGCTTCGTTTTTTTCCTCACTCTCAATCTGCATGTGTATGTGGCCATGCGGAGTACTAGTAAAAGAAGAAACAAAAGCGGAAGTCGAAGTCATCGTGTGGACTCTAAATCAATTCACATATAATACGATGTGTTGCTTTAATAGCTCAACTATTAGACGACGTAGATTGTGGGAAAACTAAAAAACACTTAAATGATGGAGATAATGGGAAGGAGGGGTAGTAGTTAGGTGAATACCATACCTGAATCTGATCTCGATAGAACCCGGCTCCATTATCCTCGTGGGTGAATTTTTTCACCTGAACCCAGACCCGCCGAGTCCACCGCAAACCCGACGGGTCCATATAGTCTCGTTTTCAAATTTCAAAGTACACAAATGACATAATTTTCAGATCACAAATATAACAAAATTCAAACCAAACATCATTGTAAACCATCTTTTTACATTTTCCAACATTCCAACAACAAATTCCATCAATATTAAATCTAGAGTTTTGTATCATCTTACATTGGATCAATATATATATATATATATATATATATATATATATATATATATATATATATATATGGGCCTAGAATCCATGAGGATCTAGGGGTCAAATAATTGATCTGAACCTGAACCCGACTTTATGTGAGATCCTAACTCGATGAACCCGTGGATAAAAAAATGAACCCGACCCCAGCCCTATAGAGACAGTTCCCCGCGGATATCTAAACCCACCGGATATATTGCCACCCCTACTTACTCCCTGCAGCCCCAGATCAATTAACATATATATATATATATATATATATATATATATGAGAGATCACACTTAATTAGCTGCATTTTCTGATCAAAATCCAACCTTGTTAGTTCCAAAAAAAATGTTTATGAACAAAAAACTACTTACTCCCTCCGGTATACAAATATTAGTCGTTTAGACAACATTACACATAACAAGGTGATATTAAATAAAGTTACAAAAGTTGTCTCAATTGGTTATGGAGCCTAGATTTTAGTAGTGTTACCCAAGTTCAACTCCCGATGGTCACATCCCATTTGGCAGCAATGCTTCGATTGACGGGATGACTAATATTTGTACACTCTCAATAAAAACCAAAACGACTATTATTTGTACACCGGAGGGAGTAGGTCGTTTAGGTATCTCGGAACGATCGATCATCAGAGCGGTAAAAGATGGCATCTTGCGCTTTGATTCTGAATTTAACTCTTGATAGGTGAAGAGCAACGGCAGCTAGCCTGTTGCAATGCGAGTGATGAATAATGGCAGCAGCAGTGATCGACCAGTGGCCATGAATGCCGCCAGCAGCAGCAGCAGAGCTCTACACTGCAACAGTTGCAACGACTAAATGTTTAAATACTATTTATTTCGGAGCAGCTGCTAAAATTTTAGAGACAGCTACATCTAATATGTTTAAATACTGTTTTAGAATATTAAATGTAGACTATTTATAAACTTATTCATAATCGGGGGATTATTTGCGGGACGAATCTAGTGAGCCTAATTGCGTCATGATTTGACAACGTGATGATGCTGCAGTAAACGTTTGTTAATCATGATTAATTAGGCTTAATAAATTCGTCTCGCAAATTATCCTCCGCTTATGCGATTATTTTTATAATTAGTTCATGTTTAGTCTTTCAAATTGATGTCCAAATATCCAACATGATATGGGCTAAAATTTAGGCCCTGTTTGGATGACCTTGGTTATTTTTAGGGACTAAAACTTGCTTATTTTAGTATGGACTAAAGTTTAGACCCTGTTTGGTTCCTTTAGGGACTAAATTAAATTTTAGCCTCCTCTTTTTTGCGGGACAAAACTTTAGTCCCTCCCTGTTTGGTTCTAAGGACTAAAAGACTAAAGATGGGTGAAGGCTCATAGGTAAGTAGTACTTTTAGTCCCTTTTAGCAAGGTTTTGGGACTAAACTGTAGTCCCTTTTAGTCCCCATATTTGGCAATTTAGGAACTAAAGTTTAGTCCCTAAACTTTAGCAGCCCCAAATCAAACACCCACTTAGTCCTCTTATTGGATGTAGGGACTAAATATCATTTAATGAGGGGTTCATAAATAAGGATAGAGTGTGCATGATATTTTTAGTCCCAATAAGCAATATCCAAAGAACTAATGAACTAAACTTCAGAGACTAAAGTTTAGTCCAAATAAGCAATCCTGTTTAGGATTTTAGGGACTAAATGAGACTAAGGGTGTGTTTGGTTGAGCTGTGGCTGTGGAAAAAAGCTGCTGTGGGCTGTGGGCTGTGAAAAAGCTGCTGTGGGAAGTCAGCTGTGGAAAAGCTGAAAGTCGTTTGGCTGAAACGACTGTGGAGAAGCTGCTTTGAGCTGTAAGCTGTGTAAAAAATATGTAATGTCTGTTTGTACTTCAAATGTTGATTATATATAAAATGGTTATAAAATATTATGACAATAAATAAATCACATGTAAATAGGAATTTTAGAAAAAGAAATTAATTTCATTAGTTTTGCATACACCATCTAGATTACATGAATTATCTCCCTCTTGCACTAAACAAAGCACCCTTCTCAAAATCCCATGTTTATCATTGATGTGTCACTGAAATTTTCTTTATGAATGCAAAATTGCATCACTTTTATGATCCTATTTTTAGATTAACTTTACAAAAAATGGAGATACAAGTTATACACTGAATATTGAGCTATGCCCTTTAACTAGAAACATTTGGATACTTGCTAGCAGATGTACATAGCCTACATTGAAGAACGATCCGAGTTTCGTTCTTCTGTTTCATATACCCTATTACCCTGAAGGACTCCTGCAGCTGAGAGATGGCGGAGGCAGCACGAGGCGGCCGCGGCAGCTGGAGATGGCGGCGGCAGCGCGAGGCGGCGGCGGCAGCGGGAGGCGGCCGCGACAGCGCGAGGCGGCGGCAGCAGCGAGGCGGCCCCGGCAGCGCGAGGCGGCCGCGGCAGCAGGAGGCGGCGGCGGCTCGGCGACTGCGGGAGGCGTCCACGGGTTGGAGGAGGAAGCTCACGGGATTTTTTTGATGGGAAGCTGCCAAAAGCAGGGTGGAATGGGCTTTCTCTTTTACACTGAGTGAAAAGCTGCTTTTGACAGAAGCTGCTGTGAGTAGTATACCCTTTTGGTTGAGCTTCTGGCTTTTAGGAAGCAGAAGCTGCTTCCAAAAGCTCAACCAAAGGGACCCTAAACTTTAGTCTCTAAAAATAAGCAACCCCAATCCATGATCCGAACACTCCCATCTTTTTCGACGTCGGAAACGAAATGAAATCTTAACCACTGCAGCAAACAAATTAATAAGCACACCAGCTGCCATCAGCTGACCATTTCATATCTAATTTGGTGCTTCGATTTTCCACTGATTTTGATCTCTCACCTGCCTACCTTGTATTATAATTTTTAAAAAAGTTACGTGGTAGCTAGCTGCTGATCTACCTTACGGATGGATCGATAAATGATACGGTTTTGTTTGAATGTTAAGTGATTTTTTTACTTTTTATTTGTGGAAAAAGGTTCACGCATGTCCAATTTTGATTAAAAGCAATACTACTCTCGTCTGACCATGTTCAACGTCTGAATTCTGATAAGATTTTGTGTCAACTTACTTACATCCCTTTCACACGTATCTTAGATTCTAACAGCTACAAGTACTCTTAGGATCCTAGGCTTTTTCAAAGGATATAAATTACGGTTCTGTTTGTTTCAGCTTCTAGCAGTTGCAGCTACTTTTAGAATCTAAAACATAAATAAACAGTTTAGATTCTATACTCAAATTGTGAGAATCAGTAGGCGCGGAATCATGAAATAAAGGGAAAATTACTCACATGCCATTATATTTTTTAGAAATTGCCTACATGCCACTGTCAGTGACTGTGACGGTCCCCGTCTATCAGTGACACACCGATGACATATTAGCAAACCGTGAAAATTATAATGGCACAGGAAAAATTAACCCTGAAATAAACTAGAATTCAGAAACTAGAAAATACCAGCTACTCAGACTAGCTAGCTACTGAAAATCTCTAGCCGTTAGAAGCCGAAACAAACAGACTTTATCTTTAGATCACGAATGAACAAAAAGAAATACTTATTAACTAGCTATTTTGAGAATAAAATAATTGTTTTGAAAGGCCCGAAAATTACTCACATGCCATTATAATTTTCAGAAATTGCTTATATGCCACTGTCAGTGACTGTGGCGGCCCCCATCTGTCAGTGACACATCGATGGCATATTGGCAAACCGCAAAAATTGTAATGGCACGGAAAAAAATTAACCCAAAATCTATTAGCTCAAGTTCATGGTTAATCATTCAAACTCTGAGCAGTCATTTATTGTGTAGTGAATCGATGCTATTTATTTGCACCGAAATTGTACGTCTTCTGCTTTGACGGACAATGAATTAATTGGACAAGGTGTCATTATCTGAATTTTGTCCCCACCAACCAAATCAGAAGAACAAAAGCCTAAAAAATAGCCCCCTGTTACACCCTCAGCTCCTAATCAAATATTTTTTTATAAAGAAAGTTTTATTAAAGTTAGTGAGTTACATCGTAGTAATACAACCGTTCTGAATATACTTTCGGCTTATGTATAGCTAAGATGCACACAACCAAAAACACACACATATTTAACTAACAAAAAGATAAGGAATCACATGAAATATTAAAATATTAAGAGTCGTCAATCCGAAAACTAGATCGCCACCTATGTTCCTGGATAAAACACTCCATGACCATCTTCTCTAACGGTTGATAAGCCATAATAATGAACTCTCGTGAGCCAAACTTCTAAAGGATGACCCATGAACAAAGCCAATGAATTACTAAAAATATGATCTGCAAATGAGAGAAATATTTTTTTTGTTAAAGATCATATCATTTCTGCGTAATCAAAGTGACCGGCAAGTAACAGGCGCTCCTAACAGAACATGTGCTTTTAGATTCCCTGAATTCAATCATCAAACATACGAGATACACTACGTGATAGAGTAAGTCCTGAAGCTACTTGAATAATAGCCTATACAGAACAAATGATGCAATATTCATAAAGGAAATGTTTAATTGTCTCTTATTTGTGACAACACTTATTGTTACCTTGCCAATTTATTTTTGCTAGATTATTCTCAGTTAACACCACACCACGACGCAAATACCACGTAAAAATATTTACTTTAAAAGACATCTTTAGTTTCTAAATACTTTTATTAAGATTAGGAACATCAATATGTATGGGGGCTATATAAAAAGGACTTCACTGAAAACTTTCCATTTTGAGTAAGTTCCAGTAAAATACATCTTTAGAGATTTATATTAGCAATGTGTGACAATAAATTATTCCACAACACTAATTTTAATCCGATTAAATCTCTTCTCCATAAAAAAATTAGAGGGTTATTTTAATAAGCCTCTGCAGCTCGGCTCTAAGTCTCAGTTTAAAGCTTAACAGTCCGAACAAGTTTATGTCTATTCGAAACGACTTCTAAAATCTGAACTTATTGCAAGGTGAAAATATTGTATTACTTAGTAACTTATTGTGTTTCATGTTTAATTGATAATACTATTATTTAGTTTAGCTTTTAAACATTCGGTGATATCATGTCGACAACTTTTAGAGTTTTTTTTGGAATGTAGGAATCCTAAAATACAAGAATAGAAAATTTTATGAATATAATAGTAATGTATGTAGAAAACAGAGGATTTGAAAACATTGAAAAAATTAGAGATGTGTTGTTTGGAATGTAGGAATTGACTAAACATATGATTTTTTTTCTAAACATTCGTATTAAAGCTACTTATGTTTTCTCATATGAAGTTTTATGTGTTGAGTTGCTTTGGACTTAACAAAGGAAAGGAAAAAAAGTTTGGAGTGGATGTTTAAATTCCTATGTTTTTCCAATGAAATCTAAGGAAAAAAATTCCTTCATTTTCATATCCACCAATCCTCCATTCCAAACGAGTGAATAGTACCAATTACTATAGTAATTTGAATCATATATTATTTCTCTAAAATTCATTTAAACCAAAGAAGCCTTTATCCATGTTTACCTAAAACTTGACCCCTTTATTCTTCGGGCCAACATTTTCCATGTCATTACAGTTTTAACGGTTTTGAAATATGTCATCGGCGTGTCACTGACATATGGGACTTACCACCGTCGTCACTGACAGTGGTATTTCTCAAAATACAGAAAATTGTAATGGCATTTTTACAAAAATTCCTTATTCTTAATAAGATTTTGTCGCCTTCTCTGGCTAACCTAATAACCTGGCTAAAAAGTATACATCAGATAATGAAGAAGCAACATCGAAGGTTGGGCATCATATCCAAGTTCGTACGTGTCACTACTATCTCAAAGTACTCATATTAGGTCAATCAACAACAGTATGCATGCATATATATATATATATATATATATATATATATATATATATATATATGTGTGTGTGTGTGTGTGTGTGTGTGTGTGTGTGTGTGTGTGTGTGTGTGTGTGTGTTTGTGCAATTAATCTTGCTTATATGAGAAGGAAAGAGATCATCAATGCCAAATGGAGTCATGACATGAAGAGAAGGATGCTCCTAGCTAGAGGAGCAGCTGCAAGGCAAGGGATTTTTTTTTTGAAATAATATTTTTTAAAAATAAAATTTCAAATTTGTATGACAGTTTATGAAAATTACAAAAATAGGTACCGGTCGGCACTTGGTCAGCTGAATGGTTCCACGCCAGCACTAGTCGCTAGTCGGCCGACCAAGTGCCGACTAAGGCGCGCCAACAGCTCTTTTCGCCGACTGGCGTCATGTCAGCGCCAATCGGCCGTTGAACGGCCGACTCATGCTGACGTGGTACCAGTCGACCGTTGAAGTGCTGCCACATCAGTAAGAGTTGGCGTTGAACGGCCGACTGACGCTGACATGACGTCATTAAATAGAAAAAAGGTCGTTGCGCGTCGAAGGACGCCAATGTGGCACCTAGTCGGCACTTGGTCGGCCGACTGGCGCTGACGTGGCACCAGTCGGCCGACTAAGTGTCGACTAGGCGCCACATAGCACCAGTCGACTGATACCTATTTTTACAATTTTCATAAACTACAATACAAATTTGAAATTTTATTTTAAAAAATATTATTTCAAAAAAAAAAAATCGCAAGCAAACTCTGACCACCGCTGGAGCTGGAGCTGGCATAGTGGATGGGTTACTAGTACCCTGTAATATTACAGAAGATCCACCGTTGGATTGGATTGATTGGTTGGTCAGCTATATAAATTAAAAACCAAGTATATATAACTGTGAGAGAGAGAGCATGTACGATGTACAATACTCTTGAACTAATACTATATGAATATATAAACAATGTTGTTTCTTAGAAAAAATGCTTCAATGTATAGTACTAGAAATAAGACCATTCCAACATAAAAACTATAAAAATATGCATACTTTATCCAACGAGCAACTATCAAACTAAAAAATAGTATTATTTAATTTATGAAACTAGTATCTATGCATAGAACTCATGTTTTATCTTAGTTTGCTCAACACTACCTTTACAATGTATAGAACTAGTACCAAGCTAAAAAACATTCTTAGCATCACCATTTATTTCAACATTGTGGATGCTCTGAACACCGCCATTGGTAGAGTGGTATGGTGACCTGTTCTATATTTTGATTAGTGGGCGTTTGGTTATATGGATTAAAATTTAATTTGTGTCACATCGGATGTTTGGACGTCAATTTGAAGGATTAAACGTGAAGTAATTATAAAAATAATTACAGAATCGGAGGATTATTCGCGAGATGAATTTATTAAATCTAATTATTCTATGATTAGCAAATGTTTACTGTAGCGTCACATTGTCAAATCATGGCGTAATTAGGTTCATTAGATTCGTCTCGTGAATAATCCACCGATTATGAATGAGTTTTATAAATAATCTACATTTAATACTCCAAAATAATATCTAAACATCCGATACGATGGCACTAAACTTTTAGGCTAAATCAAAATACACCTCGTTACCACACTTGGGAGGCTCATCAAAATTGTCCAGCATGCAACCTCGAAATCGGCATGTTATGTGGTTATAGCGTATGCATGTATTTCTCTTCACATTGAGGTGAAACGAAACTAGTTCTGAGTTACCATAACTGAACTGTCTGAAGTCTGAACATGCCCATAATCAAGAACCTGAATTTCCTACTTGCATATGCTGAGAAGTGAGCACACAAACTTGTACAAACTGTGCCTCTCTAGAGGGTGGTTAGAGTATGTCCTGCATATACCTATATCATTTCCTATAGTCAAATTTAGAACATTTGTTCTAAAAATCACCCTACCGTAGATTCCCTATCTCATCCCTATTTATCTATCTTCATCCTTCAAATCTGAGGAATTCTCTCTTATCCCTCTATCCATGTCACGTCTACACAAGGAGAAAGGAAGAAGAAACAAAGGAAGAAAGATAAAGAAGAGAAAGAAAAAGAAAAGAAAAAATAAAGGAAAATTTATTTTCTTTATAATTTTTAAGATGTTTTCGAGATCAATTATTTAGACTAATTATAGGATATTCATTTATTCATGAAAAAAATAAATTCATGACAAAAATATAGCTATTGAAAATATAACAATTGTAATTTTTATCATTGAATGATAATTAAAAAGAATCTATCAATCGTCAACAACAATAATGATCATGCATGATAGTATATGTGTTAGAGATATAGCCATTGAAAATATATATAGTCGTTAGAATTTTTACCGTTAGATAATAATAATAAAATAGTGGATTCAAAAATATAAGAAATGAGTTTTAGGAAAGCTACTGAAAACCGAAGGTGTGTAAGGATAAAATCTTTTAGGGTCATTTTTTATATAGAAAGTACGAGGGATAAGTTTTAGGAGGAACTACGGGAGATGGAGATGCTCTTAGTTTACACAATAATTCATCTTGGGATCTTGAAAATTCAGATATGATGGATCTTGAGAAATGTACATATATGGTGAGCTACTGCTAGGCGTGGTAAAGACTGAGTACAAGAGGAGAGGAGAGGAGTTACAGCTCTTTGAATGCTTCTTGCCCGTGCCTTCCTTCCTACCCTCGATCCTCCATGAATTTACAACTCACTGTTGTACTATCAGTTCTATCGCCACCGCTCTAGCTGTTGGCAGTTCACTTGCATAAGAGCAAGTTTAATAATATAGCTAGTTGTTGGTTTTATATTTGTGTCATGTCACATGTAGCTAATCTAATAGCTAACTCATATAATAGTAAGTTGGCTATATATCATGCATTTAATGTGTAACATATTATACCATCTCACAATGTTCATTGGAACATGTGTATGAATGGGCTGTTAACTAGTAGCTCGTTTTTTTTCTCTCTCCTTATTTCTCTCCTCCACCTCACTATTAATCTCATGTGACAAGTCTTGTAGCCTGCTTAGAGCATCCACAATAGTTGTCTCAAATAGCTAGCTGATGTGGAGCTGAGAGAAAAATAAAAATAAAAATTTATTTCACCACTAGTACTTGGTCCCACACGTAATACACCCAGTTTCTTAGAATACGTGAAATATCCTATCTATTAGCTCGTCGCTAGCTATTCTTTTTTTCCCCACATGTTCTATCCATGTAGGAAAGAAAGTGAATATAGCTAGTGAAATAGACAACCATTGGAGATGCTCTTACATAAGCTTAGTATACTTCTCTAATTCTATTTGCATTTGGTGCAGTGAGCAGGGTTTAAGTAGTACTCAACAACAAGATTGCAACAAAAGAAGCCAGAGAAAATAAAAACTTCCGAGTGTTGGTTGTACGAGAGGGACTTGTGTTGTTGTCAATGAGTACTTGCACGAAACCACGTTGCAATAACAGCAGCAAATCATGATCTGATCCACCATTCTAGCTAGCTAGCCACCAACCTGCTGATCATGTTGGATGCATCACATCATCTCAAATGAAAGGGTAGATGAATGATGCATGATACACATGTGGTACTGGCTGCTGCTGCTGCTGCTCTGATACTGTTGTAAGCCCCAGTCTTTTAGTAGGTAGCATTTTGTTCATGAGTTAGGTGGAAGTGAACGGCTCTATTCTACTTTACGTATGTTTGGCTTGGAATTATATAGAACAGAGCTGACTGTTAAAAAAGAATATTCCTCGTAGATTCGGAAACCATCCGCTCTCAAAAAATCCACCAAACCGAACGGCTCGCCTTCGATGCCTTCTACGCCATCCGCTTTTTTTTTGATCTCCTCTGTCACACTTGAACCAAACAAGAGACGGAACCATTCCATTCTATTATATCAGATTTCAGAACCACACAAAAAATAGAGTGATTCTGTTCTTGCTTCCAAATGTGGAGCGGAGCCATTCCATTCTCAGAATCTAGAACGGAACCATTCTATTCTATTCTATCGTATTCACAAACGCAACAGTAGGTAAGAGAGATGAGCCGAGCAGTGAAGTGCATTGCCGTTGCTGCTAAACCTACTCGGCGTGCCTTGCATTTATTGACATTATTGAGCCGGCCGGGGAACAGATTTTCCTGCCTGCCAAGAACGTGCATCCAACGACACATCGATCAGCTCGTTTCATTCACTTTCACCACCATTACGATTAGATCAAAAAACAAAGCGTGCAACTGGCTGTCACTTTCATTTTTCTCTTCCTACCTATACAAAAAGTATAGGTATCGTGTGCACAAAATTCTCTATGTACATAAATACACAAATCCCATCATAGCTCTATATTTAAAATCCAACAACCCTTCATTTTTGCAAAAAAGTTCCTCCACTTCTCCAACTTCTCCATGCCAGTTTGTAAAAAAAACCTCCGAACTAGGATCATTAAATATTTTTTCTGAAAAGTGGATTCCGCTGAAAACGCTCCAAAAAATAAACTAGAGTAGTAGAACAAGATCTAGCCAACTTCAAGTGCTCTACTCTAACTTCAGTATCCAGAATTCTACCAAACAGATTCTTAAATACTGTAGATATATCACGGACAAATCCACCTAACCTTACCTATAGCCAACAACAAGGGGCAGTTCAACTATACAAGTGGCACCATGCATTTGCCCTTTGATTGGGTTAATTTTTTCTGTGCCATTACGATTTTTACGGTTTGCCAAAATGCCATCGTTATGTCACTGCCAGATGGGGGCCGCCACAGTCACTGACAGTGGCATGTAGGCAATTTCTGAAAATTATAATGGCACGTGAGTAATTTTCCCTTGATTGATTGATTTGATTTATTGCCTTGAAAATGCACTAGTGCAGCTAAACCTGAATCTGTCGTATACTCGTATAGGCATGACAATGAAACGTGAAACAATCTAAGTTGATAACCTATGAGAAGATGGCAAAAAATCCAAACCATTTAGTAGTGATAAATTATCAAATCTCTAACACGTGTCAAGGGAGCTATGCTACCAAATCTCTAGAAATTCATTGCAATTCCATCTGTACATGTATGCTGATGTATTGGCATGCAGTTTTCAGCATAAATTTCTAGAGTTGGCAACATCAACCAGATGAGAAGTATGAGACGAAATCACACCTGATGAGTGATGATGGAAGATGTGCCATCAATAACCTTGCTGTTTCTTGGTACATGTCAATCTGAAATCAATTCTGTAACTTGACCTGAGCAAGAGGATGGATGCATGCGTACCATACATGCAACAACACATGGTTACAGACAGCAATTATATCGATATTAAAGTGTCACTTTGTTCTCGAGAGCATACCAGGCGCCCTAGTCAACCAACGAGATGCAATTTTGGTGAAATTGCACAGCTGTTGCATTCCTAAACGATTTAAGCCAACTATAGCTGAGAACCAGACAACCACTGGTACTACACACTGCTGAAAATGGTTGTTCCCCCATCACAGAAACTCAGAACGACTACGACAGCGATGAAGGTGCCAAAGGCTAGGTGATCAGATTGTTGCTAAACAGCTAAAGACTTCCCAGAAGCAAATCATTGAGTAAGCATGTAGCTCCACTTTCTTGCACCAATTTAATGTTTAGGATAACAAGCCTGGATTTGCTTCTCCAGCTGCATTGGAAACCAAAACAACAGTTCAGTTCAATAAATGGTTAAGATGAGTTGCAGGATCAGAACATAAGACTAAAGATTGAAAGAATATACTCCAGAACTAATGGTAATATCCATTTAGAAACGAAAGGACGAAAATTGGGGTGGTACGACATAAAAAGAAAAGCACATAAGGTCTATCCTTGCGACAAGAAGAAATACAAGTTGGGGACCAAACATCTCTAGGCCTCTCGAAATTATGTCATGGATATATCTAAAAGATAGGATAAAATAATTATCAGTCAAACAAGGGTTTTGAAAGCGATCTTGAGAAGTCATAATTACTACACCAAATGGTACCGCTTATGTATTGCATACAAATTTAGCACTAGAAATGTCACAGAAATTTACCAACTTTGTAAAGAAGTAAAGATACCATGTGTCCAAGCCCATGTCTGGGCTCATCTTCTGTGGACCGCTATTATCCCACATGTCATTTATTACAACAACAGCTATCACTGTACTACCTCATATGTGTCATACAGAAAGTGATCGCATTCATTTAGTAAACATGCTAATTTATCGTTGATTGTTTCTGTGTGTTTGCACAGCAAACTAACAATATTAATTCCATTAATATCCAATCTTCTATACAATTCAATATTTCGCTTATAAGCAAACCTTACACAAAATCACATACTTTTATGATAGCTACTCCAATTCAAGGGAACTCAATAGAGAGTTTGAGATGAATTTTGAGCACATTAGGTAATACCTGGAGCATAACTTGAAACTTGTTACGCAGATCATAGAATTCAGTCCTCACCAAATCCAATGTCTTGAGGCACCTGATAAAGGAAACAGTTTGGGATTTCATGAGCTCCTTACCATTGGCAACTCAAGAAAGGAACATGTTTAGTATATATGCATAAATGTTCATGGCCACCGCAATCTGGTTTTATAACAGTACAAACACTGCGTTGATAGGGTACTGTTGTCTTGATGGTTACTAAAGGGGAAACTTTATGAATGTCAAATCCTCCAAAAATGCACTGATAGGGTGCCATTGTTTTAACGTATAATTCAAGATGAAGTCTTATACTCTTAGAAAAGTCACCTTTGACATACTTCTCTAACAAAATATACAGCTGGATTATGAATGCCAGTAATATCCATATATAACTGTTAATATCATAGGCAAATTCTTGAAGCAACTAGGTCCACTGAGGAAACGAAACACAGACCGGGGGCAATTGTCACAAAAAATAACGCCTTTTATTTTAGGCTGCTACAGAATTGGAGATATAAAAATCAGCAGAATATATATTTATTTACTTGATAGTTCCACAACATCCAGAGAGGATGGGAGAAGTTGGTTGACTACAAATCTGCATGCTAAACTATTTGAGGGCAATACTGAACAACTAGCCAGTTCAGTATAAGAATCGAACCATTCATTTCAAATGTGTTATGGCCTGGAGGTTCGGACCCTGAGCTACGGAGGAAGTAGTTGTGAGTAGCCACGACTTGAGGATGTTCCCCTCTCGCCAAAAAGGTTGAGGAAGGAGATGGAGAAGAAAGATTAACTTTATTGCTTGCCGATTGTAATACATGGAAGTCCCTATTTATAACCTGAATACAATCTTATCTCTTAGCAGCTAAATCTAATCTAATAGCAAATATCCTCTTAATTAGATAACGGATAACTTTATTTAACTAACATAATATCTCAAATAATATATTTTTGCCGCCAATCTTCTGGAATCTAGGATCGCCGGCTACTGTTGCCCATCCGGCAACACATCCTAGCACCCTGCTTCCTGGGAACAGCTAACCTTGGCCCTTTTGCCATACTGCTTTCCCCACATAACACATGCCATAGAGTTTTAACATCACTTTTTTGTATGTGATGCAATCATAGATAAAATTGGAGTTGAGCAATTACAATCCTAATTCCTAAGTCATCAGGTTGAGTGGAGTCAGCCAATTCATACTGTCCAGGAAGACAGAACAAATTCAGCAAAGGCAAAAATATTGCAACCAGACCCAGATTTGACAACATCATACCACAGAAAACACGAATAATAGGAAAATGTTACAATAGAGCACACTAGGACATCATTGTATACCATGAATTCATCAATAATATGTAAAATAATGGGAATATTGTACAGATATATTACTAGATACTAACCCATCTCTGCTCCTCTGCTGGCAAAACTCACGGAACTGAATGCAAGTGTTCTTCACTTGCTGAGCACCAACACTGCAACATGCAAAAATATACAGTCAGGAAGGCCCCACCAAATTGTTTTAATGAGAAAACAAACAGAAAATCTAGTTCTCTCTCCACTTCCACATGAACAATGAAATTCATATTTAGCACTACGACTATGTGTGTATATCTGAGTTAAAAGTCACATAAACCTAGTGGGAGTGAAAAGACTGACAAACTTTACTTGACCAGAGCAACGCAATAGAAATATGGTAACAGTGATCCACTAGGAATTCTAAGATAATGATGATATTTTAGTAGCAGATTTGCATGTGCATGATGATTTTTCCTTGTGGTGTGTGAGTTGTATACTATCAAGAATATATAACATGAATGGGGTAGTTCTAAATTTGAAGAAAAAGATCTCATATAAAACTTGATTCCATAGTCACTGATACCGCAAATATACCAAAATCCAAACTGAATAGGCAAAAGTTTTTTTTTTACTTTTTCTAATAAAAAATTCTCCTTCTGAACAAGACTAACGTTTCACTCTAGTACAATGTCTGGATAAGTTCCAGATATATAACCTATTTGAATGGATTGAATGTAGCTAGTTAACCTTACAAAATGTTGCCTTAGTATTTCATTCTATCAGTCTACTGACAAAGAGTAGGGTTATAATTCTAAGGTTTCTTTTGTAGCCTTCAAGGAAGGTTCTTTGAGTATAGGGATCTCAAGAAAGGTGCCAAAACATGTACACAAAATGACAAAATGAAGAGATACAAACATTTAAACAGGCTGGGTACCATCCTGCCACCATTTGTACATCTGATCATCTGATGCACAGACGCCCTGGAAAGATCATCCATGGTGGAGCAGAATATGGTTTATATGCTTAGCGGTATCATGAGAACTTTCCCTCCCTAATCTATGATATACTCTGTTTGTCTACCTTTAGTGACTTTTTAGTTTAAAATGCTAGTACACACCTGGTTTGAAAAGAACAAAACAAAATTATCTGTAAACTTTGATACAATATTCCTAAATATGGAGCATTTCAAATTATAGGCATCATGCATGTAAACGAAATCATTTTGAAACGTAGGAACATTGTATGAAATGTCCGACCAGTGACCAGTGTGATGAAACATTAGCGTGTTTTCAGATCCATGTCATGGAATGCTACAATAATAAAGCAGATTAACAGATTTGGAGCATAATTCAGAACATGAGTGTGAATGCTACTATTTGGATCGACTGATCAATGTATGGAATGGACTGAATTTGTGGTATCCACGTGAAAGAATGCTACAATTATCAAACGGATGGCAACCCTTCCCAAACTGATCAGAAGCATCATTCACAATAAGGGAATGTGAAATGCTGCTCTTGCAGATGTCTGATCATAATCAAATGGATGACAATCCTCCCCAGGTTGACTAGACAACTCACATCATGCTTTAAAATTTCCCATTTTAAGGGGATCTCATACCCAATTTGTGCGCCAAACCACCACAACAATAATTCCCAGTTCCCAGTTCCAACTATTATGCATGCACGCATTGAAAAGGGCAGTGGAAAAACTCACCTTGCACTACTCCCCTTGAGTTGATGCGCAAAAGAATCCACCCTGTCGAAATCCACATTTGGCTGGTCCCTGCACGCACAGCAAATCAAATCTCCCAAACCATAATCAAGACAACCCACAACACGAATGATCCAATCACACACCACGGTGGCATGGCATGAGAAGCAATTGAGCAAGCGCACAATACGTACAGCTGCCTGGCGAGCTCGCCGATGATCCGCTCTCCGTCGTCGCAGAAGAGCGTGACGACCTCGGAGACGAAGTCCGGGGCGCTGGAGTCCTGAAGCATCTGCAGCTGCTGGAACTGCTCGTCCAGCAAACCCTAGCCCCACCCGACCGACCAGAAGAGTGCACGCAACCCCAAAAATATCGTCACCCGCCGCAGGAATTCCGCAAAAAATGGCGCATAAGCAAGAGCGCAAAGTAGAGGAGCTAGCAGCCATGGAGCGAGGTGCCTCACCGTGGCGAACATGTTGTTGACGAGGGCGTGGAGCTGGTTGGTCAGCGCGGCCGCCATGGCTACCTCCGCAAGCAGCAGCCCCGAGCTTCTGACCCGATCGGGAATCGACGAGACGACGAGCGATGGATGGGGAATGGGAATGGGAATGAATGGAATTGGAATGGGAATCGAGTGGGATGCCACGGGTCATTTATGCCACGAATTTATTGCTTAGATAAGTTATAAATTAATGTTAAATTTAGATAAGTTATAAATTAATGTTAAGTTTAGATAAGTTATAAATTAATGTTAAGTTTAGATAAGTTATAAATTAATGCTAAATTTAGATAAGTTATAAATTAATGTTACGTTTTGTTGGTGAAAAAAAATCTATTTCTGAGTTTATTTGAATCTTTATTTCATTTAATATAAAAAATTCTAAATAGTGATATTATTAATTAAACATCAAATAAAAATAATTTAGTATTTTCACAGATTTAAAAGTTGTTTAGAACCGGACATTGAATTTTTTTAGTGCTTTTTTAAAATAATAGTTTATTTAGACTCTTAAACTTGAGCCAACTCACCAATGAATTAAGCGCATGTTTGGATTCAATGGGCTAAAAAAAGTTGACTAAAATAAGGGCTAAAATTTTAGCCACATTTGTTTGGATCCAATGACTAAAAAATGGTTAAAGCATTTATGATGAGTGGAGAGGGAGAATTTTAGCCCTTCTTAGCTTATTCTTGGAGGCTAATGGACTAAAAAATTGTAACCCCTTTTTAGCCTTGCTGTTTGGATTTTTAGCCTCTAAAGTGACTAAATTTTAGCCACATCTGTTTGGATCCAAGAACTAAAAAATGGTTAAAGCATTTATGATGAGTGGAGAGGGAGAATTTTAGCCCTTCTTAGCTTATTCTTGGAGGCTAATGGACTAAAAAATTGTAACCCCTTTTTAGCCTTGCTGTTTGGATTTTTAGCCTCTAAAGTGACTAAATTTTAGCCACATCTGTTTGGATCCAAGAACTAAAAAATGGTTAAAGCATTTATGATGAGTGGAGAGGGAGAATTTTAGCCCTTCTTAGCTTATTCTTGGAGGCTAATGGACTAAAAAATTGTAACCCCTTTTTAGCCTTGCTGTTTGGATTTTTAGCCTCTAAAGTGACTAAATTTTAGCCACATCTGTTTGGATTCAAGGACTAAAAAATGGTTAAAGCATTTATGATGAGTGGAGAGGGAGAATTTTAGCCCTTCTTAGCTTATTCTTGGAGGATTTTTAGCCTCTAAAGTGACTAAATTTTAGCTCTTTTTTGCTTTAGCCCCTTGGATCCAAACACCCCTTAAAACGTTGGGTTCCATCTGCTTATCTCCTTCGCAATGGCAGTCTTTGTGTTTCATCTGTGCTGATGTGAGCCCCACATTTAATTCAGATGCCTAGGTTTCCGAATATAAGTTATTATGGAAAATGTCAGATTCATTTATACATTAATGAATCTAGACATATATGTGTTTAGATTCATCAATGTATAGATAAATTTGACAAACATCAGAATGACTTACATTGATGTATAGATAAATTTTAGCCCTATTGAGAAAAGATTATGCAAATTTATAACTTTCAAAATATGTAGCTCTTTTAAATGTTTCTTATTCTTATTTCTGATATTAAGCTCCTCTAAAAACATTTATTTCCAAGCCTTTTGTCCACTAGCACAAGCTTTATAAATCTATTTAATTCTGTATTTTTAATACAGAGCACAAGTTCGTCTAATCATTAATGTGAAGTTTGCAACTTGTCTCAATAGGTAAAGCAGTGGTATTTTTATTTGGAAAACGTGACATGGCTTCACAATTTGTATATTTTAGTGGGCGTTTGGTTTTATGCACTAAAGTTTAGTCTATGTCATATCGGATATTTAGACATCAATTTAAAGGATTAAATGTGAACTAATTATAAAATAATTGCAGAATCAGAGGATTATTCGCGGGATGAATTTATTAAGCATAATTAACCCATGATTAGCAAATGTTCACTGTAGCATCACATTGTCAAATCATGACGTAATTAGACTCATTAGATTCGTCTCGTGAATAATTCACCGATTATGAATGAGTTTTATAAATAGTCTACATTTAATACTCTAAAATAATATATAAACATTCGATGTGACGGACTAAACTTTTGGACTAAAGAACCAAACGACACAATACACGGAAGGGAGCTCAATGAATTATTACATATCAGGCGGCAATGGAAAAGTGAAAGTGAGTTATGTTTGAGTAGCCCACTTGTAAGTGGTGAAGCCGGACTAAGATTTTAGGGGGGGCGGCGTAAATTTAAGGCCGTGTTTGGTTTATTTAGGGTTTAAACTAGACTTTAGTCATTTTCTATTCACTCGACAAAACTTTAGTCTATTCTTGTTTGGTTCTAGTGACTAAAACTCAATAAAACAGTTCAACAAGTACCAAAATACCCCTAATCAATTATTGGTGTTGCCCTTTTTCTCACTCGAGAAGTATTAATAAGGGGTAGACCATGTCAATAATCTCTTTTAGTTCTTTTTAGCAACCTCATTGTGACTATATGACTAGAGTTTAGAGACTAAAGTTTAGCTTCTTTTACTCACCCTGTTTGACAGTTTAGGGATTAAAAAAACTAAACTTTAGTACCTAAAATTTAACGAGTTGAAACCAAACCCGACCTAAACATATCTTCCTTTTGCATCAACATTATCGAGAATATTACTTATCATATTAACCATGTCTCAATTAATTTTATTACTATCTTATTTTAATAAAGGGAGCCATTATTTTTTATTTGTTCTTGATTTTTTTAAAAAACTTGATATTTTTTGTGTTACGAGCGGATAGATTAGATAGATGCGTCCTCTCTCTCTCGACTATTTGCTACTAGCTCTAGCACCATTAGCGAGGAAATGAAATTTTGTGCGGCCGAGGGAATCAATTGCAGGGCAGTCGATCCTTTTCGTACCATCGGATTTCGATCTAACGGGTGTCGGAGGGGGTTTCAAAAGAGATTTCGGAGGTGAGTTTCATACGGGATGGGGCTCACTTCCGTAGCATCGAAGGCTTCCGTACCGTTGGATCCGCGCCAAACAGCGTGGATTACGACTATAGAAAACAGTTGAAGCCCCCTGTATTAGAGAGCTGCTTCCATTACCGAGAGAAAAAAAATGAAAAATATAGCCAAGCTAAATAGCCAAGCTAGATGAAAAGTACTACCATGAGTTCATAGTAGGGGGCTTGCTAGGTGTGTCCAATTGGTTTAATCGGTTTCTTTGGGCATTTGGTTTAATCGATTTCTTTAGTTTAATTTTTTCGGTTTTTTTAAATTCGGTTTTTAGACATCAGGAACCGAATAATTTATCGAAATTATCAAAACCGAACCAAAAAACCAAAAAAACCAGTTTGATTTATCGGTTTACTCGGTTTACCGAATACACAATGCACACAACAACACGACCAGGGGCGGAGCCAGGTGGGGGTTCACAAGAATCCGGTTCGTAATTTTTTTAGTTATTATTCGTAAATTTTTATGGTTTGTGCATCCCCGTGATCCAATACGGTGTACCCATAAAGTGATGTACTCCTCTCCGCTACTGAACACGGGCAAAAAAAGATTAATTACTTATGTGTCACCGTTATTTTCCAAGCGGCGTGACTGATGTGTAATCGGTTTAATCGGTTTCTTGGGCATTTGGTTTAATTCGATTTCTTTAGACATTAGGAACTGAATAACTTATCGAAATTATCGAAACCGAACCGAAAAAAACAAAAAATCAGTTAAATTTATCGGTTTACTGAATACACAATGCACACAACAACATGACCAGGGAAGGTGGGGTTTTTTTCGTAATTTTTTTAGTTATTATTCGTAAATTTTTATCGTTTGTGCATTCCTGTGGATCCAAATATGGCGTACCTATAAAGTGGTGTACTCCTCCCCGCTACTGAACACGGGACAACAAAAAAAGATTAATTACTTATGTGTCACCGTTATTTTCCGAGCGGCATGACTGATGTGTTGGAGAAAAAGGATGCGGTGTTGTGGGCTAAAGCCGAAAGCTTGAGGCCCGAGAGCGTGACAATGTAGCAACAATTTGAATAAAAATATATTATTTAAAAAAATTCATTGTAGCGATTTGTTCGTGTTTTCAAGAAGAAAAACTAAACCGTAAACCAAAGACCTAACTATTTCAAAAATAAAAAACCAAATATTTTGAGAAAAAAAAATAAATTGATCGTTTTTCGGTTAATTTTTGCTCACCCCTAAATGCCCCCTTTACCTCCCCTCTTATTTCTGTCACTGTCGGATAAAAAAATATATTAACGATGTATTGTAATTTTATATTATGAGTCGTTTTATTTTTTTCAAACTTAAACTTATCTAATTTAAACCAAATTTAAATAAAAATATATTGACACTTATAATATCAACAGTGGCGGAGCTAGAGTAAAATTAAGGGGTGCACCGTTTTAAGCGGTACACCATATTAAACCTGAGGGATATAAAGGTGAAAAAAATACAAATAATAGCTTAAAAAAATTTGCACGAGGTTTCTACGAACTCCCAAGCAGTGTTTGGCTCCGCCCCTGAATATCAAATAAACACACTATTAAATAAAACATGTTTAATGATTGATTTAATAAAAAAATTTCATGTTATAATTATTGATATGTTTTTATCATGTAATGGAGGGAGTAACGAGTAAGTGACACGTGGAAGGGCTATACGACCCCCAAACATTAATATTATTTTGTATACGTGCTACCCCAAAAATTATAAATTATAGCAAAAACACTTCTATAAATATGCAAACTTCTAGTGATATGATATCTGCAGCTATTACATCATACATTGAGGTTTAGCCGATTTGCAATTGTTATATATTAGTTTTTATGTATTGACAAATGTGTTGAAATAAAATTAGGCCAAAAAAATGTAGGCAGTAATCCTTTTCTGTACTCCCCCCAAAATGAAACTTATAAGACAAAAGAGCTAGTAGATAAAGAGTTGTGAATGTTGTATATAATTTCATAGTAAAATTCACGAGTAAAATACATGGCTGGTTGATAAATTTACGTCGAGGTGTCAAATAGGTTCACAAACTTAGAAAATGCAAATTATGACACCTAAACTTGTGTAAGTGATCCAATTTAGTTCAACCCAATGTTTTAAATAGCCGGTTAATAGCGGCTATTTAGCCGGCTATAGCTTTTTAGGAGGTCCGGGGCTAAGCGAAGCACTATTTAACGCTAAACGAAATATCCCGCTAATAGCTTTATTTAGTCGGCTAAAATCACAAATTTAGCCGCCTCTTAGCGCCACTAATCCTGCAAGACAACACCTTTTCTACTGGGCTAAAAGCCTGAAATGAAAAGGCCCAAAATACTACACATTTTGCTACAAATTAAGAAATCAGAACCCTAGATCCATCCACTCCATTGTCCACTCTGGCGGTTGTGGCTGAGCTCCGTCGACTTTGTTGATCCTAACGGCGCCTTGCTCCTACCCGCTCCACCTGAGCTTGTGGCTTGCCCCTGCTTCGGCCACCTGAGCTTGCAGGCGCCCTCCGCTTTGCCCTTGCTCGCTCCGTCGATGGCCCGATGCCCTCCGCCCTGCCGCTGCTCGCTCCGCCGACGGCCGACGCCCTGCCCCTGCCTGCTCCGACGCCCTCATCAGTATGGGATTTGTGTGTCCACGACAACAGCAAAGTGCATGCATGATTGGTATGAAGGAGGAGTGCTCCACGGCTCAAGCTACGACAGGCACTGCTACTTTATATTGTTGATATTTTGAGTTTGCATGATAAGTGTTGTTCAAATGAATACATGTCTTGTTTTTTTAAAGAAAATCCACTAAATGGCTTAGTTGTCTGCTATAGCCGGCTATAGCTTTTTTAGCTTATCCGGGAGCTCGCCGCTAAGGGCCTTAGCCAGCTATTTAAAGCATTGGTTCAACCACATATTTGATCCTCTTCGTGCTTATGTGGCTTGTCAGGTGGTGCCTCCGTGACGATGAGTCAGCTCACGTCTATTCTTTTTTATGTTTTGCTGTCTACTCGGCCTCATCCCACTCTACCACGGGTGAACCAAGGAAGAAGAGTGGGGTGAAAAAAGTGGAATGAGACTAGTAGAAGGCAAAACGCAAAAAAAAAAACGAGTTGACTCATCGCCGTGCAAACGTTACCTGACAAACCACGTAAACATGAAGAGAGTCAAAGCATAATTAGATCACTTACACAAATTTAAGTGTTATAATATACATTTTTAAGTTTGTGAACTTATTTGACACCTCGACATAAGTTTATAGACCGGTTACGTATTTTACTCTAAAATTCACCTGAATCTGTCCCGATTTCATTTGAGATATTTTCTTGAGTAACTAGAATTTCATTTGCCAAGCACAGCCTAATCCGTGGAAACTACAAACGGAGGACGGTACACAATGCATACATTATTCGGATCATGCCACAGTGATATTACTCGCAACATCAGAATCAGAAATTAAAAGCAAAAAAAATAATAATTAAACATAGGAGCTATCAACTTCAGTAAAGAAGCATCGGAAAGATGGTAGGTCAGACTTTGGCGGCGAAGTCGAGCCCTTCCGTCTTGAGCGCGTCGACGTCGGCCACCGGCGGCTGGGCTCTGGCGACCTTGGCAATGGCCTGGTTCTCCTCGGCAGACCCGCCCTCGAGGAAGACGCCGACGACCTTGCCGTCCTTCACCCAGTACGTGCCGAACTTGGGCTTGGCCGCCGTGGGGTCGTTGTCGCCGAACAGCACGTCGTCGCCGACGTTGTCGCCGTAGAACTGCCACGCGATGTCAAACGACCGTGAGTAGAAGTATGGCAGGTAGTCGTACTCCGCCAGCGACTCGCCGGACTCCTTCGCCTTGATCGCCTGCAAATTAATCAAGCCAGCGGCCATCGCATTTGATTTGGTTAACACACACAAAAAAAAAACTCCACTTGTGATCAATGGCAGCAACGAGGACAGAAATCAAGAACAACGAGATGGGTCACCTTCACGGCCTGCTCTGCTGATTTGCGGGCATGGTCAACATGCTCTACTCTCCTCGTCTCGTTGTACAGCTTCAGAGGGAAGGCAGCCACGTCGCCAATGGCGAATACACCAGGAACGCTCGTTTCGAAGAATGCATCAGTCTGGAAGGCAGATGAAGATTGGAAATGTCATCAAACAGTCTCAGAAGGAGGTTCAGTTGATACTTGCTAAGAAGGGTGACTCAAAGGGACGATGACTTGAAAGACAATCAGCATTCAACAATTGTAGCAGACAGAGAAAATCTGAAAGAAATGAAAACTGGACAAACCTTGAGTCCACCCTTCTCCTCTGCAACTTGACCCTTGAAGAGGTTTATCAGTGGCCTGCCACCGACGCCGACGATAACGATGTCAGCTTCCAGTACCGTTCCATTCCTCAGCTTCACTGCAGTAACCTGCCAACCAGAAACAGATTGAACACGGTGAACATTCGCCTTCGCGGCAGATGGGCACTGTAAACAAGTAGTAACTGCAGAGTGCTCACATCTCCATTGGCATCAGCATCAAAACCAACAGCAACAGTCCCCTTTACGATATTGATTCCTTTGTTAGCATAGTAGCCCTCGTAGAAATTAGCAAGGCCAGCAGTGAAGAGACGGGGCACTACAACGAATGATAATTCTAATATGAGATCTCATTACCATTATCATAAGTCTGTTCTTACTGTGTACAAGAGATAGGGTGTTTCCTTCCTCCCAAGTATTCAGTAAACGCAATGTATAGTAATAAGCTTTCTGGATGCAAGAATAAGGATACTTACTGCACCATGGTTCAGGGTACACCATAGTGACATCAAAATTGTTAGTCTTCAAGGCTGCGCTAAGCTCAAGTCCTATGTAGCCACCTCCAACAACCACAGCCTTTCCATCCTTCTTCGCTTGCATAGCTGCAACCAACTTGTCGGCATCAACAATATCCCTCAGGTACAATATGTTATTGGCCTCTGCTCCTTGAACGCCAAAGTCAGTGAGCTTTATGACCTGATCAAGCACACAAACACATATGTCATGAGCAATAAAGGTGTGGGAAAATTGAATCAGATCAAAGAACACTCAAATTTACATATAAGAGATCCCCTTTTATCTTTAATCTTTATAGGGAAAAGGTACAGTTGACAACTCACCGATGAGCCGGTGGAAATGAGCAAAGTCTCATATGTGAAGGTTGCTCCATCTGAACTGGCCAATGTCTTGGAGGCAAGATCAGCCTTGACAATTTCGGTGCTCAGGATCAGCTCAATACCTGCAAACAATTATAGCCATGCAATTCTTAGAACTGCAAAGGCCTTACAAACGAAACAGCTCATACTCTCTTTTATGCAGTTTCGATTAAGCTGCCAGAAAGACCGCAGTGCTTAGACATTGTGACATCTAGTCGTTTTTTTTAAGAAAGGAAAACTTTTGCCCATTTAAATTAGCTGATATTCCTTTCTTCATCTCCTTTTTTTGAGAAAGAGCTGGCACGGTCTAATCGAATCTCCAAGGACAAAGTTTAATAAAACAACAATTGGATTGTAAAATAACATTTTCTAGTTAAGTGGTTAGCTTTGGCGTTACTGCTGGTATTGACAACTTGGAATGAACGACAACGCATGGACTTCTTTACAACTGGCAGATAATTAGTTGCAGGTTTTATTCTGTAGTCAGCAACGATATCATCCGAATTAGGGGTCGGAATTAAAAATCAGGTATTTCGTTCGCTAGTGTAAGTCATTCTGATCTTTTCTAGATTCATACACATGCATGTCTAGATTCATTGATCTATTAATGAATATAGGCAAAACCAGAATAATTTACACTAGTGAACTCATCTAATTAAGGCTAGATATAAACGATCACCCTTACCATCAGCCAATTACGCTTGCAAGAACATAGAACAGCTACTACAAGAGAAGGATGTACCTTTGTCCGAGTACCATTCAGGTAAGAGCCTCTCTCCGGCGCTGCCCACGCAGGTGTGGAATCCAGGAAGCCTCGCCGCATCTGGTGAAGTGGGGAGGAAATCATGGCCCAGGAATCAATCAGCAGAAATGCAAGCGAGAGAGACAAGGGAAGGGAAGGGAAGGGCGTGGCGTACTGTGAGGAAAGAGGTATCCCTTGCTGAGTGCAGGACGCTCGTATGGAGCGACCTGCAGAAAGAGGATCGAACAAGGGGGAATAATCAGCAAGGAATCGTGGAAGGGAGAGAGAAGCAAATCGATTGGTAATTTACCTGTTCCTTGGAGATGATGGCGAGCTCCCCGGGCTTGACGCCCTGTTTGGCGAACTCCCTCGCCGCGTACCCCTGCAGCGCACAACCATGGCGGCGAGAGAGCAGTGAGTTGGGACCGAGAAACGATGCACGCGAAGCGAACTGGAGAAGTCAGTGGGGATGGAGAGGGCGCTGACCGCCGCGACGCCGCCGCCGAGGATGACGTACTTGAATCGCTTCTCCGCCGCCATGACGGGAGGGAGGGAGGGAAGTCGGTCGATCCGAGAGGAGCAGATCACTCACTCAAACGACGACGAGGAGAGCAGAGGAGGCAGGTGAGGGGGGAGGAAAGCTCGCTTTTTATAGAAGCCTAAACGCAATGGAACGGAATGGAATGGAATGACGAGGGATGCCATTTGGTCGGAGGAAGACGAAGGCGGCTCCCTCGCATCGCATCTACGACTCCGTTGACCGTTCCCACCACGGAACGAACTGGACGCGCGTCACATCTGACGCCACACCAATCAACCACTTCATCAAAACAAATTTGTTTACTCCTTTTAAGACACTTCACTCTCTAATACTTCTTCCATTTCATATTATAAATCATTATCACTTTTCCAGATTCATTACAGATCAATGAACCTGAACACATATATATCCAAATTCATTGACCTGTAAATGGATCTGAAAAAAATCAGAATACCTTATAATGTGGATATAAGACTTGCATATATTTGAAAAGTCAATTTCTGAAATTTGAAGTACTAGTAATAATTAAGCCAAAATTATGTATTTTGTGTTATACATATCATATAGTTAATTTCATATATAAAAATACTTTAATTTCATAACTATTGGTGCTGTGTTGTAAAAGAAATTAATACTCAAAATTCTACATTAAAGATTACATCAAAAACTTATTCGTGCCTTGCAACCGATTTGAGATCCTCTGTAGTCGGCCTCGCCGGCAGTCAATCCTTCAGCACCGTCTGATTTGCGATTTCAATCAGACGGGCATGCAAGAAGGGCTTCGCACTGGTGGGACCCACTTTGCAGGAGGCTTCGGAGAAAGAGAAAGGGGCTTCGCACCGTCCAATCAAGATCGGACGGCTACGAAGCCTAACTGCACTCTGCAGTCACCCCTCTGATTGCGGAGGAACCGCTTCCCTTGCAACCATGTCATCCGACACCCACGACCTTGGCAGCATCACAATGTCGACTAAACTAGAATGCAAGATGAGTCTTCAGCTTATAAGAATTTTGAGTGACAGGTACACAAGCTCAGTTAACTGACATAATTATATCAGCATACCAACCAGTAGCTCGTCACATAAAACTTACAACCAAATCATTGATGGACAAATCGTCTCTGTTTCCTCGTCTTGCTGGGGAGCCAAATTTTCCATGTAAAACTTCGATTCCAATCCCGTGTGCAGCAAAAATGTTACAATCCCATTGCCCTTGGTTATGGATGGGAAAACTAGTTAAAACTTGCATGTCATTTACCTCCATCAAGGCATGCTTCCAATAAGATGGTGGTGATCCCTCCGGCGCGAAGGTCAACTCAATGTATCGCAGCAGCATAAAGATCAGAGAACATTTGTCTTCCATAGGCTCGCAAACAGTCGAAGAACACCACTGCCCGTTTGGTTTTCCTACAGGTCGCCTGACAACCCAAGGTGCTTTTGATTTGCAAGTGCGTGACCTCCTAAAGTAAATTTGAAAGTGTTTAGGTCTCACAAGTAAATCATGCAAAACAGTGATGAAGTTAAGAATGATCATATCAGAGTTTGTAGGTCAAGGCTCAGATTTTTGTCAGCACTGTTACAACTGGCAGTACCATAATAATGTGTGAGGATAACAGTGAAAAAGAATACATGTTCACATAGCATATGTTCCATCTAAAGGTTAGCTTGCATCATAGATATGCTATAGAGAAAAAACAGGAAATTCACTTGTTCAAGACAATCCCTGAAACAAAATTCCAAGAAAAAATTCCCCAAATGGATTACAACGTTAAATTAAGGAATAAAGAGCAGAAAAACTGACCAACTGTTTAAGTGTGAGCTTATGTCTTGGGAACTGTAACATTCAAGATCTTTACATCCTGATATGGTTTGTCATTCTTGTCTGTCTTGACCTTCTCAATTTGCTTTAAAGTTTAAACAAAAAATGTATTAGGGAGACGGTAAACGATATGGAAATTCACATTCACCCACTACGTTCATATATAAAAATCCCAATACCTGAACAACATCCATTCCTTTCACAACTCTACCAAACACCGTATGTTTGTTATCTAGCCATGGAGTTGCCACGGTAGTGATAAAGAATTGGGAACCATTGGTATTTGGACCCGCATTGGCCATTGAAAGAGTAAAAGGCCTGTCATGTCTCAAGCTGCAAGATAGCCACCATAGTTATCACTATAAGCCTATGAGGGATACGAAATTCATATGAAATGGTGCTCACTTCAACAACAATGAGGATAGTGCATGCAGAATTTACATGACTGTACACAGATCTTTCCTTGGGAACAACTTTGCATAGCCATTGATACTTAAAGACAAAGGTGCGTTAAGATGAAAAATTGCATTCTTTTGTGCAAATGAGAGAAAAAAACAGCAAAAATGCATGCAGCCGATATACCTTTTGTGAAATTCATCTTCGAATTCCCTACCCCATATTGATTGCCCACCAGTGCCATCCCCAAAGGATCCCCAGTCTGAATCATGAATCCTTTAATTACACGGTGAAATATGAAATTATCATAATAACCATTACGGCAATGGGTAGTGAAATTCTCCACAGTTTTTGGACACTCTTCTGGATATAGTCTCAAGTGAATGTCACCCATAGAAGTATGCATCACCTGAAACAGGAAATACTCCTATAAATTAAGGTGGCCTAGAAAAGAAAAGTAATCAAGACTATCCCACCAAGATATCATATTTCCATCCAACAGAAGAGTAGCAATCACCAGATATAAATGATTTGAGAAACCATACCAAATTATCAGGTAGTGATGTTGTAGCAGTCTTTCCTAAATCTGATACAGATAAAAGCTCTTCTGGTGGTGGTTTTTCATTGAAAACATCCCTACCCTTAGTCGCATCTTCAGGCTCCTCAGGTTCTCTACGACTGTATAATGAAAAAGGCAATTTAAAAGTATGATATTAAATTTTATGGGATACCGGTTATGAATAAATTTCTGGAGAGAAAGGCACTCTACAGAAGCAGCAGTCAGAACTAACCAATGGGAACTTTTCCAGAGATCAGTGAATTGACGTACCTAAAGAGATATATTCGATGTTTCTTGAAGGCACAACATAGCACTGTTGGGTCTGATAGTGGCTCCTTGCTGTCATTGACATTGGCAGCTACTGAAGGAATTTTTCTAACCTTCTTATTGCCTTTGTCACCTTGGTATAGAGCAATCTTCAGGAAGCGTTCGTTGTTCTCTACCTTTCCCAGGATTCGTGAAACCTTATTGGTGTGCAAATTTACAATCTGCATATTTACGGGAAACCACAATTAGCCATACAGAAAGATGTTCAACAATAGAATATATTGTCACAAGGACAAATATATTCAATAAAATCAGTGAGGATTTTTCTTGAAAACATTTATCATTTCAAACATAAATAAATAACTTTCAGAATTACTGAAGTAAAAAAATGAAGAAAAAAACACAATATGTCATGTGGGGCCGCGTGTATACACGACGGCGCCGGGCGCGAGATGTGCGCCGGGCAGCAGAAAGGGAGGCGCACAAGGCCCAGGAAGGGGGCCGCGGCTGAGTTTGAAATTAGATAAGGATTGTTAGTTTCTAGTTTGAATAAATCTGTTTGTTAGTTTCTAGTTTGAATAAATCTGGTTGTTAGTTAGTAACTTAGTCCTTAAGTCTAGGAAGGGTGGTTGGCCGAGAGGCTATATATATCCCTTGTAAGACAGATTATGGGATAAGAAGTATTTTGGCAATCTATCTCCCACAACCTCTCTTCTCCAAGCCGCCGGCCAGGGATCTAATCCCCGCCGTCGAAGGGCAGCAGCGTGGGGGTATAACCCTGTTGCAGCTACGGACCGAGACTACGATCTTCGTAGTCGGGGTCCGGCTACCCTGGGCATCAACGCCCTTGACAACCTGGTATCAAGGTCACAACGATCCTCCTCTTCCGCCAACAGCAACCCCACCTCCACCGCATCACAGCCACATCAGCCTTCTCCACCAAACAGCCCCTCACCAATGGCCGAACCATCCAACGCCGACTTGGCTAGACTACTCGAAGTCCTCACTGGCACGATCACGACGCTGCAAGCAGATGTGGCCGAGCTCAAGAAAAACAAGGATCCATCCTCCTCATCCTCCAGTTCCGGCGGCACCACAGATGGCAAGCAACACACCGATCGACCACCACGATTCCAGAAACTGGACTTCCCCCGCTTTGATGGCAAAACAGACCCCTTGCTGTTCATCAACAAATGTGAATCTTACTTCACACAGCAGCGCACGATGACGGAAGAACGGGTGTGGATGGCATCCTATCATCTGGAGGAAGTCGCACAATTGTGGTACATCCAGCTCCAAGAGGATGAAGGCACGCCCACATGGGCGCATTTCAAGGATCGCATCATGCTAAGGTTTGGGCCTCCTCTTCGGTCGGCTCCATTGTTTGAACTCACCGAATGTAGGCGAACAGGATCCGTGGAGGAATATGCCAACAGGTTCCAGGCCCTCCTACCACGTGCGGGACGTCTCACCGAGGCGCAACGAGTCCAGCTCTTCACTGGCGGCCTTCTTCCACCACTGAGCCACGCCGTCCGGATCCATAATCCCGAGACGTTGGCCGCTGCCATGAGCCTCGCCCGTCAGGTGGAGCTAATGGAGATGGACAGGCCGCAACAGGCACCGGCCAGGACCGCATCACGGGCACTGCTTCCCAACCCGCCCCCGCGTCCCGCGGCGACCGCCGGCCCGGCCTCATCCGCACTGCCGGTTCCGCCTCTGCCGACGCCACAAACGCCCCCACCGGCGTTATCAGCCCCCTAGGTCAGGAACGGGGCCAATCAGGCGAAACGGCTCTCGACGGATGAACAGGCGGAAAGGCGACGTCTTGGCCTCTGCTATAACTGCAACGAACCATACTCCAGGGGTCACAACCGGGTCTGCCGCCGGCTCTTCTATATCGACGGCATCGAGCTCGCCCCCACACAAGATGAAGCAGATCAGGACGCACCCGTGTTCTCGCTCAGAGCCGTCGCCGGTATGCCCATTTGTGATACAATGCAGGTGAACGTGACCGTGGGCGCAGCATCCCTCACGGCCCTCCTGGACACGGGGTCTACCCATAACTTCATTGGGGAAGCAGCAACGAACCGCACGGGCCTTCAAGCACAAGGTGGCGTGCGCCTCACGGCCACAGTGGCCAACGGCGAGCGGATCTCTTGCGCCGGCGTACTCCGACAGACCCGAATCTCCATAGGCGGCGAGGAGTTCTGCGTCGACCTCTACATCATGCCTCTCGCCGGCTACGACTTGGTCCTAGGCACTCAATGGATGGTGACCTTGGGACCAATCGTCTGGGACTTCACCAAGCGAACCATGGCGTTCAACCGCCAAGGTCGGCCGGTCAGCTGGGATGACGTAACCGCACGACGGACCCCGCTCATGGCAGCCACCGTCTCCCCGCAGGACCTCCTCAATGAGCTGCTATCGGCGTTTGGGGGCCTCTTTGCTGAACCAACCGGCTTGCCACCACAGCGCGCCCGCGACCACAACATCGTCCTCAAACCGGGCGCCCTGCCAGTGGCGGTCAGGCCGTACAGGTACCCGGCCGCTCATAAAGACGAGTTGGAACGACAGTGTGCCACCATGATCAACCAAGGCATCGTCCGACGCAGCGACTCCGCATTCTCGTCACCAGTCCTCCTAGTCAAGAAGGCAGACGGATCATGGCGTTTCTGCGTCGATTACAGGGCGCTCAACGCGCTCACGGTGAAGGATGCCTTCCCCATTCCCGTCGTCGAAGAACTCCTGGACGAGCTCCATGGCGCATGCTTCTTCACTAAACTGGACCTGCGCTCGGGCTACCACCAGGTCCGTATGCGTCCCGGCGACATCCACAAGACGGCGTTCCGGACACATGACGGCCTCTACGAGTTCTTGGTTATGGCTTTTGGGCTGTGCAATGCCCCTGCTACATTCCAGGCATTGATGAACGACGTCCTCCGCCCGTTCCTTCGCCGCTTCGTACTTGTGTTTTTTGATGATATTCTGATCTACAGCAACACATGGGCGGACCATTTGCGCCACGTACGCGCCGTCTTCGACGTGATGCAACAACACAGCCTCTTCCTCAAACGCGCTAAGTGCGCATTCGCGGCATCATCGATCGCGTACCTGGGGCACGTCGTCTCGGCCGCGGGCGTCGCCATGGACCCAACCAAGGTTCAAGCCGTCAAAGATTGGCCGCGTCCGCGGTCGGCTCGAGCGGTGCGAGGCTTCCTCGGCTTGGCAGGCTACTACAGGAAGTTCGTACACAACTACGGGACCATCGCTGCACCGCTCACTGCTCTCCTGCGAAAAGAAGGGTTCTCGTGGTCACCAGAGGCAACAGCCGCGTTTGCCGCTCTCAAAGACGCGGTGACATCGGCCCCAGTACTCGCCTTGCCGGACTTCACCAAGCTATTCATGGTCGAATGTGACGCGTCATCTCATGGCTTCGGGGCCGTGTTGGTCCAGGACAGCCACCCGATTGCTTTGTTCAGCAGGCCGGTAGCGCCGCGACACCGCGCGCTCGCCGCCTATGAGCGCGAGCTGATCGGCCTAGTCCACGCCGTCCGTCATTGGCGGCCATATTTATGGGGGCGCCAATTCATCGTCAAGACCGATCACTACAGTCTCAAGTACCTGCTCGACCAGCGCCTGTCCACCATTCCGCAGCATCACTGGGTCGGCAAGCTCTTGGGGTTCGACTTCGCCGTAGAATTCAAGCCGGGGCACTCCAATGCCGTGGCAGATGCTCTCTCTAGACGGGACACACCTGAGGACAGCATGATATTGGCGCTATCTGCCCCGCATTTTGATTTCATAGATCGGCTTCGTCAGGCACATACCACCGACCCGGCCCTGCGCGCACTGCAAGAAGAAGTCAGGGCAGGTACCAGACCGCGACCATGGGCACTCGCAGATGGGCTGATCCAATACAGTGGCCGGCTGTACATCCCCCCAACATCACCATTGCTACAGGAGGTCCTGGTGGCCGTCCACGAAGAGGGACATGAAGGGGTCCAACGAACGCTGCACCGCCTCCGCCGCGACTTCCACTCCCCCAACATGAGGCGCGCAGTACAGGACCTAGTTCGAGCATGTGCCGTGTGCCAGCGCAATAAGTCTGAACATCTACACCCAGCAGGCCTGCTACTTCCCTTGCCCGTGCCACAAGGGGTGTGGACAGACATCGCCATGGATTTCGTCGAAGCACTACCACGCGTCAGGGGCAAGTCGGTAATCCTGACAGTGGTCGACCGATTCAGCAAGTATTGTCACTTCATTCCTCTTGCACACCCATACTCGGCGAAAAGTGTGGCGCAGGCATTCTTTGCTGAAATTGTCAGATTGCATGGTATTCCGCAGTCTATAGTATCCGACCGCGACACAGTGTTCACCTCCAACTTCTGGCGCGAGTTAATGCGCTTGAGTGGCACAAAGCTCCAGATGTCGTCTGCCTTCCATCCCCAATCAGATGGGCAGTCCGAATCGGCTAACAGAGTGATTATTATGTATTTGAGATGCTTGACAGGTGATCGACCACGCGACTGGCTCCGCTGGCTCCCTTGGGCAGAATACGTCTTCAACACAGCATTCCAGTCATCACTGCGCGAGACGCCATTCCGCGTCGTCTACGGACGTGAACCACCGTCCATTCGATCATACGATCCAGGCGAAACACGCGTGGCAGCAGTGGCCAAGACTATGGAAGAGCGCACGGAGTTCTTGGAGGACATCCGTATAAGACTGGAGCAGGCCCAAGCAGTGCAGAAGCGCCACTACGACCGGGTGCACCGGCCGGCCAACTTTCAAGTGGGTGACTGGGTTCTTCTCCGCCTCCGGCAGCGCCTACCTGCGTCCCTTCCTCAGGCTCCGTCCAGCAAGCTCAAGCCCAAGTTCTATGGACCCTACCGCATCATTGAATGCATCAACAACGCTGTTGTCCGGCTCGCCTTACCACAGCAAGCACGACTACATGACGTCTTCCACGTCGGCCTCCTGAAGAAATTCCACGGCGACCCCCCGCAGGTGCCACCGGCCCTTCCGGCAGTCCGCCATGGCGCAGTCATCCAAGAACCAGACCGTGCTGTCAAGGCGCGCCTGGCACGGGGTGTCCGGCAGGTTCTTATTCCCTGGAAGGGCGCGACACCAGCTTCGGCCACTTGGGAGGATGTCGACTCTATCCGCAGACAGTTCCCACTCTTCCAGCTCGAGGACGAGCTGCCTCTCGAGGAGGGGAGAGATGTCATGTGGGGCCACGTGTATACACGACGGCGCCGGGCGCGAGATGTGCGCCGGGCAGCAGAAAGGGAGGCGCACAAGGCCCAGGAAGGGGGCCGCGGCTGAGTTTGAAATTAGATAAGGATTGTTAGTTTCTAGTTTGAATAAATCTGGTTGTTAGTTTCGATTTCAAATAAATCTGTTTGTTAGTTTCTAGTTTGAATAAATCTGGTTGTTAGTTAGTAACTTAGTCCTTAAGTCTAGGAAGGGTGGTTGGCCGAGAGGCTATATATATCCCTTGTAAGACAGATTATGGGATAAGAAGTATTTTGGCAATCTATCTCCCACAACCTCTCTTCTCCAAGCCGCCGGCCAGGGATCTAATCCCCGCCGTCGAAGGGCAGCAGCGTGGGGGTATAACCCTGCTGCAGCTACGGACCGAGACTACGATCTTCGTAGTCGGGGTCCGGCTACCCTGGGCATCAACGCCCTTGACACAATATAAAAAGGAAAATATGTGAAGCGAAAAAATGGTGTACCTTTATGCCCAAAAGAGTGGCATAAATAAGAAAGTTACAGCTCTCATCAAAGACAACATTAGGTTGTGGAACATTTTCAGTCTTTTCAATTTCCTTCTCAACAGCCATTCTTCTCCCAAAGTCAATAGCATCAAGATGATACAGGGGAATATCGCTTCTCTGCATATCTTGTGCCACCTACAATTGACAAGTCAGTTGAGAATTTCAACAGAACATAATTACCTATATCATGTAAACATTGTACAGCCGGAACTTCTTACCTCAAGGGACTCATCGTATACACGTCTTAGTTTCCCAGTTTTCAACCAAAATACCCGTATCCTACGATCAGGGGACGTGACAGCAAACTGGGTGCCATCGTTGCTCACCTGGACAACACAAGCTCATTTATCAGAGTTATTCTGTAGTGCACTAGTACTATCAATGAAGAGGCAAGATGTGCAAATAACTTCAGAATCCAATGAAGAAAGTACCTCAATAGCAGACACACTAGTCTTGCATTTTGCGATTTCGAATAGATTTGTGTCTGTTTTTAAACGGAAGTTCACTCTGCAAAGAAGAAAAATTAAGATGAATCAATAAATCGATGGGTCGATGCATTCACCAAGGGGGAGAAAACAGATCTTAACAAAATAAGTGTAGCCATCACAAAAGGAAGAACCTAGAGCTGCATGCTGACAGAGTTAATGAAGACCAAACCAGAAAATTAATGTAGGTGAATATGATACTCAGCCACAGAAGTGAATCAGAACAAGATTTCAAGTTGAGTGTTCCAATACTTGTTATGGACATAATTACAGAAAGCATGGAAGATTGGAAGGGTTTATCATAGCTAGGATTTCAATCGGATAAGAGAATATGTTTCCTAGTCTTTATCTATGAAATATAGCATTAATTTCCTCGTTTAGCTTTATTTTGAGTTCAAGTCAAGTTTTTGTACCAGGAGGTAAGAAATCAATCAATAAAGTTTAAAGGGACCATTTGTAGGGGAGCAACAACATACACATCTTCTGGAAACATGAGAGTGGATGGAGACCAGTATTCCAAGAGTCCTTTGGCATCTGCAGATATCATAACATCGTGGACATGGTTATATTTCATAACCTTCACTGGGCCAGTATGAATCTGCGTTTAAAGAGGCAGCTCTTGAAGTAAGTATCCTTTAGTTGGTTTAATTCACAAGACTTACACAACTGAACAGTGAACATAGAGGACAACAACAGAATACCTCTTTAGAGATGATCGGGTCGTTTGAACCAGAATGAGTATCATATATGTGAACAAAAGGTGTATTTCGATCACTGACAGCGAGTTTTGGTTTAACATCTCCTTGTCGATAAACCCACTCAATTGCTCCCGGAACAAATGGGAGACGCATCATGAACATCATGTCATAATTTACAACATCATATATCTTGACAGACCGATCACTGGAGATCGTGCAGCAAAGTAAGCCATCAAAACTCACCTGCATTGTTGAATCATGCTATAATTTGCGGTTGTTCATAATATCACAAGCAGGAGCAGTGACTGGGAGTAGCAACTAGCAAACTAAATATAGTTTAGATTGTGGATTCAACATCTTTCCATGAATTAGGGAAGTCAACATAAGAATCAGGACACTCACAGCTAAGCCTTCGATGGGACTGAGATGAGATCGAAAATGTTTAGCAAATTCAATCCCAGCTGGTTTCTTCTTCCAAAATTTCAAATGCCCTGGGGATACAGGATAAAAATGTGGTAATTAATATATGGTCACATGAAGAAGAACCAGTAGACTATCATGTAACATCAAGGAATGCATAGATTTAAGGTTTTTGAAACAACACTATTCAGTAAGTCTAGTAAGCCCTGGCAATTATGATTCAATGAACAAGTCTAGCCCCATAGTTGAATGCAGACCCGAACATTTCCACAAAACACAGTGTGAAATCTAACACAGGCTACGACAAGCTAGTCCACCCAGTACCGCAAACCGGAACAGATACTGAGACGTGAGTGCGAGAGATCACCATCTGAGCTCCCAGTGATGAAGAAGTCGGCAGGAGAGACGGCAACGTGGGTGACGACATCCCGATGCATATAGCTCTTCTCGTACCTGCAAAGCAAAGCCACTGCCGTCAGCCACTCCGCCGACACCCGCCACAAAATCCGAAACTCAAACGGCGAGGAGGAGACGAACATGGCCGCAGAGGGGAGGGCGTGGAGGAAGGCCTGCTCGAACTGGAGCGGGCGCTTCTGCCGCGGCCGCGGCGGCGGCAAGGGGCCCGGGCCGATCATCTCCTCACCCTCCTCTGCCTCCTTCCCCACGACGGGTGCGGCCGAGGCGCCATTTCCATTGTGCTGGCCTCCGTCGACCTCGTCGCCGTCCGTGGCGCTGGTTATCGTGGAGCTCGCCGGCGTGTCGCTCGTCGTCGCCATCTCGAGGTCGAGTTCTGCTAGGGTTTGTGGAGATTTGGGGGAGAAGCACTGTCCGCTTCGGCTTTGTGCTTCGACGAGGTGGACCAATTTGTGTTAGAGATTAATTATAGGGGGCTTCACAAAAAACGTGTCGCAATCTCAATCCTCTATTAATCGATCCAACGGTCACCACGAGGCCGATCATGGATTGCTACCAAAACGTGAATTCGATGTACTAGGAGGGGTTTTCTGAAACTTTCTCCCCGCTCAATCTGGACCGCACGCCTCGCATCGGACGGAGATTGTCCCGCATCACTGCCGGATCCCGTCTCCCGATAGGAACAGGTTGAGGCCCGGGGTAGCACGGCCGAAATAATAGGAAAAATTAATTATATGTTTTAAAGTTGAGAGGTTTTTGATAATATGTTTAGAATTAAAAATTCTTTGATCGTATATCCTAATTAGTGCATTTGGTTTAACTGATTAAAATATATGATTAAAGATTTCTCGATTTTGGATATATTATCAAAAATCTCTCAACTTTGAGACGTATAATCAATAATAAAACCTACGACGCGGAGTCCGGTGAGCAAAATATATAGGGTTGTGCCATGTTCTAAAAAGTTCTAAAAAGCAAATAGTAACTACTCTGTCTGTTAACTTTTAAAACACGACGTTGATTTTTCTCATAACATTTGAACATTTGTCTTATTAAAAAATAAAAAATATATGCAAATATACAAAAATATAGGTTATACTTGAAGTATATTAAATAATAAAACAAATTATAACAAAAAATAATATTTGAAAAAAATGAATAAGAAAAATGGTCAAATGTTTGAGATAAAAATCAACGACGTCATTTAAAAGTTAATATATGTACTTCATTTATTATAGATTTGTAGTTATTAGGTTTGACTATCTCAAAAAAGAATCTAAATTTTATTTGAGGCTTTTAGAATCTCTCTAAATAGCTATCTTTTAGAATAGGCAAATTGACAAAACGGGAGTTTGGGAGGTTTATTGACTACTAGTCAGAGGCCTGTGCTTTGCAACAAAATCTTATTTTATAATAGGTTTTTTGCGCAAAATTCATGTTTCTACATGATTTTTTCAGAAATCTAAGGGTTTTTACTTCCACGCAAAATATAAATCAAAATACTGAAATATAAATACAGTTTTTTTTCTTGTTTTTTATTTTTTATTCTTTTTCCTTTTTTCTTCTTTTTCTTTTTTTTTCTTTTTCCTCTTTTCTTCTTTTTTTTCTCACACAGCCAAGCGCTTGTTGCGTGCGCTGCAGGGAGGGTGTGCGGCACACTCGGACGGTTGCAGGCGCACGCTCCGTCCGGGCGGTTAGGGCCACTGGTTTTTATAGGGTATAAGTTTTGATTGGTTTTTTGTGGAAAATAGAGAGGCAGTACTGGGCTTGCGGACGGAGGAACGGAAAACTAGCCGCTTTATAATAGTAGAGATTTATGTTTAATTATCTTTTAATTTAAAACTTATTGTATTATTTAGTGCATTGATACTAAGTTTAAAAATTTAAAAATTATTTATTCAATTAAAAAATATTTTATAGAATTGTATATAGAGATTTTGACGTGACATGAATTTTTGGACTTAAAAGCTCGCACAGGTTTCATAAAATTTCTAGCTCCACCACCGAACACGTTTCCATCGTGGCTCGGTGACATGGGATACTTGGATCATTGCAAGCACCATTCACATTTGATTAGGTTGGTTAGTTAGAGAGCTACTGTGGTGTCGAGTACCATTAAAAAGAGTTGGAGCCCTCCGGCGACTACTACCTCGCCATCGCCACCGACGGCGAGCTCACGCTCCTGCTCGGCACTGGCGATGCGGCGGCGGTGCAGGTTTCCGGGAGGCGGGCAGGAACACCAAGTGACAGTGCAGACGTGCTGGGGCGGCGAGGGAACCAGCTGTAGAGGGTCAGGCTACGGGCTCTATCATCCGATTGACGTCTTTGTTCTCTCCAAAACCTCCTGTGAGGTGGGCTTCACACGAGGGAACCGACTATAGAGGGTAATCAGGCTCCGGACTCTGTAGTCGTCCGATCTTAATCGAACGGCGCGGAACCCCCATTGCTTTTCCCAAAGACTCCTGTGAGGTGGATTCTATCGCTACGAAAGTCTCCTCACATATCATCCAATCAAAATCGGACGACATTGAGAGGTCGACTTCCCTACCTAGTCGGTGGGGTGGTGCGGGTCAGCATCCCCGGCAAGAATGTGGCGGAGGTACAGCGGGTGGGGTGGGGGTTCCACGGCAACAGCGTGGCCGTGCTCGCCGACGGGGAGGTGGTCGACGTCATGTGGGACGTGCAAGACTGAACGACTGGTGGTTCGGCCGTGGCAGCGGCGGAGCTGGGGTACAGTTCATGGTGAGGGGCTGAGGGCAAGGGCGGAGAGGGACGGGAGGCTGTGGATGGCCGACCAGCCGGCGGCGAGGGGGCAGCCGCCCGGCGGCTTCTTCCTGCACGTGGAATGCTACCGGCGGTGATGTCACTGGACAGTTTGGCATGTGTAAACATCTTGCTCGTGTCAACACCTTCAACATTTCTCAGCTTCTCTAATTGAAGTTGCCAGTTTTTAATTATTGTAAATCATATTATGTATGAATAGAATTTTATGGTGTCCCAAATTTTATGACCGTAGTAAACTATTACTTCTTAGAAGTAAATATATAACATTGTATATAACATTTCTTTAATATGTGTAGACCCATATACCTACAACAATTATAGAGGTAATCCCAAATTTTATGACCGTGTAATCTGTATAATCTAATGACTCAAATTTGGTATTAGTGAACTATTACTTCCTAGAGGTAAATAGATCATATAACATTTCTTTAATATATGTGGACCCATATACCTATAACAATTAATCATTTTTTTGCATACTAGCATATTAATTATTGCATGTATTATAAAAAGGAAATAATCAACATACTTTTCATGCTTGTGACACGTAGATTACTTTCCATAATCAATGTAGTTAGCCAATTTTGTTTTTTATTATTTATTTTAAATACACTTAGTCAACGGTTTAGATTAGTTTTAACTATTAGAGGTAACGAGGATACAGTAAATGGACCATATATGAACGGTCTAAATGGAACAAAATCATGCTGATATCTGAGTCGCAATCAAATGGGTAAATGATTCTTTTGGGACATAGTGACAGAGATACTGAACATGACAACATGGGAATGTGATGCTTGCTTACATTGCCTCCAGGTAAGTTCATCCCAGATCAGCCAGAAACATTAGCATTCTCAACCAGGATGCTATCTAGCAATGACTCGCATGCATCTTCCAGCAGATCCAGTACCTGAAAAACATTTGCCCAAAGATTGCTTAGGAGAGAACGCACATCGCGCATATCTTTTTCATGTAAAATCTTGTCTTCGTATAATCAGCAAAACATATGAGTACACTTGATGATTTTGAGGAAAAATCTGTGTTGCCAAATGCAGAAAAACAGTGTTTTGTCGATTCACGCTGTTAAGTCTGTTATGTTATTCACATATTGATGCTCATAGTCACCCCAACTGGTACTCTGGTACAAAATACACACTTAAACAGATTGAAAATGTAAATTGCAGACTTATGGAACTTAAATATAAGCACGTTGTGTTCTTTATCTCACCTTTTCAAATCCCTGAGAGCCTCCATAATAAGGATCTGGGACTTCCGATTCAGTATGGCGCTTGCAGTAGGAACACATCAGCTTAACCTAGTAAGGGTAAAAAGAACAATTTCATATATGTGAGTATTCAAGCATGAACAACATCACAAGATATAGTCCTCGAAACTCAGATACCTTAAGTGGGCATATAAATTGCAGTATGAAATAACTAAATTACTGCAGGATCATAATTCATAAAAAGGGTGGCGGAAAGAATAAGTGTTAGATCAGACTTTATACATTATCACTTATCGGGCAGCTATGCAGACATTCCCCTTACAGAAATAAGAGAATAACTTGTAAAAGAAATCTAACTCGTAGATACTGTGAATCAAGAAATTTCCTGTAACAAAGTAAGCGTCATCAATTGGAGCAACAATCAAGGAAAGAGACTACATTGTGGAAATTAATGAATTCACATTTGCCCCACACAGTCTTAAACAGTGCACTTCACTTCAGTCACAAGGGCTTAGATATATCGAGAAAATTCAAGACAGTGGTTATTAAGAAAATGAATTGTAATTCCATGTATACTAATTCTTCTACACCCGTGCCATTTTAAAAGATAAATGGTATGCTCATATCATCGATAATTATATGGGAAAACACAGTGGAAGTGAGTGATGTAGATACTTCAGTTTAACTATGGATGATATCACCTGTGTCTCCATGGATACCTAAATTCTGTAAGACCTCAGCATATAGGGTTAAGATAGAAATGGTCAAACAAAATATATAGGATGGACACTGATGGAATGTTTGTAGCACATGAATTTTGTGGAAAACTAACTGGAATCATAAAATTCCCACATATTTTAAGTAAATAATCTCATGTTCGAAATGCGCCCTTATGGCATAAAACACAATGAACTATTGTAACATTCTAACCTTCTTAGGTGCACTGTCTGGAAGGGGTTCCCTGTGTCTCCATCTCTCAAATGCACTCAGTATGTCTTCTGCTCATTGCTCCAAAATAAAAGTGCATAAGCAGCAGTGCATTAAAAAAGAGGTACTAGAAAAATACAGATGAGAGGATCTGAGAGATAACCATGATTCTGCCTGTCCATTGCAAGGATAAGATCAAAATCTCGAAAGTCTGAGGGTTTGACAGGCCTGGATATTGAGGTCACCTCAATTCCCCTCTTCTTTGAAGCTGACCTCATCCTTGAGTCTGCCTTATTACCCTGAATCAAAGCAGCACCTCATCAATGCTGATGTCATCATTGAACAGGGCAAATGTACAAATAAACACAGTATTACAGAATACAACCTCATGATAACCAATGGTACCAGCAGAGTCTATGAGAAACTTGGACTCAAGCCCACGCTTGCTTACAAGGTTCCGGAACACAGCCTCAGCTGCAGGACTCCGACAAATGTTACCTGCACACACATTTGACATCAAGCACAGGCAACCAAACACCACACACTTCAGGGTGAAATACATATCAGGTAAGATAAGGCACTGTGGTGAAATTATCCTCTATCTACCAAGCATAGGGACATGCACCAATGCACGTGAAAGCATACCAATGCACACATAGTCACATAGAAAATAAATATGTGAAGAAAGCAATGCACAATATTATAGAGAAAACACTGCATTGCCTGAACATGGAAATGTATTGGACTCCATATATATCAAACACCTGCAACAAAATTATATAGTTCGGCCTGATAAACCATACTGCTAGAAATTCAAAGTTTTGCACTATATCGCTATAGAAAAGAAAAACTAAGGATCAGATTGTTCTAACCAAATGATCAGAACAAGTGAATACTGAATAACACAACAGGAATTGGATACTGGAACAAATTAAATGCCAGAAAACTATCAGAAGAATCAAGTTGCAACATATTTGTGCAGGCATAACCATAAACCATTGAGAAAATACATTTTAATATTTCAACTGCCTAAGGCACTGCTTGTTTCAGCTTAGGATTATTGTAATCCAGCTTATAGGTGGAGATTATAATAAGGTAGTTTTTAATAATCTAGAGGAAAATAAGTTGTGAGTTGTTAATCTAGTACGGATTATTATATTGGGATGGTAAAAGACTGTAATGCCCTCAAAATATAATGTGGAGAGCTAAGATTTGAGTATGAGATGACAGTGAGTAATTTCTATAAAAGTGAAATGTGTATTTTTGATCTTTCTAGAGTAATACTCCCTTCATCCCAAAATCTTCTACCTAGTACATTTTTAATTTTTTCCAAAAATCTTCTACCTATTTGTAGTTTACCTAGACTCAAGTATTAAATGAGCTTCGTTTACGGTGCATGCATGCAATAGTAGTACTACCTAATGTATTAGGATGAATATATGAGAAATTTAATGCAATAGTAATATTATTTAATGTATTAGGATAAGTTTGTTTTTATCCTTAGTCTTGATGCAAAAAGTAATAGGTAGAAGATTTTTTTGATGGAGCAAGTAATCTGAAAAAAGTTGGGTTGTTCCACCGGCTTATGGGATTACTAATCTAGGTTGCAGATTATAATAAGTTGGTCCAATAAGCTAACTGTTTGTTTGCCCTTTTAACCAACAAGCTGAATTATTAACAAAAACTGTGTGAACTTCCCATTCTGGTGTTCTTCCCTAGCTAATACTAGCACATGCAGACATATCTATAAAATTTGATAAGCATGCCATGTTCAGCCGGGAAAATTCTCTCACTCTCACAATGAGCAGAAGGCTATCGCAGTCCAACTCCAACGGAGAAATCAGACATACGCGATGGAAAAATAGGAGAGATCAAATGCCGTTCCCCCCGAATTAGCCCACGCAAGTTGCGCACCCAGTATGCACTGACACCCACAGAAGCATCAAAATCAATGGGGCGGAGCAATCACAGGCAACGTCAATCACCATGAACCAGTGTGAAATGGTATTTGTATCAAGCGCATCTCCAATCGGTTCACAGGCGCGCGCGGAGCTGAGAAGAAGCAAGGGATGGTGTGATTTACCGAGGCATACGAAGAGGACGGAGAAGGGCTTCGCCGCCGCGGCGCTCGCCTCAGCAGCCATCTCTTCCGCTGCCCCCGCCGCCGCAGATCGGACTCGAGGGTTTAGCAAGGGATCGCGAGGGCGAGCCTGGTGGAGACCGGAGACCGTGTTGGGTAAAGGCGAAGAAGCGCAGCCGTGACGGTTGGCTGCCACGAGTGGAGGCGGCACGCGCCCCCTAACCGGGTCTCGTGCTGTCGGGTTCGGAGCCAGCGAGGAGCAAGCGGTGGAGCTCGCCGCGACGGCTCCGGCCATGGCCGGCGGGGCGACGAGCTCTCGCGGGCGGGGAGCTGTGTGGATGGGAGGATTTCGAGCGACGAGTGGCTCGCGCCGTCGCGCGGCAGCGGAAGAGCCGAGACCAAGCGCCAAGACGGGTTCGGGTAGTGAACCTCGCTTTGAATCCGATAACGTCCTGAAGCTTCTAATCTGAAAATCAGCATAATTTGCAGGATGACACTTGAAATTATAAAATTTAGACAAATTCTACCCAAAATATGGTTTGAGTTTAGATCTGTCATTTTATACATTCTAATTTCCCAAACAAACAGATCATTTCAATAGTTCATGCATAGAGGTATAGGTGGCTAAATGAGCGGCCCGACACTAGCTCGGCACTAGCACTATTAGACACTACATCATAATCGTGCCGTGTCGTGTCGTGTCGTGCCATCGTGCCTAGGGTGTGTCCCAGACATGACACTAAGTCTGTTTAGTCGTGTCGTACCGACACTATAACACTATCGACCCAATAGGCTAGTGCTAGCACTAGAACTGTAGCGAGAAAATTCAGATCATTTCTTACGAACGAATGATCCAGATATAATGTTGTAAGGATCGGACGACCGGAGCGAGGTGAGATGTCGTGCAGCTATAGTGTCGAGTTAATAATCGTGTCGTACCGTGCCGACATTATGGACCGAGGTAGTGGCCTAGGCACTACACTACCTATAGTGTCGGGTCAGCACTAGCACTATATCTATAGTGTCGTGTCGGGCCTAATGTCATATTTTTTTAGGATCAGGCCTAATGCTGCCCTATTAGACTCGGTCCGTCTATTTGGCCACCTATACCCAAAGGTCACAAACATTAGGCGTGTACATGCAGTAGGAAGCTTTGGTTCAGAGTTCAGACTCCATAGAATAAATCCAAACTGCAAGAGCAATGCCCAAAACTTTTAATTTAGAGAAATGCTTTGATATTTCTACTATCACTAAATATAAATATTATAGTAAAATTTCAATGTAGAAAATCCTTTTGTTTTGGTAGCCTGTGAAGGAAATAGAATTTAGTGTTACGACAAAATCATGGTAACCTGGTTACCAAGGTTTTTGACAATCTTATTGTGAAACAGTTTTTAGAAACCAAATAATTTAAGTTGGGGGGAAATATCTTGTGCAATCACTTATATTGGTGCAATCGTGCAATCAAGCGATCTGGTGCATCCGCCTGAAACCTAGTACTTTTTTATTTTTAACTCCTTTCATATGTAACCGTTGGATCTAGATTAGATGTTTTGGATGGTTTGATTGCATGATTGCACAAATGAGCGATTGCACATGATATTTCCCCTTTAAGTTATGTTTAGTTGAGTTACAATTTTTTAAAAAATTGCTGTGAACGGTGAAAAAGATCAACAACACAATCACTCCCGAGACCCAACCAACTCTTCAGGAGATTGATGTGTTCATGTCAATAGACTCAACCTGAAATTTAAGGGCTTTTTTGATACAACTCCAATTACAAGATCCAAGCTAAATCTAGCGTTTGTATTAATATAATAAAATAGTTTAATTTTTAATTTAAATTATTCAATTAAATATCCTTAATCAATTCACAAATTCACAGTTCTAGTTCTAGGATTTCTTGCTCCAAAAAAATCTTGGAGTTGAAGTTATCCCATACAGGTTTTATAGACCTAGAGTCGTAGATTGATTAAGGATTTTAGTTGAATAATTTAGTTTTTATTTTATAATAAAAATAAAAAAATAAACTATTTTATTATATTATACAAACACCAAATTCAACATGGGTTTTGGAGTTGGAACTATACCAAATGGATTCTAAATCTAGGAAGTATGAGCAGAAGCATCATAAAATAAAGTTTTCTCTTGGCTATGAATTTCACATTTGCATCACGTAGGTCAAGAATGCAGCCAGTCGAGTTAAGTGGTTTGTCATCTCTACTTAGGTGGCCGTTTGGTTCAAGGGACGAGGAGGTGTAGGACAGGACGGTCTTGTTTTTTACAGTGTTTGGTTCGGAGTCAGGTGGGATGGAGTCGTCCAACCAAAGAATATTCCTCCAATATTCGGGATGAACTTGTCCCCAAAAAGGAGAGACAAGCTCATCCCACCTCGTGTGCGAAGGCTCCGGAACAAGGTTAGAGGTTTTGTGGTGGGCTGAAGGTTCCGAGACGAAGGCTTTAGGGATGAGCTGGAGGTTTCAAAACGGACCGAATGTGTTTCGGTGTGGGACGGAGGTTTTGGGGAGGAGTCTCATTTCTCTCAACCCATTAATCAAACACAAACTAGGACATCACATCCCTCACAACCAAACACAAGATAAGACGATCTCATCCTAAAAAACTAAGACAGAACCATCTCATCCCACCTTATCTCTTAATCAAACGACACTTAGCACATTATCGTCCATGTCATCTACAGGACCGACCGATGCGTCGTCAATTAGATTAATCTTGTCGCATGAAATTTATTAGTATCCAACTCCACTTCAGGATTTTTTAAGCATGTTCCACCTAGCTTAAAGAAATTCTAGAGCTTGAGCTTTAAATAAATTAAGCATATTTAGTTAAATAATTTAGTTTTTATTTTATATTAAAAATAAAATTTAAACTATTTTATTATATTATATAAACTCTAGATTCAGTCTGAATCTCGGAGCCGAAGCTATATCAAACAAGCCCTTAGCTTGTTAGCATAACTAACGTACATGTGTGTAGGTGCATTCTTCATGTATGTATAATTGGTTAGCATGTAGTGCTGCGTGAGTGCTTGACTTAGCGTAAGATTAAGGTCCCGTTTGGTTCTTTAGCCTTAAATTTTAGTCCCGTTGTATCGGATGTTTGGATGCTATTTTGGAGTATTAAAAGTAGACTATTATAAAACCTATTTCATAATTGGTAGATTATTCGCGAGATGGATCTAATAAGCTTAATTACGCCGTGATTTGACAATGTGATGCTACAGTAAACATTTGCTAATTATGGATTAATTAGGCTTAAAAAATTATCTCGTGAATAATCCTTTAATTCTGTAATTATTTTTATAATCAGTTCAAGTTTAATCTCTTAAATTGATGTCCAAACATCCGATGTAACACAGACTAAATTTTAGTCAGAAAACCAAACATTACCTAAAGAGTAATGCATATTTGGTAATGCACGCAGGTAGTGGTAGTAGTGGTCACATTGACCAAGTAGTGCAGATCATGGAGCTTGAGCTGCATTATTTAAGTCTTGTAACTGTTGTTAACTTTGGGAGTGAATAATAGAACAAAGCAAGAAAATGTTTCATTCTCCATTGAGTTTAGTAGTATAAGGGTGTGTTCGTTCTGTTGTCAACTGTGAAAAAACTGATGCGAGCTGTCTGGTGTGAAAAAATTATTGTGAGTTGACTGTTTTTTATAACTGACATAATTTTTATCATTATAATATTCCATACACACATATATATAGGAAATAATCAACATTGATGCAACTAAATAACTAACAAATATATTAGATAAATAAAAAATCATAGTGCATCTCGTAAAGTAATCGACAACCGCATAGTTATCTCATAAAATCGTGCAATGCAATACAAATCTTAACGATGTTAGATCAATTAAGACACCTTAAATTCATGCTTCCAATTTGTACTAAAAAATAGAAAAAACAGAAAAACAGAGTTCAAGTTGCTTCCAAATTTATACTAGAAAAAAGTTGCTTTTTTGGAAAAAATAGATTTAGCAAACCTATTTGGTTTAGCTTCTGCATTTTTATAGCAAAAGTAGATTTCAAAAGCAGACCAAACGAACCCAAATAAACTAAGAGATGTGAGTGTTCTCTTGATATACTCCTCCGTACGATTTCGGGGGTGTTTGGATACACGGGCTAAAGTTTAGCCCCTGTCACATCCAATGTTTAAATACTATTTCGTAGTATTAAATATAAACTATTTATAAAATCCATTCATAATCGGTGGATTATTCGCGAGATGAATCTAATGAGCTTAATTACGCCATGATTTAACAATATGATGCTACAGTAAACATTTGCTAATCATGGATTGATTAGACTTAATAAATTCGTCTCGTGAATTATCCTCCGTTTCTGCAATTATTTTTATAATTAGTTCACATTTAGTTCTTCAAATTGATGTCCAAACATCTGATGTGACACGTGCTAAAATTTAGCTCCTTATCCCAGTCACGCCCGTGGAAATCATTCATTGGGTTCTAACACGAAATGGAAATGAGATGGAATCATTCATCCCTCTTTTTAGTTAGAAATACTATGTGAATGGGATGAGAAACCTTACATGTGAATCTCATTTCTCACGCTTACCTAATCCTCCTCGAATAGGGATGAAAGTGGTTCTGATAGTTTTCGATCGTATCTAAAAAATGGATTTTTGTATTTAGATACGGATTTTTTGAATACATATTTAGATTCAGATATTTTTTCAGATACAGAAACGGATATGATATGGCTGGTATTCGATAGATTCATATTCAAATAATCGAGATAATCCTTATTTGGATTTACTAGCTCATTAGACATTTAGATCCAATTAATTGTAGCCATTGATTCACCTCGGGATTCGTGTTAGGGTTAAAGTCAAGAGTAGGGATGGCGGTCGGGTCTGACGGGTACGGGTAGTACATACCCATACCCGTACCCGTTTACCCGACGGGTAGAAATCCATGTCCATACCCGTTACCCGCGGACGCCGTATACCCGCGGGTATACCCGTTTACCCATGAAACGGGGTGAAGAGAAGGTGCGACAGTGAGATTGGATCGGCACAGAGGCCGGCCAGAGGCTCGTCACGACGGCGGGACTGGTGGCTAGACACAGTGCGGGGCAAGAAGGCGCCCGTAGCTGTCAACGAAGAGGTTGACATGCTGGATGACCAGAGGACGCAGCCTCGTCGCGGTGGCGGGAGCAGGAGGCGGTGAGGGCAACGTGCGGGACGACCTCGTCACAGCCTCGCCACGGCGGCCAGAGCTGGCGGTGCGCGGGACGGCTGACGAGCGCAACGAAGGCAATGGGCCTGGGGTGTCGTCGAGCACCGACAAGGATGGGCGCGGCGCCGAGCGCTGGCGAGGGTGTGGCCAGACCGCCAGATCTAGAAGTGGCGGCTGAGGGTTTGAGGAGGGAGGAGAGAAAGGAGAAGTGAATGTCTAGGATTTGATTTTAATTTTTATATCCATGTAATCGGGTAATCGGGTAAACAGGTATGGATAGTCAATACCCATACCCGTACCCGTACCCGTTTACCCGTCGGGTATGATTTGAGGAACATACCTGATCTTAATAGGGTTTAAACGGGTACCATTGCCATCCCTAGTCAAGAGGTGCCACCACCAATCCGTACTCCGGCCGTCGGCCCCCTTTTCCGGCCACCCAAGCCACACGCGTCAGCCACCGCACGAGACGCTCGCCCCGGCCGCCGCTCAGGCTGCCTGCTCGCTCGCAGGTTCTCACGTCCCGGCCACCGCACCGCGGCTCTCCAGACCACACGCCCTGCCGAGCTGAGGTCGCACCGCGCGCCACCACAGCGCGTCCGCCCGACGTGCCGGTAGCTTTGTCGCGCGCCCGCCTAGCGCTCCGCCTCGTGCCTTAGCCTGCTCGCCTAGCAGCCCGCCGCTCTCCCCGCCGCACGCCATGGCCGCCTTCTCGCCTGGCCACCCCACCACACAGAAGCTCTCAACCAGTCTTGCGCACAGGAAAGAAAGGGAATGAGGGAGAGGAAGAAAGAGGAAAGGTGAAAATAAAAAAAAGGAAGAGGAAGAAAAAAAGAGAAAAAATGAAAAAAGAAAAATATTTTCTTCATAAAATAAAATATTTTTAAGTTTTTTAAGGTTAAAAGTCTGTCATTTAAATTTAAATTTAAATTTTTCAAACATAACTAATTAACTACAAATAGCTAATTAATTGAGAAAATACTAATTTGTTTGGTGGGATAAGATACACTCTATTTTGATTGTAGAAAAAAATCAAGTTCAAACAAGTATTTAACCGATGATTTTCTTTTAAACCCAACACATCCTTTTTTTAATCCTAATTATTTCTTACAGTATCTCGAGCTTTCTTAAAATTATACGTGACAATTTTATTTAAATATTTTTCAATTTTTATCACAACATCTATATATCATATCATAACATCATGAAAGGTTTTGTATTTTTCAAACTTCATTTAAATTTTTAGAATTTAAAAACTAGAAAGCTCCATGTTGATCATCGAGTTCGTCGCCTAGTTTTTTCAAACATTTTTTCAATTTATTGTATAATAACAAAAAAATAGACTCAAAAACATGAATATAATTTTTCTATAGATTTTAATTCATTATTTCAAGCACTTACAGTTCAAATTTCAACTATTTCAATTTAAATCCTAAAAACATACTTAATGAATTTAAAATATTAAATGTATCCAGAAAAATACCAAAATTTTATATGAGATAAGATATATTTCATTTTTATTGTAAAAAAGTTTCAAATTCAAACAAAAATTTAACTATTAATTTTCTTTTAAACTCAACACATTACTTCTTTGAATTCTAATTCGTTCTCGTGGAATCTTACAGTTTTTTAACATTGTATATGACAACTTTCTTGAAATATTTTTAAAAAATTATCACAACATATATTTATTATATAATAATACCATGACAAGTCTCATATTTTATAGATTTCATTTGAAGTTTTTAGAATTAAAAACCATTAAGCCCCACGTTACCCATCGAGTGTCGTAGCCTATTTTTTCCAAAATTTATTTTAATTTAGTGAATAAGAACTAAAAATGGACTCAAAATATGAATATATTTTTTCTATAAATTTTTGTTCATTATTTCAAGCAGTTGCGGTTCAAATTTTACCTATTTCAATTTAAATCCTAGAAACATAATTAATGAATTAAAGATAGTAAATAGATCCAAAAAATATCAAAATTTAAAATGAGATAAGATATGTTGCATTTTGGTCATAAAACGTTTCAAGTTCAAATGAAAATTTAACTATTAATTTTCTTTTAAACTCAACACATTACTTCTTTAAATCCTAATTCGTCCTTGTGCAATCTTACACTTTTTTAACATCATACATGACAGCTTTCTCGAGATATTTTTAATTTTTTATCACAGTATCTATTTATCGTATAATAATACCATGACAAGTCTCATATTTTTTATATTTCATTTGATTTTTTTAGAATTAAAAAATCATTAAGCTCCACGTTGCCCATCGATCGTCGTAGCCTAGTTTTTTTCAAAATTTCTTTCAATTTAGTGGATTAGAACTAAAAATAGACTCAAAAATATGAATATGATTTTTCTATAAATTTTTGTCCATTATTTCAAGCACTCGTTGTTTAAATTTCACCTATTTCAATTTAAATCCTAGAAATATAATTAATGAATTAAAAATAATAATATTATTTAGAAAAATACAAAAATTTAACATGAGATAAGATATGTTGTATTTTGGTCATAAAAAAGTTTCAAGTTTAAACGAAAATTTGACTATTGATTTTCGTTTAAACCCAACACATTCTTTATTTAAATCATAGTTCATTCTCGTAGAATATTTGACTTTCTTAACATCGCATGTGACAACTTTCTCGGAACATTTATTTAATGTCAACTATTATTTGTCACTTACATATTGTGATTATGAATCAAAATTACATCACCGATGATATCCGGTAAATATTCGTAACTGTATTCGTATCCGATGATATCTGATTCTGTATGTATCTATATCTAGAGTATCCGAATCCAAAAAAATATGAAAAAGGATATAATATCACTGATATACGTCCGTATCCGATCCATTTTCATCCATACTCAACCACTAGTCGCCTAGGCTCACCACGTTGGCGCCAACTTCAATATTTTAGAAAAACCTGATTTAAACTACTATATGTTTAATTTAGGTTTCAGCTTCTCAACCATAAAGATAGTTAGAAACGCCGAATCAAACACAACTTCAATATTGAAATAGACTACTTCCTCTATTTTAGAATATATACGTGTCTAAATTTATTAATCTAAACTAGTATATGTTTGTTTTATCTTTCATCTTGTTAACCATAAAGATAGTTAAAAATGTTGAACCAAACACAACTTCAATATTGAAATAGACTACTTCATCCATTTTAAAATATATATATATATATATATATAGACGGGAGCGCTATTCTACACCACGTGTGTAGAATAGCTATTCTACACCGACTACTTTCAGTAGTTGATTTTCTCAGTAGAATAACAATTGAGTACTATTTTTTTCAGTAGTAGATTTCTCGGTAGAATAGTTATTCTACACCTGTGGTGTAGGATAGCATTTGTATATATATAGATTTATTGATTTATAAATAATTTTAAACCAGACTAAAATGACTTACATTCTAAACATGAGTAGTAGTTTTGACCATAACAGTGACAATAGTCACCGTAAATGGTCATCCAACCAGGCAACCATATCCGGCAAAGTATCCCTGGTTTTATAAATACCAGGACAATTAGGGGTTGTTCGGCACATTTAGCCTCCGTCACATCGGATGTTCGGATGCTAATTAGAAGTACTAAATATTATTTAATTATAAAACTAATTGTAGAACCCCTAGGCTAATTTGCGAGACAAATCTATTAAGTCTAGTTAGATCATGATTTGGTAATGTGGTGCTACAGTAAAAATGTGCTAATGATAGATTAATTATGTTTAATAAATTCGTCTCACAAATTAGTATAGAGGTTCTGCAATTAGTTTTATAATTATCTCATATTTAGTTCTTCTAATTAATATCCGAACATCCGATGTGACAAACGCTAAACTTTAGCCTAGAGTATCCAAACACCCCATTAGGCCCTGTTTGGGGGAGCCGCAGATTCTCAGAATTAGCTAGTCCGAGTATCTAGCTGGCTAGTTGGAGTAGCTAGCTGTTGGGTAGGTTGGTTTTATTCAGTGACATAGTGGGTAAATAAAAATCTGCAGAATCTAGAGAAGCTGGGGTTAGCCAACTTATCAGCTACCAGGCTTGGAGAAACTAACTGCTTCTGTAGATTTTGAAAATCTAGACTACCCGAGATACTATTTGGGAAAGCTTCTAGATACTAGAAGTATCTAGCCAACCAGCCAGAAGCTCCAACAAACACCCCCTTAATTTTTTTGCAGCTTGTTGCTTTTGTGTCGGACCAAATATCGACATCGTTAGTTATGTCGTTTCTTTCAGCCTTCACCTTAATTTGCAAAGCATCAACTTATTAATACGGATTGATCGAACTGAATCGATGCAAGAGTTTAGATGAGATGCATACGATGACGATGACGATGACGAGGCCGTGCGGTGTGATCGATCTTTCAGTGTTAGGTAAGACAGGAAGGGTTCCTGACCTTTCGGTTGGCGGATCCAACTAGGCTGGAAACCACGTCAAGTTCATCGTCTGCATGACCAATTGAGTCCAGGTGCATTGAATCTCGAACAGTCTTGGTCCGGCGCTCCGGTCCACTAAAACATTTTATATTAACTTTTATTGGTAGTTTCAATCGTACAAAATGTATATTATAAGGCTATTCACAACGGGAGTTTCATGGGGTGTTTCATAGTATTAATTATCATGTCACATTAGATTTTTGGTTATATGACATTCAATTAATAAAGAAAGAAAAGGAAGTAGAGTCATTACTATGACATGGTGCTAACCTGTTTCCAAGATAGATGAAATGAAATGAAATAATTATTGAGAGCTAAATCGTTTCATCAGAGAGAGAGGATATTTCATGAGAGCTAGTTGCATTTAATTACACTGGTTAGCCTAGAAAATAGTGAAATGAAACTCTCCACTGAGATAGAGTATTTCATTCAGTTGTAAAGCTGACGTGACATTCTAGTAAACAATGCTATAAAACTTACCATTATGAATAGTCTAACTGGAGTGATGTATTTAAAGGCCATAATGCAATGGAAAGATCTCACACACTTGCAGGCGATTAAGCATTCCGTTTAGCTAGCTAGGTTGTAGAATCATCAATGGCGTCGGGTGGCGAGGAGACGACGACGAAGAGCAGGATCCTGGTGGTGGGCGGCACCGGGTACATCGGGAAGCACGTGGTCGCCGCCAGCGCGCGGCTGGGACACGCGACCACAGCCCTCGTCAGGGACCTCGCCCCCTCTGACCCGGCCAAGGCGCAGCTGCTCCAGAGCTTCCGCGACGCCGGCGTCACGCTCCTCCAGGGCGACCTGTACGACCACGCCGGGCTCGTGGAAGCCGTCCGCGCCGCCGACGTGGTGATCTCCACCGTGGGCGCGCTGCAGATCGCCGACCAGACGAAGCTGATCGCTGCCATCAAGGAGGCCGGCGGCAACGCGCGGAGGTTCTTGCCGTCTGAGTTCGGGCTGGACGTGGACCGCACCAACGCGGTGGAGCCAGCCAAGTCCTTGTTCGCCGTGAAGGCCGGCATCCGGCGCGCCGTGGAGGCGGAGGGAATACCGTACACGTACGTGGTGCCCAACTACTTCGCCGGCTACTCGCTGCCGACGATCGGGCAGTTCCTGCCTCTGGCGCCCCCGGTGGAGAGCGTGGTCATCCTGGGCGACGGGCGGACCAAGGTGGTGTTCACAGAGGAAGGCGACATCGGGACGTACACGGTGCGGGCGGCGGTGGACCCGCGCGCGGAGAACAAGACGCTGTACATCCGGCCGGCGACGAACGAGCTGTCGCACGAGGAGCTGGTGGCGCTGTGGGAGAAGAAGACCGGCAAGACGTTCAAGCGGGTGCACGTCGCCGACGAAGACGTTGTCAAGCAAATCCAAGGTACGTACTACGTACTAGCTAACTGCATGCATGCTAGATCATATCATATTCATATCGACGATGATGATGACGATGCAGAGGCGGCGATCCCGACAAACATCATCCTGGCGATCGCGCACGCGGCGTTCGTGAGAGGGGACGTGCATCCGCTGGAGCCGGCGTCCGCCGTCGAGGCCAGCGAGCTGTTCCCCGACGTCCAGTACACCACCGTCGACGACTACCTCCAAAGGCTCCTCTGATATATTACTACTACATACGTACTCTATGAGTCCATGTAACTTCGTGCGATGCACGCGTTTGCTCCGTTTACTCTCTTCAGCGATGAATTCGTGATTGATCAACGTTCGTGTTCAGTTCAGACACCGGTGTGTGTTTTGATTTGTATCATCTGCGTATCTCATTTCAAGTAATAATAAGAGCAATTCGAACTCATGGTTTTTTAGGTTGAATCTTATTTTACTGTGTATGTCATTTATAGAAACAATATTTTTAATCTTAAATTCTTAGAGTGGATCTGGAGTTATTTTTATATACATCGATCTCATTTCTCTCTCCCTGCTATTTAATTATATTTCAGCTATGTCTTGAATATTGTGATAACACAATGTCTTAGTTTAGGTGGTGTATGATTTGTTTAGTTTAGAGGCTAAAGTTTAGTACATATCCCAACATACTTTAATGAGGGGCAAAGATGTATCCAACACACTTTAGTCTAGTTTAGTCCATCTCATGTGGATTAAAGACTAAATTCTTTAGCCCAAACTTTAGTCTACCTATTTGGGTGTTTATGAATTAAAAGTGCATAAAAATAGTGGACTAAACTTTTATCCATAGGAACTAAACATGGTCTTAGACATAATTTCTTCATGTTCCAGTATCTCTCTTCATTAATTTACTTGTCACGCCGTATTTTTTTCAGCATGAAAATAGAATAAATGTTCTGACTCCGACTCTTGGTTATATTAGTCTTGTTGCTATGTTAGTGCATTCTTAACCCAGAAATCACCTACTAGTTTCTATACATGTGTTGGTGTGTTTTTTATCACACTTTGACAAATGCGTAGCCGGGAAGATTTGCTTAACTCGAGTGCAAATCATACGTTCTTAGAAAAAGGGTTCAAGGCGTGCCAATCAGTTTTACCCTGCAACTAATAAGGAAACAAAAAAAATATGACATTAGTAGCATAGTCGATCGGCTAGCAAGCCGATGACTATGGCAAAGATGACAAAATCGTGGAATAACATGTCTATCGGCCACAGAGCCGATGACCATGTTTGAACCGATCGGGCGACCATGCCATCAGCTGATGAGATAGCAGTTTTAAGCATACAGGCTGATGGACACTATACGATGGTAAATAAGACATGGCATTGAATTGAGGATAACCTGTCGGTTTGTACTCCGACAAAAATAAATAAAACGTGACAAATAACATGTATATATCATGAAAATCATCACAATAATTAGATCGGACCTAACCAAGATAGTATCTAGTCATGATGATCTTAATAATATGTCAAAGTATCAGACATGCTTTATTTAGATGAACAATATACATCATGAAAGAGATACAATAGCAAGAGATATCAGACATAACCGATGAAGCCTCGAACTATCACACCTAGATCACATCAATCTAAGAGATCAAACTAAGCTGATGCAGTCTTAGACCTAGCTAATACACCGAGAACAACCGACGACCGTACTGTTTCAACATTCACCTAGCTAATACATCAATCTAAGAGATCAAACTAAGCTGATGCAGTCTTAGACCTAGCTAATACACCGAGAACAACCGACGACCGTACTGTTTCGACGTTCACCTCAAGAGATCAATCTAATGCAGCTGTGAGGATACTAATCTAATTGGTACGGACGTCGAGGGTGGTGGCACTACCACAAAAATGGTCTTTAGTGATGCGGCTTTATAAGTGACGGGCAAAATACATGCGTCAGTAATACACTTTTAGTAACGGGTTGATTCACACGCATAAGTAATGTTGTATCATTAGTGACGGGTCGTGATATGACCCATCACTATAGATGAGGCTGGCGGGGACGCCCACATTAGTGACGGGTCATATAGTTATCTGTCACTAAAGGTACCGCATTAGTGACGGTTGGTAGTACCACCCGTCACTAATGAGTGTTGCCCGAAACCCTAAGGCCACCTTTAGTGACGTGTTATATTTATACCCGTCACTGATGACTCCTGCTTATAAATAGGCAGGGCAGGAAGTGGGTCGTCATGCTTTCATTTCACGCAACCCTAACTTACTCTCCCCGCCTTCGTCACTCTCTCTCCTTCGTCGCTCCGTCGCCCGTGCCATTCGTCGTCATTCTCGCAAGTTTGTCTATGCTTACTATTAAATCTCAGTTTATAGATCGATCTTCATGTAAGCAAAATTTGTTTATTGAATTTGTGAATTAGGAATATAGAAACGTACCCGAACGATCTACAAGTACCAACCTATGCTCCTCATAGTTGTTTAATAAATATCAATCATCTCATTCACGGGGGGCGTCACCAGGTCGATTTAGTTATAGTTTTTTGTACATTGCATGTCCTGTTTTTGTGTTAATTAACAAACTGAAGCACATCTATTACTGTTGTATTTATCAAAAAGATTTTGTGAAGTCAATAACATTCATGCGGGTGACACCCTTAAAATAATGACAAGAGATGGGTGCACCACTGCGGTTGAGGTTGTGAGCTGTGGGGGCGGTGGTACGATATGCCTCCACAAAGGGTGGAGTGAATTTAGTCACAGAGGTGGCCTAACACAAGGGGACTATTTGGTATTAACAATGAGACAAGCCCCATTGACTGTTATGGCAAAATTCTACACTAACTTTGGCGATGAGAAGACCCCAACGACCATCAAAGTGGATGACAACGACAATAGTGGTATACATAGAGAAGCAACGACATCACTTAACATGGACATCTTTTGTTTATGTTCTTATCATGCCTGGTTTATTCAAGGTGGGTCCTAGCAATGTTGCAGACAGAAAGTGGAAGGTGATACCAACCAAATGGACCAATTGAAGTACATCTGCTATTTGGCAATCCAACAGATATAACTCCAGCAAGGAAGACTCTCCTACAAGACATCTTCGGCAGGTTTATCCCCCGAGAGTCAGATATATGTCTGCACAATAAATAACACAATCATCAACAAGAAGTCGGTAGTAAGTTATTTGATCATGTACTTAATTTATACAAATAGCATTCTCTAATAGTTTTGTTTAAATTTTATTTTATAGTACTTCTCAAGGCAGTACCGTGACAAGTATATCACACCTCACCTACACCAGCAAACCACCGAGATCCAAGTGGCAGTAGCAGGGTCTAACGTAGTCCCAATTGCGATGCATCAAGGGACGAATGGACGGTGCTATCTAACTAATGTTTTGGGGAAATTTCTTAGTGACAACTCACTAGAAGTTGGGATAGTGTGCGCCTTCCAGGTCAATGTTGGTACTAATGACATTGAGGTTGTAATGTATGTACTATTAACCTAGGATGAATTATGACTTGTGATGAATTAACTTTTGTGACGAATTATCAAGGATGACTTTGATGTGTTTAATTCACTGTTTGATGGCTTTAATTCAGGCTGCAACCTAAAATATGTTTGTGATGTGTTTTGGATACTTGACTGCAAAATTCAGGCGCCTTCCATTTCAACATTGTTACCCTTATTTTTTTTTCAAAATTACCATAACATTAGTGACGGGTAACAATAATTACCCATCACTAATGAAGCATTTAGTGACGGGTAATAATAATTACCCGTCACTGAAGGTATACGTCAAAAAAGGCTGCAAGCGTCACAGTGATGGGTTATAATGTGCACCCGTCACTAATGACCCCTCATATGTGGGTACCGAGGGTCGGCCTTTCATTTCCCACAACCCTAACCCTAACACTCCCACCGCCGTCATCAGTGACGGGTCATAATGTGCACCCGTAACTGATGACTCCTCCTACGCGGGTACCAAGGGTCTTCCTTTCATTTCCAGCAACCCTAAACCTAACACTCCCGCCGTCGTCATTAGTGATGGGTCATAATGTGCACTCGTCACTGATGACTCCTCCCACCTATAAATTTGTGGGTACCGAGGGTCGGGCTTTCATTTCCCGCAACCTTACCCTAACACTCCCACCGCCACCGTCAGCTTCATCGTGCTCCTGGCCTGTCCACATGTCCCGTCGGCGCGCGTGGCCGCCCTACTCGCCGCCACCATGGTTGCATCCTCCTCCTAAGTTTCATCGTCGTCCTCTTCCTCGTTTTGTCTAACTTCCGCCACTTTTTGTCTAACTAGCTAACTTCCACCACCATTGTTACAAGGTATCCTGACCTACTGCTTTCAGCTAATTTCTCCGAGATAATTGATGGTATTAGCCAATTTCTTCGAGATAACACCCTCGAGGTTGACATGATTCATCGTGGTGGTGCTCCTACCCATGGATGGTAGGTGCTCTTGCTACCCATGGCTGGTGGGGCTCCTGTACTACCCACTGGGCTTCTGCTAGTCATGCTACAAGCTTAGAAGACATTATCCAAGCTTTTGATATAGCTATAGGGGCTTTAAGATACTATACAAGCTCTCGATATAGCTATAGGGTAGATAGTATTCAAAAGCCATGCGATCATCTTGTGTCACTCTTCGTTTTAACTATAGGTTTATAGTTAGTATCCATAAAACTGTCTTGTGTCGCTCATTGTTTTAGCCATTTCTTCGAGATAATGAGACAAAAGTTAATAAATGTACTACAAATTTGGTAATGAATCTTCTGTGATGTATTGTCTGTGATGTGCTTTTGATGTTGCGTGTGTTAAATGGCTGCCAAATCTTGGTTGCAGCCTACAATTTTTTTCTGAAATGACCATAATATTAGTGACGTGTGATAATAATCACACGTCATTGATGAAACCATCAGTGACGTGTGACAATGGTCGTCCGTCACTGATGAGCACATCAGTGACAGGTGATTAGGGATGTCAATTCCACCCGATTACCCGTTTACCCGTGGGTAAAAACCCTATTAGGGTCGGGTATGTTCCTAAAATCATACCCGACGGGTAAACGGGTATGTGTATGAGTATTGACTACCCATACCCGTTTATCCGTTTACCCGATTACTTTAAGTATAAAAATAAATCCCCAAACCCTACCCTATTTCTCCTTCTCTCCTTCTCTCCTCTCTCTCCACTCCACCCCCACCCCACCCCACAACCGCCGTGTAACACCCCAGAAATTAAAAGGAATAAAATAAAAAGAAAAATATTATTCAAATCATTTTTGATTTATTATTAAAGGAAAAATCCCAAAAGAACCCAAATAAAGCCAAACAGGGAGAAATACTTGAAATCTGGACTTGAAAATTTTATGAGATGAACTAGAGACCAAGATATAATTTTAGGAATTTTTACAAATTTTTATCAACAGTGGTTCAACTCTTAATCAAATAAATGAATTCCTGGAATTATTTTAAATCAGAAAAGAATTTAAAATGCTTATTGGGCCCCAACCTCGAAACCTCCTTCCTAAAGCCTTTTAGGCCCAGCCCACCACTGCTCTCTCTCTGACAAGCGGGCCCCGCTTGTCGGCGCTTTTCCCCGCCTCCCTCTCCCGCCCACGCCCGCTTGGCCCCACCGGTCAGCCCCCGCCGCGCCACTGACCGCCCGGACCCGCCTGTCGGCCCCTTTCCTTTTTCGTTCGCCCACTGACAGGTGGAGCCCACCTGTCAGATTCATCTTCCTCTCGGGAAGGGGATCCCCTTTCCTTCTTCCCGGCGATCACCTTCCTTTTCCTCACCGCCGGCCGCCCGCGTTCGCTTGATCCACCCCGGATCGCCTTCCCTGATCACCGACGACCCCATTCCTTCTTTAGCCACGCGTTTTCGCGTTTATGGCAGTACAACCGGAGCTCTTGGAAAGGGATCGCCGGAGCCCTCTCGGCTTCCTCGATTCCCTTCCATTCCGACCACCGGCGACCCCTATTTAAACCCCTGTGGACGCCGCCCTCACCCCCACACCGCCTAAGCCAAGCCGAAGCACTCTCGAGCGCCCTGCTCCATTCTTCGGTTTCTTCCTCTGTACCAACTCCGGCGAGCAATCGCCGTCGATCCCGACCCCCTTCGCCCTAGCCACCGCCACCGGAGTGATCGTCGACCACCACCCGTCCCCGGCCCCCCTTCCGTTGGCCGTGGACACCGCCGGATCGCCATCGCCGACGACCACCCGTACACCCCGCCTCGTCTACCCTCGTCGCCGGCCGCCATCCGTCGCCATCCGTCGTCGCCGGAGGTACCATCATGATCACCACCTTCTCCTCTTTCCGTTTTCGCCATAAGCTAGGATCCTAGGCCCTCGCCGCCGTCGCCACGATCGCACCCGTGCGCCACCTGTCGCCGGAGAAGAAGGGGGCGTAACCCCCTTAGCTGCGTGCCGTGCCGGACGAGCCCCTGGCCGTCCGATCCAGATCGGAGGGCTAGGATTAAATCCCTTCGGGATCTAATCCAGGCCCTCGGATCCGGTCAAAGCGGTACCACGCGATCGTAGCCGTCGGATCTAACTTAAAAACGCGACTTAATCCTGTGCGTCCACGCGTACCCCTTCGGTATGTTTTAATCTGGGCCGTTGAAACTCATTTAAAACTCCCGCCTCGCACTCAGCCGCCAGATCTGGATCCTACGGCTCTGGATCAACCGGTCCACGCGCACAGTAGCCAGTCCACCGTGAGCCTGGTTCACCGTGGACCAAAACCCATTTCTGGTTTTAAAATAAAATTCAGAAAATAGTTTAAACTTCAAAAATTCATATCTTGCTCATTTTAACTCCAAATTTCACCATTCAAATTTTGTTAGAACCAGAATATTATTCTCTACACATTAATGCCATAAAAACAATATGTTTCTGTTGCCCAAAATATTATTAATGAATAAAAATCCCTTAGGGTTAAAATACAGAAAATAAATTAGGAAAAATCCTAAAATATTAAACTTTATTGTTTTATACAAAACTCAGAATATTAAAATATTACTTCACATAAAAACACCCTCAAACTATGTATGTTCTTTTATTTGGTGAATTTTATCTGTTTATTGAATGTATTATTTATTTTCCGTAACGAGAAGACTACGAGTTCGTCGAGGAGCAGGAGTTCTTCCCCGAGGTTCCTCCTTCACCCTTTGCTGATCAAGGCAAGTCATCGACCACCTTTGTGGACACAGTTGATCATAATTGAGCCCATGTTTTAATAAATTATTGCTATAACCCTTAGGATAAATATTGCATTAGTCAAACATCAAGCCCTACACTTATATTTATTAGATCCCCTTCCTTATGTGCAAACCCAAGCCATGCTTATTGAGCCTCAACTCCTTGTCACTCTACAAATATTATATTAGCTAGTGTCCAATGTACCGGCACAACTGCTATAGGATATAAAGAATGAGTCGTAGAGTAGATGAATTCTGGTATATGAAATACCCCGTTATTCTTGTCTCTGGACTCTGTTGGAGTTAGGTATGTTATAAGTATGGTGGGTTCCGGGTGCAAGCTCGGGTTTTGGTATGTCGCACCCGGGGCACTATAAGGATCAGTCTGCGGGATCTGTTGCAAAGCACTTCCGTACCAACCACAAGTCTAATGGGTAAGTCCTAACTGGAAATGTGGAACCCTCCGTCTCACGGCACCATAGTGGAGGGGGCAAGGGGCTAGCCCTCAGGGCGCCTTGTACCGACGATGGCTCAAGAGGGGGTATTGTGGAAACTCGACATGGCGAGACACGGTACGAAACCTATAAGAGGGTGCTGTTGAGTCGGGGAAGACCATATGGAAGGTTTTGGCACGAGTTCCCGTGTGATGGGTCATCTCGTTACACTTCGGTGTAGGTGATGAGTGCGTGCCTTGTGGGTACAGTGGTACATCTCTGATCAGAGTAAAATCAATCTTTTCGAAAAGCCGAGCCCACGGTCAAGGGCGGGTTGTGTGACTACTCGCAGTTAGTTTACAATTGTTTGAATGGACGAGTTATTCATGGCATGTAAGGACTGTTGTGCGGGGAGGTAAAACGTACTCCTCGAGTTAGAAGATGATGATGATGCATTCACATGTTTACTTTTCCGTACAAATAAAGTGCTCACATTAAATGCTTTACAAATATGCTGCTTCCGCTAAACTAGCCACTATCTCCCTTGTTATTATCTTGCATCTATACTTGCATTTGGTGGCTTGCTGAGTACACCTGTACTCACCCCGTTGACTTACACCATCAGAGCCAGTCTACTATGAGGAGGATGAAGGTCTGGAGTAGCGACCCAGTCAAGGCGAGACTGGAAGGAGGCGTTCATCTAGGACCCTTATTTTATTAGTTTCTCTTCATCTTTATTCACTTTTGTATTAATGCGGTCTACGAACCGTGAATGATTGCCCGTATTGTACGTGGTCGTGTGATGACGTCTTGTTTTATTGATTTTCTATGGAATTTCAATAAAGTCCTGATTTATTAAATCGGGGCGCGACACGCCGACTCCTCCCTCTCCCTCCTTCTTCTTCCTCTCAAACCCTTCTCCCTCTCCTCCCTCTCCCTAGGTGTCGGTGTGCACACACTGCTGGCGCGGCCCCGAGATGCCTTGAGCTACTCCCTACGCGCCTTGCGCGACTGCGCCTCCGTGCCTCCGGTGCTGCCGCCGCGTGACCACGACACCTGCAGGTGCCCTTGAATTGCCTGGCGCGACTGCGACGCCTAGAGTCGCCCTAGTGCTGCCCTATGCGACGGCCCTGCTGGTGCTGCCCTCGCGCTTCATCGGCCCACGACTACAGCATGCTCCGCCCAGTGCCCTTCCCACAGAGCACCACCCACTCTAGGGCTAGCCTCCGCTGCATTTTTTTCACGGGTAAACGGGTATACCCGCGGGTATACGGCACCCGTGGGTAATGGGTATGGGCACGGGTTTTTACCCGTCGGGTAAACAGGTACGGGTATGGGTATGAATTACCCGTACCCGTCATACCTGACTGCCATCCCTACAGGTGATAACTGTCACTCATCACCAAAGAGGCGTTATAGGTGAGCCTATTGGACTAAGGTCGACTATTTAGTGACGGGTGTTTACCCGTCACTATTGATGCCACATTACTGACATGATAAGGGTGACGGAAGACATGCCCATCACTAATGTACGTTATGACCCATAACTAATGTGTGTTTCTGTGGTAGTGTGGGATTCACCTTTTCACCGGAGATCAAAATGATGCATCCCGGCTCTGAGTACCGAACCCCACCAGATTAACCTTGGAAGCTAATGGTGGCTATGCGCCGAGTAGTTGATTGATAGAGATGTGTTTTTATAAGCTAACTAGGGATACATATTTAACCGATTCCGTTAACCTTCATCTTCTTCTAATCTTTATCACCATCGGCTTTTCTGCGTCCGGTCATCTTGTAACATCATGGACGGGCTTTCTTGACTTTTCTTGACCAGATCCTCTTTGACCTCTGTTGACTGTGTGTCATCTTTAGTGAGTCTGGGCTTTATCAAATCTTGACGTCAACAACATGATATGTCAATAAGAAGTTACTCATAAAAACTCTATCTCATAATGTATGATTTCTTATCTCCATTTACTTTTCTCTCTTTTATCCAATCACAAACAAGTGGGGCCCATGTATAGAAACTACTACCCTATCTCAATGCATATAGAGTAGTTTCTCCATCCTCAGTATTAGTGATAGAAATTATTTCTCGATGAGAAACTATTTCCTCCACTTTTCTCCTCCCTCTTCATTAACTCTAATGTCACATCATATTTTTGCTTATGTAGAATGCTATTTAATGCTATAAAAACTATTCTAATTATTGCATTAATTGAGGATGCAGTTAATGCTCTTCATTTTCCTGGTGTAATAAGGCTATTCACGATGGTAGATTTCATAACACTGTTTCCTAGAAGTCTACATCAACTTTGCAACTAAATGAAATACCCTCTCTCAGTGGAGAGTTTCGTTTCACTATTTCCTAGGCTAACTAGTGTAATTAAATATAACTAGCTCTCATGAAATACCCTCTCTCTCATGAAACGATTTGGCTCTCAGTGGGCGTTTCATTTCGTTTGATCCGTCTTGGAAATGAGTTAGCACCATGTCATGGTGATGACACTACTCCCTTCTCTTCCCTCATTAATTGAATGTCATATCAGCAAAAAATCTAATGTATCATGGTAATTAATACCATAAAACACCCTATGAAACCCCATTGTGAATAGCCTAATAGTACGCATGCAGAGGAACTATTAATTATGAGTAAATGCTCTTCGTTTTCCTTGATGTGAGTTGTATACAAGATGTGACATCATTTGATAGAATATGGGACGAAGTTGTATAAGAGAATGTGTCTACAAATAGACATGCTAAAAAAATCTAGTTTCTCTCGTATTTTAGGTATATATACAATCTCACAGTTAGGGGCTCCTTCGAAACGCGGGGATTTTATAGGATTTTCGTAGAAATTATACTAAATCTTCTAAAATTATTTTAAAAAAAAATCCATTCGAAAGAAGCCCTAAATATAATGCACCCCTCGTTGTAGCATAACAAGAATATCAACTCATTTATTTATACCATTGAACACAACTAGCTTGTTGCACTCGTGCCATTGGGACAATCTTGTCAATGCATGCATGCATAATATTAATCTTTATTGAGAAAACATTTTTTTAAATAAGTGAGAGAGACGCTACAATATATTAAAAAGAAGGGACTAGAGTTCCGACAAAGAGTTACAAAGAAAAGATTGTACAAAGAGGCAATGGGAGGTGTTAAGAGTCTACATTCTGAGCTAGAACAAAAAAAGAAGAGAAAATTTCGTATGTCACTGAAGAAAACTTATTGTTTTCATATATGTCAATGCTTTAATTTTCTGTGTTTATATATGCCATTATCGTTAGTTTCAACATTTAGTTTCAATAGTTAGTCAACATTATTTTTTAAATGACAAAACTGCCCTCAGCTTATAAAGCTAATAGCTAGCTTTGCTTCCAACTGATCTCAGTTGCGCTAAATTGAATGAGTGATTGGTATGTGTGTACCGACTAGATCAAATGATAGTTGATCACAGAGGTTAAATCATCCTTGATTTTTAGTGAGCTAAGGATGGTTTTGATATTTTGAAAAAAAATTAACGTTGACTAACAGTTGAAACTAATGACAATGTCATATATGGAAATAAAAAATTAAAGCGGTGACATATATGAAAATAATAAGTTTTTAATGACATATATGAGAACCAGTGAACTTAGGTGGTATATACATAATTTTTTCACGGAAGAAAGGTCATGCATTATGTGGTTAACCACCGATGCTATCTAATCAAAGGCAGAATGAGAGATGTGTAGATTTCGTTTCTTCCATAAGTTCCACCACGTGTTGATGACTAGACCGTTGAAGAGTGTTAGGTTATTGGGCCAGTTGGGCCGACTGAACCGGTGAGCTGCGTTGACAACAACCTTTAGTCCTACCTCGCCCCATGCAAGGGGGCTAGATTTCCTTATAAGGGAGAGTAGTCATTCTCCCTCAGGCACAGGTCGGTCTTTTGGGATGGAGAGGGCTCTCCACTTATAAGGGTATATCAGATGCACATGAACGCCTGAACATGGGGCGAGGTCGGTATGAACCGATGTTGTGTGAGGACTAAAAGGTCTAGGGTACTAACAATTGATATCAGAGCCAGCATCGCCATGCTTCCTTAAGTGACTTCTTAGGGAGATGAGATGTTAGGTTATTGTGCTAGTTGGGCCGGCTGAACCGGTGAGCTGCGTTGTCAGCAATTTTTAGTCTCACATCGCTCACGCAAGGGGGCTACGAGCACCTTATAAGGGAGGGAGAGTAGCCATCTCCCTCAGGACGATATTTTGGGATGGAGAGGGCTCTCCACTTATAAAGGCACGTTGGATGTGCATGAACGCCTGAACGTGAGATGAGACCGTTATGAGCTGGTGTTGTGGGGGAACTGAAATGCTTGTGACACTAACAAAGAGCTTCGGATGTTCCATACAAATTTGTTTAGAAGAACGACGCCACCAGCAAGTTAAGGGATCATTAGCTAAATAAGGAGGGTTCCTTGTAATTTGGAAACGAAAACAAATTCAAGATCAGACTTGAATCTTGAAGGGACAGTGCCCGGCAATATGCTGCGTTGTTTCGAGGGCTAGGAGACACATGCGGCGGATGGGTTGCCATGGCCAACCGCTCTTTAAGAGGTTGTCGGCGGTGAGTATTTTAGGTAGTGTTTGTTGCTTGAACTAAAGTTATTCGGATGGTTTGATACATCTTCGAAAAATGAGTTTGGTTGGTTGTATTGTACGGATTCGTACAGAATGAGTTGGTTCAGATTCTTGGAATATTCCTTCCAGATGTTGAACCATTCCGTGCGGCAAAAAAAAAGCGATCGATGTCGTCCAATTTTTATTAACTATGCTAATTATTTGTGATTAGTGAAGATTAGTGGATATTAAGTATTGTTAGCTAAAAATTAATTATAACTATACATTGTTAACTATAACTAATTATTATCAAGTATCATTTCATACATCTAACTAAACATATGTACCAGTTCATCCATAACTATCTCACCCCAAATCAATTAATCTAAAATCATTCCATACCATTTAGGGCCTGTTTGGATCCAGGGGCTAAAACATAAGGAGCTAAAATTTAGTCACTTTAGGGGCTAAAAATCCAAACACCAAGGTTAAAAGGGGGCTAAAATTTTTTAGCCCATAAGACCCCAAGGAGGAGCTAAAGAGGAGCTAAAATGTCCCTTTTCCACTCATACCCCCACCATACATGCATGCATGAAAAGCAAAAGTAATAAATGAGGGATATTTCAGTCATTATACACAACAATAAATGCTTTAGCCTTTTTTTAGCTCTTGGATCCAAACAAGGGTGACTAAAATTTTAGCCCATTTTTTAGTCACTTTGTTTTAGCCCCCTTGATCCAAACACGCCCTTAGTTTTATTCAACAAACTGTGCAAATAGGTTAGCACGTGAAGAGGTAGATGAGGAAGACGAGGGGCGTGGGCTCGAGATGGCAGTGAATTTTACACGTGCCGTCCGCTGGTTGGCTGGAAGCCGTCTGGGTGGAGCAATATTCGTCATGTGAGAGCCTTATAATTCAGTTCGGATGACCGTTCCAATTTGGTTCTTGAAATGAAATGTTTGGTTGTTTCCGAATGATAAGGATCTAATAAAATAATATAAGGAACAAGTCCATTTTTGGCCATCGAACTCGCAAACCAGAAATCTTCGACCACTGAACTTTATAAACCATGTATAATTGACCACGAAGTCCTGTTTTGAATGGTTTTAGGTGGTTTTTGACCGCCACACTAGACTCAACTACGGCCCACACGTCATGTCAGGGGCCCTCCTTATCTCTTCGTTAGGTCACCCGACGACATCTCGTTCCCTAAATCGTCGGCGCGCAAGGCAGAGGGCGGCGTGACATAGCGTCGACGGTAGCAGGTGAAGTAGCATCGCCCTGGGTTCGCTTCGCTCCAAGAAATCCACCGCATCGCCTTGTTCCCGTAATAGAAGATCGTCGGCAACGAGTAATCTAGGGGACCATGCATGTACAGGATTGGAGACTCTTCACCCAAACTTCTAAGCGTACTCGTTGAGGAAGACGAGCTCGACGATCTGGCCATGGATCTCGTCCTGTCCCTTCCACCGCCTCCTCCTTAAATCCTAGCGCCGCCACCGCCGTAGGATTCAAATGAGCCAGCGCCACCGTCGTAGGATTCGAATGAGCCAGCGCCGCTGTCGGGTGACCTAACGAAGAGATAAGGATGCCCTCTGACCTAACATGTGGGCCGCAGTTGAGTTAGCAAGCTGATGTGGCGGGCGATGTGGCGACGGAGTCTAACGTGACGGTCAAAACCACCTGAAACCATTCCAAACAGGACTCCGTGGTCAATTATACACGGTTTGTAAAGTTCAGTGGCCGAAGATTCCTGGTTTTTGAGTTCGATGGCCAAAAGCAAACTTCGGCCTTAGTTCCATGGTCAAAAATAGACTTGTTCCATAATATAAATATATTTAAAATATACGTTAATATAACTAAATATGATATATTTTAATACATTGATATCTTAAATATAGGGTATAGCTTAAATACCAATATAATATATAGCTTAATATAATGAATATGCAACATATATTAAAAAAATCAAAATATAATTTTAAATAGAATGGCAGTATATACCAGTATCGGCCGATATTAACCAAAATAACCGATATTGAAGTTAAAATGATACGTCACATAATACATAGAGTGACTGAGGGGGTGTTTTGTTTGAGAGGCTGAATTTTAGTCTCTATCATATCGAATGTTCAGATATTATTTTAGAATATTAAATATAAACTATTTATAAAACCTATTCATAATCGGCGGATTATTTACGAGACGGATTTAATGAGACTAATTACGTCATGATTTGACAATATGATGCTACAATACATATTTGCTAATCGTGGATAAATTAAGCATAATAAATTCATCTCGTGAATTATCCTCCGTTTCTACAATTGTTTTTATAATTAATTTATTTTTAATCCTTCAATTTAATGTCTAAACATTCGATGTGACGTAAACTAAATTTTAGTCAACCAAACGACCTTTGAATGGATGGAATTGATAAGTCTGTCACGTGAGCCGCAATCCCGTCGGCCGTTACCCTTCATCTTTGGAGGCCCATTGAAAGGGGCGCGGCGGATAAAGTGGGAGGAGCAACGCGGCGACGAGCGCCTCAAGCTCAAAGCCGCAGCAGCAGCCGCGGCTTATCCCCTCATCTCCGCCTCCGCCTCTCCCTCTCTCGCTCGCCCATGGCCATGGCTACCACCTCCGTCACCTCGCTCGCGATGGCCATGGCAGCGGCCGCCGACGCCTCCCCGGCACCTCACAAGCTCGCCGCCACCCTCCCCTTCCACCTCTTCTCCCGCGCGCCGCTCCTCCGCGCCTCCCGACGCCTCCCCCTCGCGCCGCTCGTCGCCTCCTCCGACGCCGCCGCGGCTGCCGAGGCAGAAGTCGACTGGAGCGATACGGAAGCCGGCGTGGTCGATGAGCTTCCCCAGGTGGAGGATGAGGTGGTGGCCTCCGGGGAGGAGGATGAGGTTGTGGCCTCCGGGGAGGAGGAGGAGGAGGTAGAGGACTACGCGGTGGAGCCCCCCGAGGAGGCCAAGGTGTACATCGGGAACCTCCCGTACGACGTTGACAGCGAGGGCCTCGCCCATCTCTTCGAGCAGGCCGGCGTCGTCGAGGTCGCCGAGGTGAGCCTACTCCGTCTCTACTTCCTCGCGCGCGCACTATTCATTTAACAGAAAAAATGCAAACATTGCATTCTAGTAATTGCTTGTGGATAGAGCCTGGTATTATCTAGTTCACGAGTGATTTCCTTGTGCATTCAAGCTATGGAAAACGCATCATTTTTTCTGAATGCCCAGTGTTTCTAAATTCTAATACAAAATCCTTGTTTCTACCAGGTGATTTACAACAGAGAGACAGGCCAAAGCCGTGGATTTGGGTTCGTTACCATGGCAACTGTTGAGGAAGCCGACAAGGCCATTGAGATGCTCAACCGCTATGTCAGTGCATTTCTGCATTGTCTTTTCTTTTTTCATTAAATTATCTACAAGTAGGGTATTTTATTTGAGATATCTCACCATTTGCACGCACTAAAACTTATTGTTTATTTATCGTATGCTGCCATTACGCATGAAATTCGAAGCACATTGATAGTTGAAACATTTTATGTTATCTGATCAAAGGGGAAAACTACTGGTATGTCTCTTTTCATTCTGTGACTACGATCACAGAGAGACAGGGGTTATTTACTGTGAATTGTTACCATATCTGATGAAAACTTGTCAGTGAAAACAACTTGAAGTTATTTCTCCACATAGCACAATAGAGATCACAGAGAGACAGTGGTTATTTACTGTGAATTGTTACCATATCTGATGAAAACTTGTCAGTGAAAACAACTTGAAGTTATTTATGCACATAGCACAATAGAGATCACAGAGAGACTGTGGTTATTTACTGTGAATTGTTACCATATCTGATGAAAACTTGTCAGTGAAAACAACTTGAAGTTATTTCTCCACATAGCACAATAGAATTTGTCACTTGTAACTTATAAGTGTTGTGATGTTCTGAACAGCTGATTGATATTGTATATTTAACAGGATATCAGCGGGAGGCTTCTGAATGTAAACAGGGCAGCTCCTAGGGGCTCTCGTGTGGAGAGACCACCTCGGCAATTTGCTCCTGCTTTCAGGGCTTATGTTGGCAACCTGCCATGGCAAGTGGATGACTCTAGGTTGCTGCAATTGTTCAGCGAGCATGGGGAAGTAGTTAATGCTTCGGTCGTCTATGATAGAGAATCTGGGCGTTCTCGAGGATTTGGTTTTGTATCCATGGCCTCAAAGGAGGAACTCGATGATGCTATTTCTGCCCTTGATGGACAGGTGAGGACATCATCATTTACACTAACCATACATCAAGTGATTCAACACAACTGCACATGGAAGCTGGATAAGCTAAGCTAATACCTTTTCTTTTATCATGTTTACCATTGACCATAGGAACTGGATGGCCGCCCACTTCGAGTGAATGTTGCAGCGGAGCGACCACAGCGAGGCTTTTGATGCGACGGTCGAGCATACCTACATCTCCTATGAGCACTGGTGCACTCTAGAACACGAATGCTAAAATGTTATGCATCAGGCGAATCTGATGCTGCCACTTAGCTTCCTGATTTTGAGTTCTCTCATCCCACCCCATTTTTATGCCTGTCTTGCTGCTGATGTTTTGTTAAATTCTTCTCAACAATATGAGTTTAACTTTGCAAGTAGGATATTTGTAATGATGTCCTTGGTATATTTTTTCCATGATAATCCAAAAGTCCATATTACATATTCCATATTCCATTACAGAGGGTGGGCCAAACATGCTGCACATAATATAAATTCGAAAACACACTATCAAAGGCAAGAGAGGTCAGCACGAATACAACCCCAGTTGCACACACATTCAGTAGGACTAGTTGTATGTACAATGGTAACATTTTGATGCAGGTTTCGATAGCTGATATTCAGTTAGGCAGCATGCAATTGAGCATCCTTGCTAGTGAGGGGGCACATAGCGCACAGACGTCTCGTCTCTTGTGGTGACCGAGCCATCCAGCTTCTTGTCCACAACTTTCAGCTCCTGCGAGGCAGTCCCGACTGGGATCACCATTCTGCCACCGGGCTTTAGCTGCTCGATCAACGCCTGTGGAATCTGTGGTGCTGCAGCTCCGACCTGGATGGCATCTAGGGTGCAGGCTCTGGCCAACCTTCCCTGCCATCTGTGCCAGTCGTAAACGTTCATAAGTACATTAGATTATTATCTTCAAAAAAGGATTAAGTACATAACCCCTCATATGCTATTAATTAATTATTTAATATCTGATTTAATAAATTAGATGTTTAGCTTCGTAATCTTTTAAATACTCTTTACTTAACTCCTAAGATGGTTTCGTAAACTAGTTCTATCCCGTTGGTGTGTCACATTAGACAAGAATGTTTTTTCTTGTTCTTCCTCGTCTCTATGTCCTCATCTCCTTGATGCTAATGTAACTACTAAATCCTTCCACCTTTCGATAGTAGAATGAAAAAAATTATGCTGGTTGGAATGAGATTGCTGGTTGGTGTCTAATATGTTGCTGCTGTTGTAGCTTTCACTTTTCTTTGTTATTTAACATTTAACACAACATGGTTGAGAAAAAAACTACAACAACAAGGTGTGGAGACTCATATTCAACTCATGTTGCAATCTGATGGTCTACTCTTTGTTTAGGGGGCACAATTGTTAGTTTTTATGCAGGCGCGTGTGACCAACATGACAATCTTGTCAAACGTGGCACACTAGTAGAACAAAATCAGTTTGCAAAACCATCTTAGGCCCTGTTCGCTTACCTGGGAACAATTCTCAGAAGGAAATAATTCCCCACAGGAATTGAGTTAATCCCCTTCTATAAACTTAATCTCCATAGGGGTTTAATCCTCATAAGGATTTAGCAATTGCCTTGTTCGGTTGGTTGCCCAGCAGCAAGCAACAAACCAGCAAGCGTGGCAGCAGTAAGCAAACTATAAACATCACATACAAACCAGCAGTAAGCAACAAACCAGCAGCAGTAAGCAAGCAATGGCTGTAATTCATAATTCAGAGAAGAATTGAAACCAAAGAATAAGCAACTATAAACATCACATACAAACCATTTCCACGCATTAGATTTTATCACGTACAAACCATCATACCATGAACTTTGCAATAAAATGATAACAAATACAGCCAAGCACATGGCGGATATTCTGCAGTAGCTGGGACACATTACCCTCCCATTTGTAGAACTCCAGCTCCTCCTTGTTCAGAATCTTCTCAGAGACCTTAATGATAACAAACAGATGAGTAAACGTTAGAGATTCAGACAAGCACAGCCAAATGAGGTTCATATGCCTGAACAAAGCCACATCGTAATAATGCCAGATCAGTGGAAAAAACTTGGTGTAATAGAGCACCAAAATCTAAGAACGTAGTAGTAAAACAGTCCTACAAAGGACTACGGGCTAAAACATACGCTGCTATCTTCTACAGCGGCGTGGGCGACTAGGGCGCGGCGAGCGGGGCGGCGCGGGCGGGACGGGGTGGGCGTGGCGGCGCGGAGGCAGGGCGAGTAGGGCGGGTGTGGCGGCGCGGCGGGCGGGACGGGTCAGGGCGGGCGTGGCGGCGCGGAGGTGGGGCGAGTAGGGTGCCGCGGTCGGGGTGGGCGTGGCGGCACGGAGGCGAGGCGAGCGCGGAGGCGGGGTAGGGGAACAGGCGGCGTCGGCTGCGGCAGGTAGAGTTGGGAAATTTTCCTCTAGTAGGCTGGGGTGGGTAAATTCCCGGCCCAAGTGAGGGAAAAATTCCAGTGTTGGGCCGGGAATAAAATCTCGAGTGGGCTAACCGAATACTCTTTTTTTAATGGGCTGGGTTTTTTTTTCAGGCCAAGATTTTCCCTGTGGATTGTGGCCCAATCCCAGCTATTCCCTGCCAAAACGAACAGGGCCTTAAGGGGAAGCTATTTAAAAAGTTAGAAAACACCTGGTTTATTAGGTTCCTAATGGGCCGAACAGAGCATTGTTGGGTCCAGTTACATCGTTGGAGCTCGAGAGATTCATGGCGGGTTCACCTGAAAAGAAGAAGGAACGGCACGAGGGTTTTGTGAAGCCAAAAACAACAAAAATGCTGCCGTTTCGGAGGAGAATGAGATGGATGTTTGACTTAATAATAATCAATCAGTAACCATTACACATGTAAATGTAAACAAATCGAAATCGCGATGAAAATTAAGATATGGGTAAAGTAAATCGATCGGCAGGCTTCAAATTGTAATAAATTAAGCAGTTAATTAAGTTTGTCCATCAGTCAGAGCTCATCCTTGTAGTCGTCGTCTTCGTCGTCGTCGTCGTCGGTGGGTAGGATGCTCTTCTTCTTCTTGGGCTCAGGGTTAGGAGAAGTCTTGACGGGGTAGGAGGCCTCCATGGCGATGCCGCAGAGGCCCTCCTTGGCTGACACGTCGCGCTTCATGCGGATGTACCCCTTCTCTCCCCAGTCGGCGCCCCACGAGTTCTTGACGATCCAGTACTTGGTGCCGTCCACCGTCGTGCCGTACCCTACCGCCGTCACGCCGTGGTCAAGCTCCGTCCCGCACCGCCCGGCGAACACCCCCTCCGAGTAGAACTGCAGGTGCTGACCGCCGGCCTCGATCGCCACCGACACGGGCTGGTTCGCCACCGCTTTCTTCAGCGCGGACTCGTCGTTCGTCGGCACGTCCTCGTACCCGTCGATCGTCACCGCCGGGGACGACGCAGCCGACTTCTTGCACGAGCTCTGTTTGCCGCAGTACGGGTACGCGTCCTCCTTCGCCACGCCGCCGTGCTTGGCGATGTACTTGAACGCGTTGTCCATGAGGCCGCCGTCGCAGCCCATATTGGAGCTAATGTCGCAGTCCACCAGTTGCTGCTCCGACAGCGCCGTCAGGTTTTTCGTCCGAATCGCGTTGATCCCCTCCACCGCCGCGATCGTCGAGAAGGCCCAGCAGCTTCCGCACTGCCCCTGGTCCTTCACGTCGGCCACCGCGCCCTTCTGCCGCCAGTCCACCGACGCCGGGAGGTCGCGGGCGCCGGCGTACATGAAGCCGCCGCGCCTCTCTCCGCGGAACACGCGGTGGTGGCCGACCCTGGAGCCGGCGTAGGCGCGGCGGAACTCGTCGGCGGTCATGTCCCCGAAGCGGTTGAGGCGGAGCTTGTATGGCGCGTCGCCGCGGTTGAACTCGTGGATGAGCCACACGTTCTCCTTGAACACGTTGAAGCGGCGGGCCTTCTCGCCGAGGTCGCGCGCCACCGTGCAGTGTGCTTCCCGCGCCATCGCTCGTACAGCTCCCACAGCGCCTCCTCCGACGCCAGGTCCTTGTCGCTCAACTCCATGGCGCTCGCCGCCGCCATGGCCACGGCTAGCACCGCCGCAGCCACCACCACCACCGCCACTCTCCCCATTACTACTAGCTAGCTAGCTAGCTAGCTACTTACTTGCAAGTGTATGTATGTAGTTGCAGCTAGCTCGCTCGGCTTTGCTTGTCACTTAGCTTGCGACTTGTGAGGTGGTGTTATATAGAGGAGGATTGCAGCTGGATTGCTGGATGCAACAACGCAAGAGAAGCAGCAATTCATGATGTTGCTTGCCGGCAACAGCCTCACCATAATTGATTGCTCATCTACGACGACGAGATTGTAACGGTTGATTGATTGCCACTGACTAGTACCACAGTCTGAGATGCATGCTTGTTTAGCTGCGAGAAAACTTTCGGGCACTCGGTTAATATGTGTTCGCCGAATGTTTTTTGGAAAACACTCGACAAACTATAAATACTCGGTAAACCAATTGTTTATCGAGTATTTTTTTAAAATAGACTCGGCAAAAAGTTCTAACGGACGTTGTGACGGTGTGTTTGTGTAGGCAATTTTTTTCTAGGTTTGCCGAGTGTTTTTCAAAAAACAGTCGGCAAAGAAAATCGGTTTGTCGATTGTTTTTTTCAAAAAACACTAGGTAAAGACAAAAAACCATTATTTTATGTCAAACAATGTTTCGAGTCTATTTGATATTTGTAACATGATTTGAGCTTGAATTTTTTACTGAGTGTCGGTGGTGGCACTCGGCGAAGAGTGACGACTCGAGCTGACATGGCAGAATGCAGTATCCATTCGGGACTCCAAGTGTCGACTGGAGCTGACGTGACATCCAGTCGGCACTTACCGCATGCTACTTTTGCAATTTTTTCGAACGTTTATACAAATTTGAATTTTTTTAAAAAATATTATTTTTTTAAAAAATTCAATAGATACCGATATACAACAACCGATTAATCGTACAATTCAAACGGATGGGTTCTGAAGGTTGTTCATTCCATGGTACGGTACTAGAAGGGGGAGTAATTATAAAGAATTAGCGATGCGTTTACGCGACGGCATGCATGCATGCATGTACAGATCAAGAACTAACCAATTAACGCCGCCAGCCGCTGCCAAACTTGCGCGACGACGACGACGCGATCACTCCAATTCGGTCGCGTCGATCGGTCCGAGTAATTAATACTGGAAAAATATTTCATGTATGGGCGAACCTCGAAAGTTATAAGCTAGCCACGAATTTTTTCCCGAAATAATATTTTTTAAAAGAAAATTTAAATATGTACGGTGATTTTGAAAAATTGTAAAATTGGGTACCAGTTGACACTTGATGTGTCGACGGGTGCCAGGTCAGCTCCCGTTGGATGTGCTACTGTATAATATGTGTGTCGTGCTCTTTTACAATTCTTAATCATGTTTAGCGAGATCATCATAGTGATAGATCTAGGTTAGTCTAGGTTGATCACTAGGCTAGGTCTAGTAGGGTTCATCATAGGTCTAAGACATGGCATAGGTTCTTAGTTGCGTAAAACAGAGAGTGACATGGGGTGTGTACCTTCGGTGACGGTGGCCGGAGTCGACGATGACGCCATGGCGTAAGGGCGGCGAGGGAGGCTTCCCACCGCTTAGCGCAAAATGTAGATCGGGTCTCTAGGGATGTCGGGGAGGTGTTTGGGCGTGCAAAAGATCGATTGCTTTGCAGCCTGAGTCCTCCCCTCTTATTGTTGCGCTAGCGGCAGGAGCCCCTCAACCATAGATCGGTTGGGGCGCCCCCGATCAAAGCGCGTGAGACTAGGGAGGTGGTTAGGGGTTCCGAGCTAAGCGCGTGGAGGAGAGGGACTCGGCCCCCTCTCCTCCGAGATCTTATCCTAACACATAGTCATGTTAGTGTTTACTAGTATGTTCCCTCTCCTCCGAGATCTTATCCTAACACATAGTCATGTTAGTGTTTACTAGTATGTTAGACGTGTACATGTTAGTTCTTGCAGTTGCCATGCTTTATCTAATTCAGAAATTAACATTACAATTGCCTAATTATCCAATATCAAGAACGCTAGCAGCATCGAATTTTCTATTTTTTCACCGATTGATGAAAGTTTTGCCGAATGTCTTTGCTAGGGACACTCTGCAAATATTTTATCCATTCAGTGTAAACTGTTTTGTTTTCCGAGTGCTTTGGTCTCATACTCAGTAAACAACCAGTCAGTTGTTTGGTTGAAGGACGAAGGTGGATGGGATGGTCTACGAGAGGAATATTCCTTTAATATGCTGGATGGAGAGGTTCAAGAAATTTTTCTGGATGAGCTCATCCAACATTGGACAAGATGACGTGTCGTCTCTTGATTGATTATTACACATTTAATTTTTCGTTTATAAATATTCAAATGATTTTTACTCCCAAATTATTTATCCAATTTATGATCTAATTACATCATTGTATTGATTATAATTTAATCTATAAAATAAGATCTCATATGATTATATTTTTTAAAAAATATATATTTGACAAGTGGGTCCCACTAAATTTAACCTTATCTCATCCGAGTTGTATACATCTAACCAAACAAAAAATTGTCTCATCCCATCCATATTCAACCAAACACCTCGAATGTATCATCCCATCCCTAAATTCATGGATGAGATCATCTTATCCACCCTCGTCCCCAAACCAAACGGAGCCTCAGTGAACTCTCTTCTCCCGCAGTGATTCTTAAATTTCTTTGCTTGCGATGTGAAATGCCCCGAATCCTGATGAGCAAGTAACCGTAAGGAAGGAAGCAAGCAAGCAAGCAAGCGTGTTTCAGCTGTTTGCTCTCGGCTGGATTCCAAAGTCGATACCAGATATCATCTGCAGATCGATGTATCTTTCGATCTGTCCGTGCTGATGATGATCAGGTGTACGCTCTACAGCAATATAATGCAATCCGATCTTTACGCATGCATGAATTTTAATCGCATTTATCAACTCCGTGTGTTTGTCGTCGATCTTATTAGCCCTGATAATTAAACAGGTTGATGAGCTTCCCTTCAGATTCACATCTCATCAAACGTACAGCTTCTGATTACTGCTAGGAAAAATGTCCTCGTTGCTCCGATCGAACGGAGATTTTTTTTTTAAAAAAATAATGTGTTTAAAAAAGAAAATTTCAAATATATATAGGACTTTATTTCTCAAAAATTGCAAATTTTAGTAGCAATCGACACTTGCACTTGAAGTGCCGACTGCCGCCACATGGCCCCGAGTCGGTACTTCAAGTGTAGACTTCTGTCACGTCTACTGTGGTCGTTGGACGAGTACATCCAGGACTTGTGCTCCATCTAAAACATATATTATTTGAAAAAATATTAATAAAATCATTATTGTTAATTTTAGTAATTTACAAATTGAAAATATATTGATTTATTATCGCTCATAACAACATTAATTAAAAATCCTCAATGCTTTAATTAAAACTACTTATTAAGCAGAAAAAATTATTAAATAAATTAACTATATTGGTTTCTCTCTCTCCAAACAACATAACTCTAGATCTATAATCATAAATCAAATTAAAAAAGAGATTAAAATGACGTAAATCAATATACAAGTGATGAATAATTGTGAGGAGGGTCATATTTGTTCATTTGGGAGAAGGTAACACCGTAAATGGAAGATTATTTGAAAATTTCTATTCACAAACCCTAAATTAGAAAAACGCTAATAACTCATTGTATACATGATTAAATACAAAATAAATGTGAGATTCGGCATGGATTTACCTCCTAGAATGAAATCCTTCAAAAGAAACGAAAACAAAGCCTCCCCCCTCTTTATCTAGATTTTTGTCGCCATTGTACGGACAAAATTAAATGCGGACTCCAGTAGAGCTCGGGGAGGAAGACGCTGCGCATTTATAGCTAGAATAGTAGTGGCGGTCGCAAGTGATGTCATCATTACTTTAGTGGCGGCCATCTTAGCAGCGGCGGGCAGCACCAGCGCCCGCCACTGCTATTGGTACATTAGTGGCGGTCCGGGCTGACGTCATCACCGACCGCCACTACTTTACCAGCAATAGTGGCGGGCGCTGGTGCTGCCGTCAGCACCAGCAACTCTAGTGGCGGGCATCTAATGGCCCGCCACTACAGTGGTTTTGCCCAACGCCACTACAGTGACAGTTTGTAGTAGTGGTACCAAGTGCCTAGGGGTGGCGCGAACACTTTCGGCCGATTGGCAGGAGAACTTGCCTAGCGCGGTGGTCCGACACTTCAGGTGCCGACTGCAGGTGACGTGGCGATAGTCGGCACTTCAAGTGCCAACTGTTACCCAAATATGCAATTTTCCGAAAGCGTTATACATATTTGATTTTTTTAGAAAAAAATTCATCGAACAGACATATTAATTATATTTGTAACACTATATATACATATATATATATATGTGATTTTTTTTGCATAAAAAAGAAAGATAAAATCCATTGCGTAAACACAATAACTCCTATTAGACCTTCGTACCTACATGAAGAGACAATGTTTTTATATCGTATGTGTTTAGTATATATATAAACACACACGTAAACAAAATTCTGCTTGTGCCATCGATCGATTTGCACACATCAATCGCTATTTGCACACATCAATCGCTTCTTGTGGCACGAAACCGAGATTGTTATTAAGATTACGTTTCGGTTCCCAGATTTTGAAGGTTGCAGCGTGAAGAAGCAACGTGGATTATTGCAGAAAGAAAGCAACACGAGGATATAGACAACATTAATCATATATATATATATATACACACACACATATATATACAAATACTATCCTACACCACGAGAATAGCTATTCTACCGAGAAATCTACTACTGAAAAAAATAGTACTCAATTGCTATTCTACTGAGAAAATCAACTAGTAAAAGTAGTCGGTGTAGAATAGTTATTCTACACACGTGGTATAGAATAGCGCTCCCGTATATATATATCACTACGGGAGCATTGAAGTTCGCCGAGTGCCACAAGCACTCGGCAAAACCCATAATAAACTCGGCGAAAGGTTCGCCGAGTGTGACACTCGGCGTTAGCTTCATCGGGAAAAAAAGATTCGCCGAGTGTATTTTTATCAAGCACTCGGCAAATACATCGCTGAGTGTCACAAGCGGCACTCGATGAAATAAAGCCAGTTAACGGAGAGGACGGAGACTGAAGGTTTGCCGAGTGCCACAATTGACACTCGGCAAACAAAGAACCAAAAACAAAAAAAAGCGACAGTCGACCGGTGCGACGCACGCGACCCGGCACGACGCAGCGTTTTGCGTGGGCGTGGGCGTGGGCGACGGCGCGGGCGCGGGCGACAGCGTGGCCGCGTCACGGACGGCGCGGGAGCGAGCGACGGCGTGGGCGCGGCGTGGCCGCGCGGCGCGGGCGACAGCATCGGTGTGGGCACGGCGCGGACGGCGCGGGAGCGGGCGACGGCGTGGGCGCGGCGTGGCCACGCGGCGCGGGCGGAGTGGGGGCGGTGGGCGGGGCGGAGTTGGGGCGGCGGCGGCGGCGGAGTCGGGGCGGAGTCGGGGCGGAGTGGGGGCGGCGGCCAGGGCGGCGGCATGACGGCGGACGGGGCAGCAGCCATGGCGGCGATGGGAGGGGCTGCGGGAAGAAGCCGGTGAGAGGGAAGGAGAGGGAAGGAGAGAAAAAGAAAAGAGAGAGGTGAGATTTTAAAGAGTAGGTATGAAAATTTTGAAAAAAAAAGTGCGCCGAGTTTGAAATTTCGCGGAAAAACTGTGCGGAAAAAAAATTGGTTTGCCGAGTGTTGCACTCGGTAAACCCAGCATGTTTGTCGAGTGCCTCAAATTTGGCACTCGGCAAAGAGTTTTTTATTTTTAAAAATTTTGTATAATTTGTTTTACAATCTTTTTGTTTATGAAAATGGTACAACTATAGTATATAAGGACTAAAAATAAACTCAACAATATAAATATGATTTTTTAATAATATTTTGTTTATTATTTCATGCAATTGCAGTTCAAATTTAATCTATTTTTATTTAAATTTTAGAAAAATACTTAATAATTTAAAAATAACAAATTGAACCAAAAAAATGTGGAATTTTTACACGAGATAATATGTGTTGTGTTTTTATTATAGAAAATAATTCAAGTATAAAAATAATTTAGCCATCAAACTTCTTTCAAACCTATCACATTTCTTCTCTAAACCCTAATTAATCCTCTCGTAATCTCCTATTTCTAAACACTATACGTGATAATTTTCTCGAAACATTTTTAAATTTTTATCATAGCATCTATGCATCATATAATAACACCATGACAAGTATAATGTTTTTTAGAGTTAATTTGATTTTTTTATAATTAAAAAACTATTAAGCTTCACGTTGTCGAATGAGCGTCGCACCCTAAATTATTCAAAATTTCTTTCAATGCAGTTGATAAGAACTCTAAATAGACTTAAAAACATGAATATGATTTTTTTTATAAATTTTTGTTTATTATTTGAGGCACTTATAGTTCAAATTTCACCTATTTCAATTTATATCCTAGAAACATACTTAATAATTTAAAAATAACAAACTGAATAAAAAAATGTGTAATTTTTACATGAGATAATATGTGTTGTGTTTTTATTGTAGAAAAAATTTCAAGTACAAAAAATAATTTACCTATCAAACTTCTTTCAAACCCATCTCATTTCTTTTCTAAACCCTAATCACTTATCTCATAATCTACGATTTCTAAACACGCTACGTGATAATTTTCTCTAAATATTTTTAAATTTTTATCACAGCATCTATGTATCATATAATAACACCATGACAAGTCTCATATTTTTTAGACTTTATTTGTTTTTTTATAATTAAAAAACTATTAAGCTTCACGTTGTTGAACGAGCGTCACACCCTAAATTGTTCAAAATTTCTTTTAATTCAGTTTATAAGAACCATATATATACTTTAAAACATGAATACGATTTTTCCATAATTTTTGGTTTATTATTTTTGGCACGTGTAGTTCAAATTTTACCTATTTCAATTTAAATCCTAGAAACATAATTAATGAATAAAAAATAGCTAAATGACTTAAAAAAATATGAAATTTTTACAAGGGATCATATATGTTGTATTGTCAGTGCAAAAAAATTCAAGTTAAAAAGAAATTGCAAACACCACATAGAGTTGAAACATGGTTTCACATAAAATAATAAAAAAATTTTTGCCGAGTGTTTTTTGAAAAACACTCGGCAAACCATGTGTCTTTGCCGAGTGTTTTTCAAAAAACACTCGGCAAACCCTCAAAATTTTTTTACCGCATGAGAACGACGCCGTGACGTGCCCGTTAAAATCATTGTTTGCCGAGTGTATCTTCAAAAAACACTCGGCAAACAATTGATTTATCGAGCGTTTTTAGTTTGCCGAGTGTTTTTTGAAAAACACTCGGCAAACACATGTTTGCCGAGTGCCCGAAATAATACACTCGGCAAACAATGTGACACTCGGCGAATTTTCATTTTCCGGTAGTGTATATACATACATATATATATACAAATGTTATTCTACACGGGTGTAGAATGCTATCCTACACCGACGTAAAATGGGGGGTCGGGATTAGGTGGAACGTGGGAGCACGCTGGATGAGGTGGTCACGATTGAGTTGATCGGTGTAGAATAACATTCTATACCCGTAATGTAGAATAGTATATATATCGGGAGCGCTATTCTACACAACGTGTGTAGAATAACTATTCTACACCGACTACTTTCAGTAGTAGATTTTTTCAGTAGAATAGTAATTGAGTATTAATTTTTTCTCATTAGTAGATTTCTCGGTAGAATAGCTATTCTATACCCGTAGTGTATGATAGTATATATATATACATAAATTGTGTATGTCTGTTTGGGTGTTGCGACAGACGAAGGAGATGCATGTTGTGAGATACGTACCTAAAGCAAGCTAGCTTGCATTGAATTGTGGGACAAATCTTAGAGCAAATATAATAAACTGATGTAAGCAGATTACAAGACTTATCACATTAGATTAGTATTGAGGTGGAGGAAAAAAGAAGTAGAGAGAGAAAAACGGGCTACTAGCTAACTGTGGACTCATATATAGATTCTAATAAACTTTGTGAAATGGTATGATTTGTTACGCATTAAATATATAGTATATATGAGTTGATTGCCTATAGATTAGCTATATATAACATGATACAAATATAAAGCCTAACTAAATCATTAGCCTTGCTCTCGTCCATCGACGACTCATTCATATATCTCATCAAGTTTGTATAGTTGGTGACATTAGCTAACAAGAACAAACATAACACGTGTAATCTGCACCTTCAATCGTCACACGACACGAGGTCTAGGTGTTTAACATGCATGGGCCGTATTAAGGAGTTGGTCTATGAATGGATTAATGGTCGGATCACCGTATAATTATATTAAGGGTGTGTTTGACAGCACTACAGCTCCAACTTCTTTGTCTGTGGAGCTGGAGCCAAGTCAAATGATTTTCTTGAGGAGTGGATCTTACTGAAAACACTAAAAAAACTAGAGTTATGGAACAAGAACCAGTTTCAAGTGTTCCACTCCAGCTTCAGTATAGATTTAAAAAACTGGTCTACGAAAAAACCGCCGATTTTTTATAAGCTCAATTTGTTAATTGGGTTTATAGAAAACTAATAATATATAGTAATATTAGTATAATGTTTATCCAATATTTGGAACAAGGACCGCGTGGCCTAATGGATAAGGCGCTCGCCTCCGGAGCGGGAGATTGTGGGTTCGAGTCCCATCGTGGTCGCTTTTTTTTCTTTTTTGAAACTTTATTTTGGTTTTCTTTCTCCATTTCGTGGTAAAGTGGCTGAAATTAATCAGTAGCTAACTAGTCGTCTGACTAGCTGATGTTTTTCGGTTTTTGTATTTTAGTTCATTTTTCAAATTCTGCGGCTACTGATTCTCACAATCTGAATCCAAAATCTGAAAAGTTTGTTTCCGCATCCAATTCTAGAAGTCGTTGTCAGAAACTAAAACAAACAATCTGAATCCAAAATCTGAAAAGTTTGTTTCCGCATCAAATTATAGAAGTCATTGTCAGAAACTAAAACAAACAGACCATTTATCTCGTACGAAAGGGTTTTTTCGTTCTCCCCGTAGCATATTTTCTCCATGGCAATTCATCAAATAATGTTAATGAAGTAACTTATGCAGTAGAATACCTCCTTGTGTTGTTTTTTGCACTCTGTTTTCGGTAAGAACGGTTAGTTAGCAATTCGGACAGTTTGTTTCAGCTTTGAATTATAACAATCCAGTTTTTTTCGTAAGCTGAAACAAACAGAGTAACTTATTCTGCCAGCTTATTATAATCTAGAGTACAGATTATAACAATCCAGCAAGTTGATGGTACCCAACTTTTTTATAAGCTCGATTTTTATAATACAAAGAGGCCCTAAGCTACATGTTTATTTGAATCCCAATTTTTGACCAATAATAGTTGAACATAGCTTACATGATTGTAACTTAGAACGTATGTACTACCGTGACGAGTTTTCTGTGGACATTTGGATGGGAAATTTAACTATTTGCCACTCTTATCGTTGCCACCTCTTTAAATGCCACTCTCTTCGTTGCAATTAATTATTTGCCACTCTATTCATGAACAGTCTATTTTTTTGCCACTCTGTGCCCGGTTGGCGCCACATCACCTGCCACATCATTTTTTTTAATTTGTCATGTCACCATCTTCTTCCTCTTCCTCTCTCCCTAACTTCTCTCCCCAACCTCTGGCCACCGCCACTGCCGGCCTCGTCGCCGCCCACCGCCAGCCACGCAGCCGCCCCCACTGCCGGTCTCTGCCACCGGCCATGTTGCCGGCGACGACGGGTGGTGGGCCATCTGGGAGGAGCCCCAGGTGCTCAGCCTAGAGGATCTGATCATGCCGACCACCTCCTGCCATGGATTCCAGCCTCTCCTCACGCCGTCTTCCCCAAAGGTTTATTTGCACATGCAGTCTTGTGCGGGCTTCGTGGCGAGCATGGGGCCTCGGGGCACCGGCTTGGGGCTTCGGAGGCGAGGGCAGCGGAGCTGTCGGCGAGAGGCAGGGGGCGGCTCGGCCGGCGGCGGGCGGCTGCGTGGCTAGCGGTGGGCGGCGACGAGGCCGGCAGTGGTGGTGGCCGGAGGTTGGGGAGAGAAGTTAGGGAGAGAGAGGAAGACGAAGAAGATGGTGACATGTCAAAAAAAATGACGTGGCAGGTGATGTGGCGCCAACCGAGCACAGAGTGGCAAAAAATAGACTGTTCATGAAGAGAGTGGCAAATAATTAATTGCAACAAATATAGTGGCATTTGAAGAGGTAGCAACGATAAGAGTGACAAATAGTTAAATTTCCCCATTTGGATAGGGTAAATCGTACAACCAACTCGAGATGTTAAGAAACTTGGTTTAACCACGGTTTTAAAAAAAAAAGGTTTAAGAAACTTGGTTTGGGAAAAAAAGATCTACAGTTATATGCTAATACACTTCTGGAAATAATACAAAGCATTGGTGAATGATAACTTGAGCACAAATGAATTGACAAGCAGTTTGTATCTGGTTACCTATGGGAGCTCTCGATATTTGAATTTAACTCACATTTTGAAGTATAAAATAATTAACACTACTTTCCCAAACACTAATCCTCAGTATAAAACTAAGCGTGCGTTTGGCAGAGCTTCAACTCTAATTTCTTTGTCATGTGAAGCTGAAACAAACCAAATACTTTTTCTGAAGAGTGGATCCCACTGAAAGCATTCTAGAAAAATAAACTAAAGTGGTAGAACAAAATCTAGTCAACTTCAAGTGTTTCCACTCTAGCTTCAGTATAGATTTCAGAATCCGGAACTCTACCAAACAAAATGTTAATTACTGCAATGTCCGAAAAGAGGCGAAAAGCCTTCTGTTCTTCCCTGTTTGCTATGCATGTATGACTAGCAACATGTCAACATCTAAGACTACTTGATCAAACAGGAAAACAAACAAAGGAAAAACTGGATGATTGCACAGCAAAAATTCAAATTTTGTTTTATTGCACTGCATGCTGTTTTCATTTGCAATCCAGAAAAAAAACATCTGAAAATCAACAAGATTATTCTCACTGTTATCTGATCGGGAGTTCAAGTTCAGAAGAACCCCATGCATGGAACAATAGGACAATTGGAGAGCAGGGACAGTGGCCATCTGAAATTCTGAACAATTATGGGATAAGCATGCAAACTAAGAATCAAAGACCAATCCAAGTTCAGAAACATGATGTTATCTTGTCAATTCTATATGGATATCAAGAGTGATAACAATATACGTGCAAAGTTTGATGATCGAAGCAAGCATCATTATCGCAAAATATCCAAAACAACCACAATCTTCGTCACCATGGTAGGTTATGAAACGCTTGACATACAAGTCACGGAGCGCAGAAAGAAGCTTGTGTAGTCCAACATTAAGAGGGGGAATTATTGCCTTGCTCTTAGCATCACAGTAGCACAAAGTGTTCACAGCAAAAAAAACCTCACTGAAATTAACAGGGTGGCTAATGGTGAGCTGAAACAGCAGGTGCTCCCTCAGCTTCCTCCTTGGCCTTCCGAGCAGCAGCTCTTATCTGACGCTGCTCTTCCTTGTAGATTCTGTTCCTGCGCTGGAACTGCATACGATAAAATCATAAAGGGTTAGTCCTCTTTTCCACAACAATACACCATCTCATCCTGGTCATCAAAATCATTAACACAATGAAATGGAAGTCTAGAACAATAGAATTCATACTAATGTATTGCATCCTGATTCATTTATCCCACAACAGGTAGCGCCGGATGTCATGATTTTTTTGTTTTGCTATAAGAAACTGGGGCATATATCCCCATGTATGCCAAGTAGTAATAAAACTTGGATAGGATTATGACTTTTGTGCCTTTACCTTGAATAATTCTACTCACATTCGGGAACCGGGAATTTTCCGAACTAGTGAGCCAATCACTTCAAGCAGGAAACTGAAATTGTAAGCTCGCTTGGCCAAAAGTTGGGCGTCCTAATCGATTACAAGAGCCTTCCTATCCAATACTCTTACAGTAATCTTGTCTACAACAGTAGAGGACAAAAATGGGATCCTAGCCCAATTTTTTCCAATCCCCACAAGCCTGGTAGCTACCCTAACAATCAATCCATCCCTCCCTTCAGAAGAACTGAATGTGAGTGCCCAAACTAGCGGGCGATGTCAATGCCGAGAACAACGAACCCTACATCAAATGGACGATCTAGGCAGTCGGCCAAGGAGCCCTGCATCAATTTCGATTTGGACAAGGAACTGAGAAGAATGGTTGGGGGGGTTGAGGTGACCTACCTCCTTGGAGTGGTGGAGGCACTCGAGGTAGTCCTCGCGGAGGAGGCCGCAGTCGGACGGCTGCCGGCACCGGCTCATGCACTCGCTGAAGTCCAGCCAGAAGTCGTAGCACCGCCCCTTGTTGCCGTTGATGCCCCACCCGGACGCCATGAGCCCTCTCCTTCTCGCCGCCCTCCCCGCCGATCTCCTCCTCGCCGCCGCCGCCGCCGCCGCCGCTCTCCTCCTCCTGTGCTCTCCCTCTTCGCCCCGATCCCCAGGTTCCTAACCCTACCTTCCTCAGTCTGGCTGACAAATGGGTCCCACCTCCAGCGTGCTCGGGCCTGTAACGACAATACGAGATAAACGGAGGGGCTACATGAAAAATGGACCTGTAAGGCTTAAGCCTTACTTAACATCGATCTCGGCCGCTCGTGATAGATCGGGTGGTCAGAACAGACGTAGGTTCGGATCGCGATTTTTTAACAATATATTTTTTAAAAAAAATCAAATGCAGTTCCAGAAATTTGCAAAAATGAATAGGAGTTGGCACTAATTCGTGCCATGTGGCCTTAAGTTAACCGATGGTCGACCGACTCAGGCCACGTTAATGTGAGTTAGCCGACCATCGGCCGACTCGGGTCAACATGGCCCGCAACGGTTACTTTTTGGCACACCAATGACTTTTTTGACCGACTGAGACCACGTCAACGTCAGTCGATCGTTGATCAATCGACTCATACTGATGTGGCTTGAGTTGGATCGTTGCCAATGACATCGACCTAGATTTTTGGAGAAGGCCAGCTTGGCTTTCATTGTAAAGCATGTGTTAGATGTAATATGAGGGTTTCTCAAAAGATTATCTATGATTTTTTTTGTTTTTTGTGGGAGAAGGCCACACAAACTCGTTTTGATTGAAAGCTATGTGTCAAAATGAGATACAAGAACTTCTCAGGAGGTCACTCATCACAATACTACTTTGTTGGTGTGTTTTTTGGTCACACTTTGACACACGCGTGGCCTGTGAGATATGCTTCACTCCCGTGCAGGTCCTACGTTCTTAGAAAAAGGGTTCAAGGCGTGTCAATCAGTTTGACCATGCACTAATAAAGGAACAGAAAGTATAATATTAGTAGTATGGCATATCGGCTATCGAGCCAATAACCGCGACGAGGATAGGATATCCGTGGAATATCATGACGATCGGCCATAAGACCGATGACCTGGGATGAAGCAACTGAGTGAGCATGACATCAACCAATAAGATGAGTAGTTAATCACATAGGTCGATCAATGCTTTTCCAATGACTTATAAGATATAGCGTGGAATCGAAGATAATTCGTCGGCTTGTACTCCGACAGAAATAAATAAAACATGCTAGATAACATGTCTATATCATAAAAATCATCACAATAATTAGATCGGACCTAACCAAGACAATAGCTAATCACGATGATCTTAATAATATATCAAAGTATCGGGCATGCTTTATTTAGATGAACGGTATACAACATGAAAGAGATACAATACTAAGAGATGTCGGACCTAACCGATGAAGCCTCAAACTATCACACCTAGATCACATCAATCTAAGAGATCAAACTAAACTGATGCAACCTTAGACCTAGCTAATACGCCGAGAACAACCAATGAACGTACTGTTTCAACGTTCACCTCAAGAGATCAATATGATGCAGCCGTGATACCGATCTAATCGATACGGACGTTGGGGGTAGATTGACTCACCTCTTCGCCGGAGATCAAAACGATGCAGCTCAGCTCCGAGTGTCGAACCCCACTGGATAAACCTTGGAAGCCAAGGGTTGCGATATGCGCCGAGTAGTTGATTGACAAAGATGTGTTTTCTAAGCTAACTAGGGATACCTATTTATAGTCTGGAGACTTGTCGTCCAAGCACTCTCTTAACCGATTCTAGATAATCTTCATCTTCTTTTCCGCTCTTATCTCCATTGGCTCTTCTGTGTTCGATCATCTTGTAACAACATGGACGAACTTCTTTGACTGGATCCTCTTTGACTTATATTGACAGCGTGACATCTTTAGTGGGCCCGGGCTTTTACCAAATCTTGGCATCAACATACTTTTATGTGAGCATGTTCAACATCGGAGTTCTTATGAGACTCGGTGCTAACTTAAGTGGAGAAAAATGGTTGCATGTGATAGTGCGAGGGTATATACGAAAGTTTACCTCCAATTTAAGCTAGGTTTGGCCGAACTCTATCCATACATATTAAACCAGACAAATGATATAATAGACATTACATTACCTAAACCATATTGTATGAAGTTAGAGGTAAACTGCTAGTCAAATATATTTTCTGCTAAGATTTGCTCTACCGTAAAGTTTTAGAGTAAAGCTAAAAATAGTAGAGTGAAACAATCTCAAACAAACCTTTGTGAGAAAGATTAATGGGACTATTGAGTCTATAATTATGGACCAAAGTGGCAAATAATCAAAATAACCTTTTTAAATAACAAACAATCAAATATTAAGATGATTTAAACATGGTACAATATTTGGTCCAGATCAATTTCCTTCCAAAAGAAAAGGGAATACACATCCTCTATATATTCTGGGTAAACAAGCAACACAAGTGGACCTTTCCTTCAGTTTGATGTGTTAAACTGTTTTCCAACTGTTGGGTTAAGTCTATAGCACCACAACCATCCTTTTATCCAACTAATATATTCTTCTCATAATTTTAATAAAATTTGACCAGTACATCACATTGCCGGTCCAACGAAAAAAAGAGCTATAAAAATTATTGTGAGTTATAAGTTGGGGAGATGTTACGAAGTTGTTTAGTTGGAGTAGCCGAGGATTTACGGTAAGACGATTCTATTAAGATTAACAATAGGAAATGCCGATCAAGATGGTCGTCACTGAACATAACATTACTGAGCTCCTGCATTCAAAGAGGGGGAAGGAAAGAAAGGTCCATTCAAATACTCAAGAAATTCATATTTCATGGATCTTTAAGAACCAATGAGAAGAGATAAAAGGTGACCTTATTTGTTTGGTTCAGTGAGACATCTTATGCTCAAGGAGACTCAAGGTAATGTCACCTTTTGTATGTTGTCCACAATTTCATGTACTGCTGCTAGGCCAGCATTTGTTTTCTGTTAGAATAGCTGCAAAATTTGTGCCAGTAAATCCTTCAGTCAAAGTAGCAACTTCTTCTAGATTGGCATCACTTCAATCCAATAACTATCCACTTATATTCGAACCTAGATCGAATCTATTAAATATAAAGTTATGACATGCTTGTCATTAATCTAGCTTTGATTCATATTAGATTTAAAGTTTGTATGATTAAATAAAACAAAACAATTTAAGTTTATATCTTTAGAATAAAAGCAATCTACTCGTAGTTTTATTCAAGATTTATTAAAAAATAATCTAAAAATTCTTAGATCTGTACCTTTTATATTTTACTCCAATCCGGCGTGTTTATGCCACGTCGGATTCTAAAGTTGTGACATGCAATGTTGAAGTTAGGATCCTTTTCACGCATGATTTAAAGTTTATACAATCAAATCAAATATAATAGTTTAAATTCATTTTTTAGTTTGAAATAAGAATCATACAACATAACTAAATAGCTACAACCTATTTAAGGTCTGTTTGATTCAGATTTTTAAATCATCTTCTTGGTTTGAAAGATAGAATCTGAACTAAACGATTCTCTTGGTCACCTAGTTTTTCTAGAATCTGTAGATTCTCATATTACAAATTTGAAAGCTGGTATAACCTAGATTCCACAATTTCTCAGTTCAACTTTGAATGAATATTACCTGCCATGCTATTAAAACATATCAGTTCATGTAAAATTTGAAAAAAATAAAATTTTAATAAAATATATCATTTAAATGTAATTTAAAAATATATAATTTTAATATAAATATTATAAAATTTTATGATTAAAACGATTTACATATAAAATTACACATTAATAATGCAACTAAATATTAAATATTATGAACTACTAAAATATAAATCCACGACTATTTCAACCAAATAACTTCTCAGTTTTCTACGGCTTACAATAATTTTTCCATAATTCATAACTCACAACAGTTTTTCAAAATATACAGCTCAATCAAATATATCCTTACTCTAAATTAAACATTTTTTAAAACAAATCTAAAAAAATCTTAGATCCAAAATGAAAACTTACTTCAATCCGGTGTGTTTCTGGCTTCGTGCTCTGCTTCGCACGCATCTCGGCATGGCTTGCACGCTGTGGTCCACGTGAGCGCCACGTCGGATCTTCCCGCTGTGGTCCACGTGAGCGCCACGTCGGATTCTAACATCTGAATCCGGTGGCGCCGTCCAGCGCGGCAATCTTGCACGCGCGCCCCTCCCACTTTCGCACGTTTACAAATGCATCCCTTCTCTATAAATAATAAATAACGATTAATAAAACAGCGCCTATGTTTCGTCCCCTCGCGAGGTCGAGGGGGAGGAGGCATCACCGCATCAGATCACGAGCCCCAGCCACGCAGAGGAGAGCGAGGGGGAGGGGATCGAATCCGGTCGAGGAGGAGCCCCGTGCCCGATCCGATCGCGGGAGTCCCGCCTGATCGAGGGAAGCGATCTGAGGTGAACGATTCAACCCAAGGCGCGCGGGATTTGGCGCCATATCGATCTCTGCCGCGGCCGGCCTCCTCCATCGCTTCTTCTTCAGCTCCCGCACGGATCCTTGATGGAATCGGCGCTCAGCGGATCGGATCGTCCCGGTGAGCGCGTTTCCCGCGGGATTTTTTTTCTCTATTGGGCGGGGATGTTTCGATCCAGTGGTTGGGACTTGGGAGTCCCCTGAACGTGGCCGGGGTTTGTTTTGCTGGCTGGCCGATCTGGGATGCTCTCATGTCGATCAGTTGTTTTCGGCCGTTTCTTACGATGCCACAGTGTTTCCCTTGCTAGATCTTGCTGCAAATCTTATCACGGGCGATAATTCATACGTGATTACGGGATCCTGATGCAGCTTGCGCTAGTGTTTGAGGTATTGAATGTATCAGTGGATTGAGATTAGGAGTTGAGTCTTAGATTTGTGCATCGAAGACCTTGTTGAATTGCTCAAGCGTCAACATTGCGCATTTGCCGTTACTTTTCTCCTCTTTTTGCTGGAATAACGGCAGGTGTATGAACTAGTATCTATACGTGTAGGAATGTGCGAGTTGTTGGTTTGGTACGATGCCACTATCAGATGGAAATAGCATTACGTCTTCATGGTTTTCCAGCAATCGTGCACTTAATTCGGGCGGGTTAGAAAGAATTCCTTAAGAAGATACGCGTGCGTGGCTAACCATGCCTCTTATGAGCAGTAGTTGGCGCTGGATTGGCTGCACCAAAGCGCAAGACAGTGGTAGTACGCCTGTCAGTATCCAGTGGCCGGACTGTGCGGACAGGGCAATTGCCTCGAGAGGCCACGATTGTGTTTTTTAGTGTTGTTTAGACCAGTTGATAGGATGACAGTGAATGATGCAAATGACATGCCTTTATTATGCAAGATGCGTGCTAGTATTAGCCATCTAGCCTCATGACCATATAATAGCTACGGATTACACTAGTTTGGAGTGGTGGTGCGTGCCCATGAGGCCTTGAATAAATTACATTTATCAGTGATGTTTGTGATTTGTTTAAAAGAGCTGTATGTTCATGAACTGAATGATATGGTTCAGTGCTATCTGGCTGTAAATATATTGGGGGAAAACAGCTGTCTTTGTTTGCTACTTTAGGCCATCATTGATTTGTATGGCTGACCTTTTTGTTTGAAATTATTAGGGCAGAATAATGTACTTACTTCCCTTAAGAAAGAGGCGCCTAATAAAGCAAAGCTGTTTTGGCTAAAGTGTGCTCCAGAATGTGATGAATTACTTTGCACTGTCATTTTTCTCTGATTTTCTTTTCTTTTTGTGAAAATGCTCTACTTCTGATTAGGCCGATCTATGACATCTTCTGAAAGTTGAGCTGATCTGCCCAATCTTCGTCCTGCAGGCTCAATGGATTCACAGGAGCCAAGAGTTGAGGTTGAACAAAAACATGTTCTTGCTGATAACCCTAAAGAGCAGGTCATTACTTGATGATATTTTTTAGAGATAGTTCTATAGACTATAGTCATACAACCTTCTGATTTTCATAATTGCTTTTCTATTTGTTGATTGTCCTAATTGTTCTTTATGATTTCAGTCCATTCCTAGCAAAGACGAGAAAGCACCAAAACCCACCATTTTTCATGATTCAAATGATATCAATATACCAAGTGAGGGACAAGCTCAAGCTGGCACTTCTAATATAGGTGGGGGCCATGATGATGCATATCCACAAACCTTGTATTCTTCTCAGGCACAACCATTCTATTACCAAGGTCAGTCCACTTTCTTTGTTGCATATACCTGAATACCTCTTGAATTGATGGATGGTATTGTTGGGTTCTTAACATAGTTATCTTCTATGAGCAGGCCCTGGATATGAGAATACTTCAAATGAATGGGATGGATATCCTCCTTATGTGAGTGTTGACGGTTTGGAAGCAGGTCCAGCGGTAAGTAGTTTTTTGTTTTGCTGCCAGAAATTTTTTTGTGAAGCACATTTTCTAAAACGTTGAACTTTACTTAAGGTTGTATACAATGATGATCCTTCGTTGATGTTCCATGGTGCTTATGGTTATGACCCTTATGCTCATTATTCTCCTATCTCAACACCTGGACCGGCTGCTGTTGGTGGAGATGGTCAGCTCTACTCTCCTCAGCAGTTCTCCTTCTCGGCTCCTTACTACCAGCAATCAGTACCACCTGGCATGCCATATTTAAGCTCTCCTACTCCAATATCACAGGGTGAGGCAATGATGCCGATTGACCCAACACAAGGGGCTTTTATCGCTGAAACTCTGAGTCCAAACAGCTTCCTTTTCGGGCCAAGACCTGGTTATTATCTGTCTTATGCTTTGTTTGACTGATAATTCAGGCTTCATGTTTTCGGCCTGATTTTAACTTGTCTTGTAATGGCAATTCCAGAATGGTTTAGGTCGTCTGAAGGAACTGGGTTGTTTCCATCACCTGCAGCTTCACCTCAACCTGTTGGTGGCGTTTCAGGGCCCTTTGGACAAAACAGCTTCCCTATGGCTTCTGGAATGGTATTCTCTGCACATGTCATCTCTTGTCTATTTCTTTCCTCAGATGAAATTGTAGTTCACTCTATTTTGTGATTTCTTGGTGGATTTCACAAAAAATAATTGGACTTCTGAATTGCTTTTCCTATGGTGATGTTGTGATGCATATAGTATGTTTTTGAAATGATTACTATCTCTTATGTGAAGATGATCTGTAGGATCTGTCTTTTGTGATCTGACATTGTTCCCTTCTTCTAATTTGAGCCATCACCTCAGCACAGGCCCTTCTATGGTTTTGGAACACCAAGTGACTCGTATGGAAGGGGGTTCTCTCAGGGTGGATTTTTCCCACAGGCCACTAATTACGGGGGGCCTTTCCCTAGCTTTGGCCTGAATGGTAGAAGTTCTATTCCGATTGATAAAGGGCGCAGAAGAGGAAGGGGCAATGCTCTGCTTTGCAGCTGTAATGGTTCTCTTGACTTCCTCAATGAGCAAAGCCGAGGCCCACGTGCCACTAGGCCTAAGAAGCAAACAGATGATAGCAGCAAGGATGAGAAGCCTTCTGCAGGAGTTGATTGTGAGTTATATAACAGGTCTGACTTTGTTACAGAGTACAAGAATGCCAGGTTTTTTATCATAAAATCGTACAGTGAAGATAATGTGCACAAGAGCATCAAATATGGTGTTTGGGCTAGCACCACAAATGGGAACAAGAAACTAGATTCAGCCTACCGTGAAGTGAAGGAGAAGGGAGAGCATTGTCCAATTTTTCTGCTGTTTTCGGTAATTGAAGCCGTGACCTACTTTGTTATTGGTGCTTTGATTTTGTTACTCATATCTGGAGAACTAAAAATCTGAAATGAATGTACAGGTGAATGCTAGTGCACAATTCTGCGGTGTTGCAGAGATGATTGGGCCAGTGGATTTTGAGAAGAGTGTTGCCTATTGGCAGCAAGATAAGTGGACTGGCCAGTTCCCTGTTAAGTGGCACATAGTGAAGGATGTTCCAAATAACCTCTTCCGCCATATAATTCTTGAAAACAACGATAATAAACCTGTAACCAACAGCCGAGACACACAAGAGGTAGTTATTTTACGCATTTTCCTTTCTGTTTCCTTTTTTGCTCTGAGAACCATGTTAATGTTAGAATATGGTGGTTTTAAACATTTAATTTGGCACTAATAGATGCTTGTGCATAATGTTAGGTTAAACTGGAACAAGGCATAGAGATGCTGAAAATCTTCAAGGATCATGAGGAGTATGCCTCAATACTTGATGACTTTGACTTTTACGAGGAGCGTGAGAAAGCCCTGCTGGAGAACAAGGCACGGCTGCATCAGCAACAGCAGCCACCCAGCTCTGCTGTGGTTGAGCCCAAGATGCCCTTGGTTGTTCCCAGTGACATAACCAAGAGCTTTGCACAGGCTGTGCGGCTTGGTGAGGCCAAGAATGTGAGCCCTTCCGCCGACAAAGGTGCCGGTGGCGATTCATCTGTTGCCGTCAAGCCTTTGGATGCTAAAGAGACCGGTTTAGCATAGAACAGCTTGGTGGCAGTGTGATTGGGCTATATACTCAGATCAAAAGTATGACCCCTGCTCTTCATCGTCAAAATGTTAGGGATTTGCCAAACACCAAGACATGGGCAAAGACAATGTACACTAGCATAGCTCCCTTGCCAGCCATGGATGGAAGCGTAGTTCCTTATTAGTTTTTTTTATCTTCTTTCGTCTCCTATTTCTTCTTCTGTTGGTCATATTTTGCATTGCGTCATATCATGGTTCCTTAGTGGGTAGCCTTAAGGAGAGCTGCAGTTTTTTTTTTTGCAAGCATCTGTAAATTTCCCTGTTCTATCGCAGATGAATAAGGCCTTTTGCATCCTCCAGTGAAATCCTCCTTATTCTCTTGTCTTTTGATACCTGGTTACTTGCTTGGGTGAACAAGATGTGTGTCCATGAGACTGCATGATAAGCAGCATTTATTCTGTTTGGGTGACCTGATGATGGTAATAACAAGCTGGTAATAATAATAAGAGAATAATGACTGTGGCATCGTGTCAGATACTCAGATGTGATTTCTGCCTGTATTGTCCGTTGTACTTACGGCGTGTTTGGCTCTCAGTTACTTTGTTCCGTGGAGCTGGAGCCGAACCAAATGTGTTTGCTACGCTCTGCTCTGGATTTGATCCAGAGCGTTGAGCGAGGTTTGCTTCCTTTTAGAAAAGTTTGAAAAATTATCCACAAATGCCAGTAAACTACCTCAACCGCATTCCCCTCAAAATTTAAGCCAATTTCGGAGTAGTTTAACTCAACCAAACACTTTTAACCTATTTCAGATCTTAGAACATTTTCATCGTACTTGTTATCACACTTGCTATCTCCTAAAATAGCAAGTATGGTGCAAAAAACATCTCAATTATATTTGCTACTTGACTTGTTATTTTAAGGGGCTTGCTATTCTTCTCTCCACACTTGCTACATCTAGCAAGTCAACAAAACTTGCTATTCTATTTAGTGCTAATTTTGTTTAATCATTTTCATTTTCTTTGCATGTATATAAATTGATAAAATATAGCTACATTCAAATAGGAAATCATATTTGACAAGTATATTGGAGTGAATAGCAAAATAGCAAGTCAATTTGAATAGGAAAACTTGTTTTTTCTATGAATAGTAAGTTAAAAATAACAACTACAATGAAGATGCTCTTACATAGATCTAGAATTCCAATATGATTTCAAGATCTGAAGCTCTACCAGACATACATATAATATACATGTTCATCTCCGTCGGAGGATGCTGGAAATTGGACGCTTCGGCCCAAACAATTGTTCACTTGATACACATACACAGTAAAAAAAGACATCCTCTACTGTACTAATTTTCCACGGAAACAAAACATATATAGAAGGAGATTTTTACGGTGCCCCTAAAAATCTGTGGACCGTTTATTGTATTGTATTCAATGGTTAAGATTTGATTAGGGTGACCTATTACCTTATAAGAGGTAATAGGTCACATCTCTTTTCATTTAAAACCATGTGCGCGCATAAAGAAGTTGATATGTTTCCATTGTTCAGCTTGCTTTCCATTTAAAATCATGAAATTTGATTTGTTTCCGTGACATCTTCCTTTTCTTGTTGACGTAATCTATATATTATGATTTTGTCCGGTCAAATATGAAGGATTTTAAAATTCTAGAGGCAACAACTTGTCCGGTAGTTCAATGGAAGAGACATTGATTTTGGCAATTTTCTCTCCTGGTTCCCCATATTTTATGAATCATTGATTTTTTTTTTGAAAATGAAGAGTGGTTATTTTTTTTAAAAAATGTGTACATATGTTTGAGTGTTTGATGTACAGTATAAGTTAGAAAATTTTAATATAATCTATTTTCTACCCTGGTGCTTCATTCCCTATATTTTTGTGATGTGTAATGTTTTATTTTTTCAACCTGATTGGAACAAAGATGAATCACAAATTGTTTGAAATTATGGCTGGTTGATTTTTTAAAAAATTGTGTACGTATGTTTGACGTATACTATAAGTTAGAAAATTTTGATTTAATCTATATTTCTATTTTTCTGTAGTAGATATATGTCGATACATCTATTTTCTTCCTCGGTCATTGTCGCCACCAGATTTCTCGTCAATGGTGTAGAGCAACATGGTAAATATGGAGGGAAAAAGGAATGCAAAGGAAACAAGGTAACTACAGAAAAGAAGAAACAAATTAATCCCATTTACGGTGCACATGAAGACCCCGACTATAGCTGGTAAAAACATTAAAACTTAATTTTAATTTTGTTAATTCAATAAAATCAATGGCTAAGATTCATCTTACCTCTTACCTCTTAAGCAGGATTATGGGGCACCATAAAGGCCGCCATATAGAAACTATTATCACTAGCCAGGGGCGGAGCCAGAAATTGAACACCTCTGGAGGGCCAAGCAAATTCACAATGTAACAATAATAATTAATTTTTTGGCACTATTAATAATAAGTAATTAGGCTGATGGTGTTTAAAGTTTCAAGAATGTTGTGTTCTGTTGTTGGCCTAGTAGTACCTATCTTCAGCTTTGTTTTGTGTTGACTGAGTAAGTAAGTGTCTAAATTGCTGCCTGAAAACACGGTTGCTGCTGATGCCTTTTGTACTCTTATGTTAGTCGGTGATACCGACAGTACGGTATTTTACTTATCTGCTTTCAAATAAAACAAGACGGCTATCTTGAGCTGCTTTTTCTCAAAAAAAATAAACAAATAAGAACACACGTAGCAATTACAGTGAGATGTATTTTACGATAAAAAATTGTTTAATATCCTATTAATTAGTTCTAACTTGCTTAAAAATCTATCGAGATTGTTCTTAACCACTTTAAAGATTAAACAAATTAATAACTAGATGCTATCAAAACTGTAATTAAAAATAATTTAGATTATGATATATCATTAATTAATTATGGCAAAAGATAATATGATATACCTAAGCCGGAAAAAACACAGTGAGGATGGGAACCGGTTCCTCTGCAGTCGGCTCGCCGACTGTAGAGGGCAGTCGCCCCTCGCGCCGTCCGATCTTAATCGGGCGGTGCGAAACCCCCTCTCTCTCTCCGAAGCCTCCTGCGAAGTGGGTCCCACCGGCGTGAAGCCCCCCTCGCACAGCCGTCCGATTGAGATCGGAGGGCTCCGAGGGGCGACTGCCCTTTGCAGTCGGCGAGGCCGACTGCAGAGGATCTCATTTGGTGAGGATGGCCATCACTACTGGGCAGTGGCTCTGCGTGGCCATCGAACGCTGGCGTGGCAGCGCTACAGCCTTCTTCAAAGTTGTGATCACTTGACACATCATTACTATTTCACTATATAGGTTTAGGCTCAAATTCCGGGTCATTTCAGTATCCCCAACACCCCAGCGATTACTTCTCCTAAACCTCTTGATATTTGGTGGCAAATAAAGTGCCTCACAGTCCATCCCAAAAATTCTTTAACAGTCTACGGATCATTACCTCGTTTAGCTGTTGAAATATTTAGAAAGAGCGGAATAGACATATTTCCCAGAATGCCACCTAACCCATCGTCTACATAGTCTACCTTATTGTTGCTGACTATGAAGACGATGTGTTATCTTTAGCTTTAGCTTTATCTTTCTCTAGTTTCTCTTCTCCTCTATTCTAGCTTATTGTCATATCACTATTCCTTTTTTCCTCATGTTGTAATATAATTTCCTTCTGATCGTATTTGGGTTTTTTGTCTAGCCTCGGCCTCCTTATTAATGCAAGCAAATGATTCTCTCGCTTTCTTTTCAAAAAAATGTGGTTTTGTCCTACATGGATCATTGGCCTAGGAAACATGTGCTAAGTAAGGAAAAAAGTTTGTAATGCCCACTAATAACTACTCACTTCATTATAAAATATAATAATGTTTAGACTTACACAACAACAAATCAAGCAATTTCTGTCGGCCAAAGCTAACAAAAGTTAGGCCTTTCCTGACGGAAGAAGCCAACTTCCATCGGCAAAAGCCTAACTTCCGTTGGCATCTGGTCGACGGAAGTTCTTCGATGGGAATTAGCTAACTTCTATTGGCCGCTAATTTCCGTCGGCTCCATGTGGCCGACAGAAGTTATCGGCTCCGCGTGCCACGTCAGCAAAAACCATGCGAGTAATAGGAGGTCCTCCGACGACATCAGTTGTTTATACATTAAGCCAGAGCTGGATAAACCACCACTGGTCATTAAGGTGACCGATGGGATTACCGATCAAGAGTTTGGCCGATGTGAGATGAAGAAGGTGATAAACGGATCCAAGGAGCTACCGGCCAAGAGGAACCCTCGCACAGGTAGCAAGGCGTTCGACCATAAATTGGAATTGGAAGGTTGGGCCCAAGGCCAATAAACAAAAGAAGAACCTTTCCAGCCATAGGGTAAGAAAGGCTACGTGTTCACGAACGTCCACCGGGCCGATCTTCTTGTTGTGCCTTGCGATGTAACGAAATAAGGAGGGGTTGGCCGATGAATCTATATCGAGACAGGTCAAGAAGAAGACATCAAGCAAGGAAGGATTCAGGACCATGACCAAAGACGAAAGCATTTAAGGCATCAGACCAAAAATAACAATCGGCGGCCAACATCGGCTCATTTTGGTATGGCTCGGCAAGGGAAAGGCCGATACAATGGCTGATGAAAATTTCCTCCCAATCAGCATGATAGGAGACCGATACCCTAATGTACTAGTCACGTTAGCCGGGGAGAGAAGGAGGAAAAGGTTCAAAACTAGATTGCCATACTGAAGAAAGCAAAGAAGAGAACTTGAAAGGGTTTCGGTAGGATTCGACATTGATAAAGTCCGTAGGGTCGGGATTACCCATAGGACCTAAGAAGAAACAAGACGGATGAGTGTGACTGGGAATCAAAACTTGGTTCTGTAGATTCTACAAAAAGCAAATAAAAGAAAAGGGGAACAGTGAGTAAAGGCAGCGGACGAACCAAGAAGAACTAAAGAAAGAGAAAAATGTCAAAGTTTATCTCGAGGATCATGTCGATGGTGGCCATCGTTGGTGTTGATGGCATGCGGGTCGACAGAGAAGAAGAAGACGACGAACGGTGGAGGATAAAAGGACACGACGACGAGCTCGAGGGGCAAGAATGAATAGTGAGCAGAAAGCGTAAAGAAGAAAGGTGGAGTGACCAGGCTACTTATAAAGCAAGAAGTAACTCATTGGCAGCTGGGTCAAGTTGATTCCGCCAGATTTGGTGGGGCCACCTACAACGTTCGGCAAAAGGTAATCACAACTACAATTTCCAAAGCGCCGAGATATTTGCAGGCCCAATATTAGAGGAACTGAATCTTCGGCTTAAAGAACGCTAGTACAAAACTGTGTGGAATGAAGCCTAGTCCAACGCCACCACGAAGAAACGTAAAAGCGTTAGACTAGGAGACACCCAACAGTTATGAATGGATGAAGACAAAGGAACAGAAAAGTAAGGAGGAAAAAATTATGAAGCCGGGACCTTGAGTGAAGTTATAAAAGAACTAGAAGGTGAAGGGTTTTGACTATCAATCAAAGTGAAGGGATCGTGCGGATAGACTTCAAGAAGGTGTGGTGGCAGGGGATGATGATGGTTGTTAATTTCGAAGCATCAGTAGCCACTTAATGCTCTGAAACTGGGGCATGTATTGATGCCAAGATTTGGTAAAGCTAGGGCCCACCAAGGATGTCGTACAGTCAACGAAAGTCAAGAAGAGTCTGGTCAAAGATGATCAAAGAAGCACGTCCGTTACAACATGACCGAACATGAAGGAGCTGATAATAAGAAGGTGAAGATTATCCACAATCGATTAGGATAATATACTTGGACGACAAGTCTCTAGACTATAAATATGTACCCTTTAGCTAGGTTAAAGAAACATCTCTGTCAAATAACTACTCGGCGCATTGCCACCCTTGGCTTTTGAAGGTTAATCCCGATGGGATTCGACACTCGTAGCTATAGCTGGGCTACATCATTTCGATCTCCGGTGAAGAGGTGAGTCCCACCACCCCCGATGACCGTACCAACTAGGTCAGTATCCTCACGTCTGCATCAATTTGATCTCTTGAGGTGAACGTCGAAACAATACGATCGCCGGTTTATCTCGGTATATTAGCTGGGTCTAAGGCTGCATCAGATTGATCTCTTAGATTGATGTGATCTAGGTGTAGTAGTTTGAGGCTTCATCGGTTAGGTCTGACATCTCTTGCTATTTTATCCTTTTCATGTTGTATACCGTTTATCTAAATAAAGCATGCCCGATACTATGACATATTATTAAGATCATCGTGATTAGCCACTGTCTTGGTTAGGTCCGATCTATCTATTGTGATGATTTTCATTATATAGACATGTTAATTGGTACGTTTTATTTATTTCTGTCGGAGTACAAGCCGATAGATTATCTTCAAATTCAATGTCATATCTTATTCACCATCGGAAAGCGCTCATCGGCCCATATGTGTAAACTATCTATTCCATCGGTCGATGGCACACTCGCCTGATTGCTTCACTCATGGTCATCGTCCCTATGGTCGATCGGCGTAATAGTCCACAATTATCTTTCCTTGTTTCCCTTATCAATTGTAGTGTCAAACTGATTAGCATGCCTTGAACCTTTTTTCCGAGAACATAGGACCTGCACTATAGTTAAGCAGATATTCCAGGCCACGTGTGTGTCAAAGTGTATGTTGGATCGGAAACGACGACCAGAGGGGGAGGGGTGAATGGGAGCTTTTAAAATTTCAGGCTAAAAATAACCTTCTATTTTAGTTCTTTCTTCTGCGGAACAGACTTTGAACACACCCTTCGAAGTTCTGGTTCGAAGGTATTTCACAGCTCCGAAACCAGACTTCGCAAAGAGCAAAAGTTCGAAGTCAAGAAGACTTCGCTCCACCCACAACACCAAAAACTCAACTCTGCTAAGTCAGTGCAGGCTCCATACACTAGGTGTCTTCGAGCAGACTTCGTACTTCACCCTTCGCAAGAGATGACTTCCCTCAGTAGAAACATATTTTAGCCTAAGTCTAAGGTCTTTTCTTTCTCTAGCGGCTTGCACAAGTAATCTATCCTGACCAAGAACTACTTCATTCAGTTCATCTAATTTAATTAAAAGCTGGTAAGAAGATAGTGGTACCTAAGATGAGTCAAGCTCATCGCCGCTGTAATCGCTGTCGGCCATGAAGCAAAGGCTGGTGAAGTCTCGTCCCTTCTTGTCCTTCTTGTCCTCCTTCCTTGGGGACTCCTCCTCCTCAGAGCTCGACTCCTCAGTTGAGGAAGTGTCAATATCGCTGAGAGCAGCAACAAATGCTCTGGAAGCGGCTTTGGCTACTCTCTTAGCCACCTTGCCGCGCTTGCCCTTCACAAAAGGCTTCCTCTCCTTTTTGTGGTATTTAGGGCGCTCACTCTCATCTCTCTTCTTGAGCTTAGGGCAATTAGCCTTGATGTGAGAGGTGTCGCCACACTCAAAACAACCACTAAAACTACTTCTCCTCTGATCCCGTCTCTCATGATGAAAACGGGTGAACCTTCTGGCAATGAGAGCAAGCTCATCATCATCCAGAGTATCCACCTGCTCCTTTGTGACGGAGACCAGGGAGGACAAAGCAAAACCATCTGCAAGAACACAAGTGCCAGATGTGCTTGGTTCTGTAGTGGTGCCACGGCTAGTGCTAGAAACCAATGCCAATGGCTGTGGCAAAGAGTTTCTGTGCACTGCAAGAGATGCCTTGGCAATCTCCGTGGACTTCAGCTTGCTGAAGAGCTCATCACAGGTCAATGTGTCATAACCTGCAGACTCCTCAATGCTGGATATCTTCACTTCCCATATGCTACGATCAAGAGCATAGAGAAGCTTGATAGCCATATCGTGATCATTGTTAGCAAGCGTCCCGTTGGACTGCAAGTTACTCACTATCGCATCAAAGCGAGAAAACATGGCATCTATAGATTCACCAGGTGCCTGCACAAATAGCTGATACTGTTGATTGTACGTGCTTTGGCGCCTGGCCTTGATCTGTGTAGAGCCCTCATGAAAAATAGTGAGTGTTGTCCAAATTTCCCTAGCAGTCCTAAGGTGCTGCACCCTATCAAACTCACTTCTACTCAAACCAATGAACAATATATTCCTTGTCTTGGAGTTGGCATTATACTGATCCTTCTCTGTTTGAGAGGTGCGAGTATTAGGGATGGAGTATTGTGAGTCCACAATCTCCCAAATTGCATTTCCTTGGCTTAGCAAGTAAGCCTCCATGCGCACCTTCCAGTATGCAAAATCAGTCCCATCGAACAGAGGAATTTTACTAGCTCTGTCCATGTCGCCAAGAGATCACAAAACCGGTTAAGGTCAACTGGTGATCTTAACCCGCTCTGATACCAATTGTTGGACCGGAAATGGCGACCAGAGGGGGGGTGAATGGGAGCTTTTAAAATTTCGGGCTAAAAACAACCTTCTGTTTTTAATTCTATCTTCTGCGGAACAGGCTTCGAACACAACCTTCGAAGGTCTGGTTCGGAGGTAATTTACAGCTCCGAACACAGGCTTCGCAAGGGAGCAAAAGTTCGAAGTCAAGAAGACTTCGCTCCACCCACAACCCCGAAAAATCAACTCAGCTAAGTCAGTGCAGGCTCCGCACACAGGGTGCTTCGAGCAGGCTTCGCACTTCACCCTTCGCACGAGTGGACTACCCTCTGAGGACTTCGACCAAATACTTAGCGACAGCAACTCGTGCTGGGCTTCGTACTTCGAAGGTCTAAACGCACAAAAATAGACTTCGCTAGGGGCTTCGACACGATAAGCAACACGGGCTTCGATCAGGGCTTCACTAGTAAACAGCGAGGTCTAGCCTCCAGTTACACAGAGCGAACGCACACTGAAAAACACACTTCGCCTAGAAAGGCTTCGATGCACTACCACAAGTCACTCGAAGTGACACACAAATGATCGAAGTATGCAGCGAGGTATGTAAACAAGCTCAAGCAGAAAAATGCACACAGAAGCAGGGCTTCGCTGCTTGAACAAGGAACACTAAAAATGAACTCACTGGATGAATACAGAGAGTGGTGGCTAGTACAGGAGCTCAACAGTAAATGCTCAAAGTGTTAAATGTTACCTACCCAGCCCCCATATTTATAGCCACTATTCACCCAAGTGAATTGACTACTTTACCCCTAGGGTTTACATTGGTTTTGTCTCTACAGAATAGAGGGGTACAAAAGGTAGTCAACTTTATTTCGAGGCTTCTCTGTCAGCTTTGCAGAGGGGACAGCGTCAGCTTTTTGCAGAGCAGACAATGTCAGCCTTTGCAGTCTTTGACCTTTCTGGAGCCCCCCTTCGCACGCGAGGGGTGCAGTAGCTTCGGTGAGAAGCCTTGAGCCTGACGACCTTCGCTTCACCGAAGTCAGCCTCCGATAAAGTGACGGTTTTGAGCCGAAGCCGTCAAAGCCCTTGGACCTTCGCACCACCACCTTCGGAGTGGACCACCACGGCTTCGCAGCTACTCCCAGCTCGAACTCCGTCAGTCCGTGTACCGAAGCCATGCATGGCCGAAGTACCACAAGTCATCCTCACTCCGGAGCTAGCCTCGCTCCGAAGCCTGCTTCACTCCGAAGCCCCACCTTCAGAGTATCACCCTTCGAAGTCCCTCCTTCGTCCAAGGCCTCCGCATGAAGCATTCCATAAGCATTTTGTCGCAGTGTCTCTCCCCGAGCACACTCCTCGACGAGCCTCACCCGGACCATGCCTTCGATGCACCTCGACTTCTGAGACCTTCATCGGGTACCTTCGAGTGTCTCCCTCCGAAGCACACTTCGAACACCTTGCCTCTGTTGAGGACTTGATCCACCATACTCTGAAGTTACTCCATTCGAAGTACCCTTCGAAGTGCCTCGCCTCCGAGGACTTTGTCTCGGAGTACCTTCACCCGGAGCCACGCTCCGCACTTACTGCCTTCTCCTGGTGCACCTCGACCCGAGGACCGACCTCGACCCCTTCGCAGCCTTCGTGACGGAGCTCCCCGCTCCACTGGCATCAAGCCTCCCGCTTGACCCAGGTTCACCTGCTACGAACCGTCCGTCGCCTCCGAAGTCCCCTGCGCACCACAGACAAACAGACAAGTGTATTCAGTACTCCGGAGACCTCTCCGGGTTAGCAACCTTCGGCACACACTCCGGTGTACCGCTCAAAGTACCGAGACCTTCGGTACAACCCAGTCATCGTGTACTGTCGGACCCCTCCAACAGGCACACTCCGCTGCAACAGCTGCAGCAACCAAACCCACCGAACCCTTCGGTGAAACAACCTCCGAACCCCTTCGGAGGTACCCCTTCGAAACAGAGGTTAAACACAGTCAATCACTCATCACAGACTCCGAAACCAACCCTTGGTTTCTCAATCTCCCCCTTGATGAGTGCATTGACAACCAAATTCAAGTTCAAGAAAATTTAAAGACTTTCAGCACACAAGTGACCATAAAAACTCATAAACGAGTCAAATCATGTCACTTGGCAAAAGAATTTTCTTCCCCCTTTTCAAAAGAGTAAAAGCCCCTTCGGCAAATCTCCCCTTTTTCAAGATAAAAAACTCTCCCTGAGTAATTTTACCCCCTTGCAGCAGAGAACCCAAAAATTTCTCCCCCTTTGGCAATGCAAGTAGCAAGGAGCATGTAAAAGATGCATAACTTCGAAATGAGAAGCATTGCAAAGACATATAAAGCAAAAATATGCCAATATAAATACCAATTATCATGTGCTCATCTCAATTTAACATTTTCTAAAAACATGATGACAGCATGTGATTTTGTCATTTTGAAATAAAAGCATCACCACTCAATCAAGGTAACTAGACAAGTAAAAGCAGGGACTGCACAAAGCTAGTCAATTTCTACTCTAGATAGACAAGTCCAGTTCAAGTGGAGCATTAAAAGCAAACTTGATGATCAATGAATTTTGTTGTTCTCTTCATAAGGCCAGGGGTTATTTGTTTGTCTACCTTATACTTTCCAATCAAGCCAAGCCTAGGCATGAAAGCCATCAGAAGCTTAAGGCGGTGATTTTGGCATACACTACACCATCCTAGTTCAGACCAATGTGCAATCTAGAATAGGGTAGTGCGACAAACAAACCCACCTGGATCTTTTTGCTTTGAAGCATGCAAAACATGGATTTTTGGAATTTTGATTAAGTGAACAAATTTGTTTAGCACTTGATGAATATCCATGAGTAAGTAGAACAATTTTTTCAAGTCGCAATGTTTAGCATCCAGAGAAAAGGAGTCGTGCTATCAAGCAGATAAAAGATAGCTAAAGCAGTCCTACCTAAACATGCTAGATTCAAGACTAAGCAGTGAGCACGATTTAAGTTTTGGAAAGAAAACATCATGCACATTAATGTTTCAGATATATTAAATAGAGCTGAGCTGACACGATTTCATGAATTACATTCAGGCATATAAGTGCAAAAGATGTAAATGCAATTTCACACATGACTAGCATATGCACACCAATCTAAAAACAGCTCCCCCTCACAAAATGCCGTAAGGGTGACAAATACCAAGTTCCCCACGCAAGTAGGCAAATCGAGAAGCATCGAGGGGTTTCATGAAAATATCGGCTAGCTGGTGTTGGGTATCAACATATTGAAGTTCAATATCACCCTTATCATTGTGATCTCTGAGAAAATGATATCGCACATCAATGTGTTTGGTTCTGGAGTGCTGAACCGGGTTGTTTGCAATATAAATAGCACTAGTGTTATCACAGAAAAGTGGAACACTCTTATAATCTAACCCGAAATCCCGCAAAGTGGAAACCATCCACAAAATCTGAGAGCAACAGCTAGCTGCAGCAACATATTCGGCCTCAGCCGTCGATTGTGCAACACTAGACTATTTGCGAGAAGACCAGCAAACCAGAGATGTACCCAGAAAATGACAAGTACCAGAGGTACTCTTCCTATCAATCCTACACCCAGCAAAATCCGCATCGGAATAACCTCGAAGACATAAAGAGGAAGACGCTGAATACCATATTCCGAACTCAAGGGTATGTTTGAGATACCTAAGAAAGCGTTTTACCGCTTGGCGGTGCGAAGCTCGTGGTGAAGCCTGAAAACGAGCGCACAGACACACTGCGAAGTGTATGTCCGGCCTCGTAGCAGTCAAGTAGAGGAGGGAGCCGATCATGCTTCGGAACTCCTTCTGATCTACGGCTTCTCCATCTTCGTCAGGATTCAATGCTACAGATGTAGCCATTGGAGTGGCGAGAGGCTTCGCATCGGCCATGTCGAATTTCTTGAGCAGGTCCTTGGTGTACTTTGTCTGATGGACAAAAGTACCTTGTTTGCCTTGCTTGATTTGCAACCCAAGGAAAAAGGTGAGTTCACCCATCATGGACATTTCAAACTCCCGGCTCATGGCAACTGCAAACTCGGCAACCAAAGCATGAGAAGAGCCACCAAAGATGATATCATCCACATAAATCTGCACTAGAAGGAAATCTTTGCCATGCTTGATAGTGAACAGGGTTTTATCAACAGAGCCCATCAAATACCCCCGCTCAAGCAGAAAAGACTTAAGTCTGTCATACCAAGCCCGAGTGGCCTGCTTGAGTCCATAAAGAGCCTTATGAAGTTTAAGGACTTTATGTGGGTACTTGGGGTTTTCAAAACCAGGGGGTTGTTTTACATAAATGTCTTCGCCTATGAAACCATTAAGAAAAGCACTTTTGACATCCATTTGATAGAGTTTGAATCCTCGGGATGTCGCAAAGGCAAGCAAAATCCTAATGGTCTCAAGACGAGCAACAAGTGCAAAAGTTTCAGTAAAATAAATCCCTTCTAATTGAGAAAAACCCTGAGCTACAAGCCTAGCCTTGTTTCTAACTATAGTCCCATCCTCCCCTTGTTTATTTTTGAAAATCCATTTTGTTCCAATGAAATGAACATTTAGTGGAGGATCAACTAAAGTCCAGACTTGGTTTCTTTCAAAATTTTCAAGTTCTTCATGCATGGCATTGATCCAACTAGAATTAGAAAGTGCATGGCTAACATCTAAGGGCTCGAAAGAAGCAACAAAAGCGGAATCAATGAAATGAGCATGAGAACGTGTTACCCTTTGATCAAGCTCACCAATGATCTGCTCGGGAGGATGCATCCTTTGAACATGGTGTGGAGCCTCGCGGCGAGATGCAGTCTCCCCCTCAACTTGTGCGTTGGAGTGGTCCAAGATGACCGATGTCGAGGTGGTTGCTTCAGGACCTTGTGCCGAAGTGGTCGAAGCGGGGTCAGCTTCGGGGGTTGATGTCGAGGGTAGTAGGGGTTCATCCTCGAAATCTCCGGGATCTTCTTCGAAGATGGTCTGTTCCATGTCATGTTCATTTGCCTGTTCAAATGCAGAACTAACAAAGGGGGTTGATTCATCAAAAGTCACATCACATGACTCGATGACAGTGTTAGTCTCCAAGTTATAAACACGATAAGAATGACCATGTGTAGTATAACCCAAAAAGATCCCGTCAGAAGAACACGACTCAAATTTATCCAAATTACCACGTTTTAGGATAAAGCAACGACAGCCAAAAACTCGAAGATGAGTAACCTTGGGTTGTCTCCCAAAACGTAGTTCATAAGATGTCAGATTCAAAATTGAGCGCAAGAAGATTCGGTTTGAGATGTAACAAGCAGTGTTCATGGCCTCAGCCTAGAATTTTCTAGGAGTCCTGTGCTCATCGAGCATCGTCCTAGCCATCTCAACCAAAGTGCGGTTCTTCCTCTCAACAACACCGTTCTGTTGAGGAACCCGTGGAGCAGAGAATTGATGTTCTATGCCATGCTCCATGCAAAAGTCAACAAAGAGACTGTTTTTGAACTCGGTGCCATTATCACTTCGAATGAATTTTAATGCACCAGGGAGTTCAGTGAGAAGTCTCAAAGCCAAGCTCCGAAAGTGTGAAAACACTTCATCTTTGCTGGCAAGAAAGAAGACCCAAGAGTAGTGAGAGAAGTCGTCGACAATGACTAATACATACCACTTGCCGCCTAAAGAACTGACCCGAGAAGGACCTACAGTGTCCATGTGGAGAAGTTCTCCGGGTTGTTCAGTCATCACTGTGGTGACTGGCGAATGCGAAGCAGCAATCATTTTTCCATGTCGACAGGGAGCGCAAACTAAATTCTTTTCAAACTTGAGCTTGGGCAATCCTCGGATCAGACCTAGGGCACTTAGACGAGCGAGCAACTCAAAGCTCATATGCCCTAGTCTCCTATGCCACTTCCAAAGCTCAGAAGTAGAATGTGCAACAAGACAATGAGAAGAACCAGATGACTCAGAAAAATTAGCTCCAAAAACTCTCCCAACTCTAAATATCTTACACACCACAACGCCATCAGAATTGAGTACTTGCGAAGTATCACGATGAAATCGCACTTCGAAGCCCTCATCAAGCAACTGAGATACAGAAAGAAAATTGTATCCCAGGTTTTCAACCAAAGCAACATCTTTGAGAGTGAAATTCGAATTAATTCTTACCACACCTTTACCTTTCACTCTACTCCTTCGATTGTTTCCGAAGGTGATATGTTCCCTTTGCTTGGTTGTGGTGAGGCTGGAGAACCATGCTGCATCTCCGGTCATATGGCGCGAACAACCGGAGTCCATGATCTACGTGCCCTCCAAGCCTCGGTCTGCCGCCTACACATGATAAGAATATCTCGATCGCTCAGTGCTGGGGTGAGTGAAAATATGACGAGGCAGCCAGCACTGAGTGATACGAGTAGTAGGCATAGTAAAAGTAGACTATCTACGCACATGATAATCGGAATGATGCAAAGTGCGAGGTCTACCTACATGCTGTGATCGAACAACATGACGAGGTCTCCTACTCTGACGAGGTACAAAGCTACTCGCCCGGGGTCTACCACCGTATGGAACATGGTGAACACCTCGAGGAGCAAAACCTCTCCGAGAAGCACGAGGAGCCTCAAAAGCAGGACGATAGTAGAACTCAGACTCATGCATACCTAAATATGGGTAATGCATGTCCTGGTAACTCATCGCCTGAGAGCGTCGCTCATCCTTGATGCGATGAAAATAGAACCCAACCAAATGACCCGTCCGCTGACAGTAGGAACAATGAAAAATTCTCCTAGGGGCACTCTCATGGGTCACAGGAGCAACTCTCACAGGCTCCTTGGGCTTCTGCTGAGTGGTTTTCTTGGGAGGGATTTTCTTGGCAGGAGGAGTGGTTTTCTTTTGAGCTCGGGTAGGTTTCTTGGCTGATGGAGTGTCTAACAGAGCTCTCTCTTTCTCTAGGGTAGTGGGAGAGATAAAAACAGTTTTGTTTCCACTATCTGAAGGAATCCTCTCAAAACCCAAACCTAGAGCTAACCCTGCTCTGTCAGCACACATCTTGGTCTTGGCCATGAGCAAATCCATCCTACCCTTTCCCTCATTGCATTTATTAACCACGGAAAGAAGGTACTCATTTTCAGTCATAAGGTTTTCAACTCGCTCTCTAGCAGTGCCTAGCTGGTCCTTAAGGGAAATGCACGTGTCACAAACAGGCTACACATCCTTAGAACTACCGACCCTCTCCAATCTAGCCTCTAAACCATGAACATGTTTATCACGTAAATTAATGCTTTCGCGTAGTAAAGAACAGTTCATGCAATCAATTATATCATGAGGACTAGAATCAACCACCAAAAGCTGCTTCTGTGCAGTCTCAAGCTCAGATAGAGTTTGAGCATGTACAGAACGCAACTGAGCAAGCTCACCCATGACTACAGTACAAGATTCACATTCAGCATCATTAACTTTAGACTTAAGCATGGCATACTCAGTAGAAACAGATTCTAGCCTAAGTCTAAGGTCTTTTCTTTCTCTAGCGGCTTGCACAAGTAATCTATCCTGACCAAGAACTACTTCATTCAGTTCATCTAATTTAATTAAAAGCTGGTAAGAAGATAGTGGTACCTCAGATGAGTTAAGCTCATCGCCGCTGTGATCGCTGTCGGCCATGAAGCAAAGGCTGGTGAAGTCTCGTCCCTTCTTGTCCTTCTTGTCCTCCTTCCTTGGGGACTCCTCCTCAGAGCTCGACTCCTCAGTTGAGGAAGTGTCGATATCGCTGAGAGCAGCAACAAATGCTCTGGAAGCGGCTTTGGCTACTCTCTTAGCCACCTTGCTGCGCTTGCCCTTCACAAAAGGCTTCCTCTCCTTTTTGTGGTATTTAGGGCGCTCACTCTCATCTCTCTTCTTGAGCTTAGGGCAATTAGCCTTGATGTGAGAGGTGTCGCCACACTCAAAACAACCACTAAAACTACTTCTCCTCTGATCCCGTCTCTCATGATGAAAACGGGTGAACCTTCTGGCAATGAGAGCAAGCTCATCATCATCCAGAGTATCCACCTGCTCCTTTGGGACGGAGACCAGGGAGGACAAAGCAAAACCATCTGCAAGAACACAAGTGCCAGATGTGCTTGGTTCTGCAGTGGTGCCACGGCTAGTGCTAGAAACCAATGTCAATGGCTGTGGCAAAGAGTTTCTGTGCACTGCAAGAGATGCCTTGGCAATCTCCGTGGACTTCAGCTTGCTGAAGAGCTCATCACAGGTCAATGTGTCATAACCTGCAGACTCCTCAATGCTGGATATCTTCACTTCCCATATGCTACGATCAAGAGCATAGAGAAGCTTGATAGCCCTATCGTGATCATTGTAAGCAAGCGTCCCGTTGGACCGCAAGTTACTCACTATCGCATCAAAGCGAGAAAACATGGCATCTATAGATTCACCAGGTGCCTGCACAAACAGCTGATACTGTTGATTGTACGTGCTTTGGCACCTGGCCTTGATCTGTGTAGAGCCCTCATGAAAAATAGTGAGTGTTGTCCAAATTTCCCTAGCAGTCCTAAGGTGCTGCACCCTATCAAACTCACTTCTACTCAAACCAATGAACAATATATTCCTTGTCTTGGAGTTGGCATTATACTGATCCTTCTCTGTTTGAGAGGTGCGAGTATTAGGGATGGAGTATTGTGAGTCCACAATCTCCCAAATTGCATTTCCTTGGCTTAGCAAGTAAGCCTCCATGCGCACCTTCCAGTATGCAAAATCAGTCCCATCGAACAGAGGAATTTTACTAGCTCTGTCCATGTCGCCAAGAGATCACAAAACCGGTTAAGGTCAACTGGTGATCTTAACCCGCTCTGATACCAATTGTTGGACCAGAAACGGCGACCAGAGGGGGGGGTGAATGGGAGCTTTTAAAATTTCGGGCTAAAAACAACCTTCTGTTTTTAATTCTATCTTCTGCGGAACAGGCTTCGAACACAACCTTCGAAGGTCTGGTTCGGAGGTAATTTACAGCTCCGAACACAGGCTTCGCAAGGGAGCAAAAGTTCGAAGTCAAGAAGACTTCGCTCCACCCACAACCCCGAAAAATCAACTCAGCTAAGTCAGTGCAGGCTCCGCACACAGGGTGCTTCGAGCAGGCTTCGCACTTCACCCTTCGCACGAGTGGACTACCCTCTGAGGACTTCGACCAAATACTTAGCGACAGCAACTCGTGCTGGGCTTCGTACTTCGAAGGTCTAAACGCACAAAAATAGACTTCGCTAGGGGCTTCGACACGATAAGCAACACGGGCTTCGATCAGGGCTTCACTAGTAAACAGCGAGGTCTAGCCTCCAGTTACACAGAGCGAACGCACACTGAAAAACACACTTCGCCTAGAAAGGCTTCGATGCACTACCACAAGTCACTCGAAGTGACACACAAATGATCGAAGTATGCAGCGAGGTATGTAAACAAGCTCAAGCAGAAAAATGCACACAGAAGCAGGGCTTCGCTGCTTGAACAAGGAACACTAAAAATGAACTCACTGGATGAATACAGAGAGTGGTGGCTAGTACAGGAGCTCAACAGTAAATGCTCAAAGTGTTAAATGTTACCTACCCAGCCCCCATATTTATAGCCACTATTCACCCAAGTGAATTGACTACTTTACCCCTAGGGTTTACATTGGTTTTGTCTCTACAGAATAGAGGGGTACAAAAGGTAGTCAACTTTATTTCGAGGCTTCTCTGTCAGCTTTGCAGAGGGGACAGCGTCAGCTTTTTGCAGAGCAGACAATGTCAGCCTTTGCAGTCTTTGACCTTTCTGGAGCCCCCCTTCGCACGCGAGGGGTGCAGTAGCTTCGGTGAGAAGCCTTGAGCCTGACGGCCTTCGCTTCACCGAAGTCAGCCTCCGATACAGTGACGGTTTTGAGCCGAAGCCGTCAAAGCCCTTGGACCTTCGCACCACCACCTTCGGAGTGGACCACCACGGCTTCGCAGCTACTCCCAGCTCGAACTCCGTCAGTCCATGTACCGAAGCCATGCATGGCCGAAGTACCACAAGTCATCCTCACTCCGAAGCTAGCCTCGCTCCGAAGCCTGCTTCACTCCGAAGCCCCACCTTCAGAGTATCACCCTTCGAAGTCCCTCCTTCGTCCAAGGCCTCCGCATGAAGCATTCCATGAGCACTTCATCGCAGTGTCTCTCCCTAAGCACACTCCTCGACGAGCCTCACCCGGACCATGCCTTTGATGCACCTCGACTTCTGAGACCTTCGTCGGGTACCTTCGAGTGTCTCCCTCCGGAGTACACTTCGAACACCTTGCCTCTGTTGAGGACTTGATCCACCATACTCCGAAGTTACTCCATTCGGAGTACCCTTCGAAGTGCCTCGCCTCCGAGGACTTTGTCTCGGAGTACCTTCACCCGGAGCCACGCTCCACACTTACTGCCTTCTCTTGGTGCACCTCGACCCGAGGACCGACCTCGACCCCTTTGTAGCCTTTGTGACGGAGCTCCCCTATCCACTGGCATCAAGCCTCCCGCTTGACCCAGGTTCACCTGCTACGAACCGTCCGTCGCCTCCGAAGTCCCCTGTGCACCACAGACAAACAGACAAGTGTATCCAGTACTCCGGAGACCTCTCCGGGTTAGCAACCTTCGGCACACACTCCGGTGTACTGCCCAAAGTACCGAGACCTTCGGTACAACCTAATCATCGTGTACTGTCGGACCCCTCCGACAGGCACACTCCGCTGCAACAGCTGCAGCAACCAAACCCACCGAACCCTTCGGTGAAACAACCTCCGAACAGCTTCGGAGGTCCAACCTCCGAACCCCTTCGGAGGTACCCCTTCGAAACAGAGGTTAAACACAGTCAATCACTCATCACAGACTCCGAAACCAACCCTTGGTTTCTCATATCAAAATCAAACTAGGAAGAAGTGGAGCACAATGAAATCAAGAGATGCAGAGCAAAGCGGGCATACAAGTTCAAGCAGAAAATGAAAACAGAATCAAAATTTCATTTCTTAAATAGGGAACACAAAATTAACTCACGGGTTCTGAATACAAGAAAATGGTGGCTAACACTGGAGTTCTAAAATGGCTGCTCAAAGTGTTGCTGTTGCCTAGCTAGCCTCCACTATTTATAGGCACTATTCAGCCCTGTGAATAGACTACTTTACCCCTAGGGTTTACACTGTTTTTTGTCTCTCTCAAACAAGGGGGTACATATGGTAGTCTAGTTTATTTGGAGGCTTCTTTTGTCAGCTTCACAGAGGAGACAACATCAGCTTTTGCATAGCAGACACAGTCAGTCTTTGCAGTTTTGGATTCTTCTGAAGCCCCCCTTCGCACGCAAGGGGTGCGGTAGCTTCGGTGAGAAGCCTTGAGCCTGACGACCTTCACTTCACCGAAGTCAGCCTTCGATACATGATGGTTTTGAGCCGAAGCCATCAAAGCCCTTGAGCCTTCGCACCATCACCTCCAGAGTGGACCACCACGGCTTTGCAGCTACTCCCAGCTTGAACTCCATCAGTCCATGTACCAAAGCCATGCATGACCGAAGTACCTCAAGTCAGCCACACTCCGAAGCCCCACCTTCGGAGTACCACCCTTCGAAGTCCCTCCTTCGTCCAAGGCCTCCGCATGAAGCATTCCATGAGCACTTCGTCGCAGTATCTCTCCCCAAGCACACTCCTCGATGAACCTCACTCGGAACATGCCTTTGATGCACCTCGACTTTTGAGACCTCCGTCGGGTGAGCCTTCGAGTGCCTCCATCCGGAGCACACTTCGAACACCTTGCCTCATTCCTGAGGATTTTGTCCACCATACTCCGAAGTCACTCCTTTCAGAGTACCCTTCAAAGTGCCTCGCCTCCGAGGACTTCATCTCGGGGTACCTTCAGCCGGAGCCACGCTCCGCACTCTCTGCCTTCGCCTGGCACACCTTGACTCGAGGACCGACCTCGACACCTTGCAGCCTTCGTGACCGAGCTCCCCACTCGACTAGCATCAAGCATCCCGCTTAACCCAGGTTCACTTGCTGCACACCATCCGTCGCCTCCGAAGTCACCTGCACACCACAGACAGACAAGTGTATCCAGTACCTCGGAGACCTCTCTGGGTAAACAATCTCCCGTACACACTCCGGTGTACCGCCAAAAGTACTGAACCCTTCGGTACACTCAGATCATCGTGTACTGTCGGACCCCTCTGTCAGTCACACTACGCTGTAACAGCCGCAAAAACCGGACCCACCGAACCCTTCGGTGAAACAACCTCTGAACCCTAGGGTAAATTACATTGACTCTAAAATAAAATCCGAAAATTACTAAAATATCCTTAGAAAAATCAACTGACTCAAATAAAAATATTCTCGACTTAAAACTAAATATTAATATCCTAAAAACAAAATAATCATAGGTTGTCAGTTTTGCGCCGAAACTAACAAAGTGTCCACCGTCTTCGCACCGGGTACCCGGATTGGGCCGACGTGACCCCGCAACTTCCTCAGCCTGCAATCGCTCGTCGCCCATGTACCTGAGTCAAACCCAGTCAACAGACCAGTGGATCCTCTACCGCTCCTAGCCCATGTACCCGGATTGGGCCAACCCGACTCCACGACTCCTCTGCCCGGCTGTCGCTCGCTGCCCGTGTACCTGAGTCACACACGCCTCAGACATGGCAGGTCTTCATGTCTCTTTCTTTGACTTCCGTTGACAATCACTCATCACATCTGGAGTATCAAACTCATGTTCTTCAACATGGTTTCTCAATCTCCCCCTTGATGAGTGCATTGTCAACACCCTTTTCAGCAATTCTTCAGAACCTACAAAACATGTGGAAACACGAAAACAAAAACAAAAGAAAATAGAAGGAAGAAAATAAAAGTTTAACCCTAATGACCAAAAGCCAAACAGAAGCAGGAAAACAATCATTATGGTTAACCAAAAACAAAGACTAAAAACAAGTGCGATCTCAGAACTACCAACAAGGATAATAGGCAAAAGACTGAAATACTCCCCCTGAAATAAATCCCAGAGAAAGCCAAAATTTCTCCCCCTTGTTGACAATTGAACTCATCAAGTGAGACTAAATGCACTCTAAAGAGATATAGACACAAACTCCCCCTGAAATGCAGCTCGCCCTCGAAATATGCCATGAATACAGATGGGGTGCAGGTGGAGTGTGAAAAACATGCTTCTTAGATATGATTGACTGCTATTACAACATCTAACAGGTATTGCAAAAGATATACTTTCTAAGATACATGACATGATCAGTAAAACAAGATGATATCTAAAGAAAGTCATTAGCACACATTTTTCGATTTTTGCAAACAAAAGCATCACCACATTTTCTAGTTGACAAGAAAAGTAAAGCGTGAGATGCAAAAGCTAACTGATATCTACCAAGATAAGCATTGTCCATAGCAAAGTGCTTCAGCAAACTTGTCATCTTTTTAAATTTTTCAGAATTTTTCTTTTTCCATTTTTTATTTCTGCCAGGGGTTATTTGCATGTCAAACCTTATGCTAACCGACCAAGTCAAGCCTAGGCCAGAACTAGACCATCAGAAGCTTAAGACATTGGTCTTGGCATACATTACACCGCCCTAGTTCATACCAAAGTGCTATGGTAAGTAGTCTAGAACAATGCAATGCGACAAAGCAAACCCACCTGGATCTTCTCTAATAATCATAAAAATGCATAAAATTTTCATTTTTCTGAATTTTTATTATTTTTATAGCACATTTTTCATATTTAAAGCATATAGATGTCCAAGTTGCATATCTGCATCTATGTAAGAATCTAGCTACCAGGCATGTAAAAGATAGCAAAAGCATTCAGCCTACACATGCTAGTTACCAGACGCAATGGTGATCATTTTTCAATTTTAAAGCATAAAAGCCATGCATGTAACAAGTATCAAATATATCATGTGAACTGAAACAGAACATGATCATCGACAAGTAATCAAAAGCATATACTAGCTAGAGAAAGTAAAACAGATTAATCATATAGCAGAAACAAACTCAGAATGTGATTGATGATTATGCATGATATGAACGCACACAAAAAGACTCAATAAAAAATAAAAATAAAGAAGAAAGAGAAAAACTGACTCAAAGTATCCTAAAAAGGATACACAACTCCCAAATCCCCTCGCAAACGCTCAAAAGTAGACTGATCTAGGGGTTTGGTAAAAATATCAGCCAACTGCTGATGGGTATCAACATGAATAATATCAATGACCCCTTTCACATATTGATCCCTCAAAAAGTGAAAGCGCACATCAATATGTTTGGTTTTTGAATTAAGACATGGGTTTTTCCCTACACTAATTGCACTAGTGCTATCACAGAACAAAGGAACTCTCGAAGGGAATAGCAACCCAAAATCCCGCAAAGTAGAGATCATCCAAACCAACTGTGAGCAACAGCTAGCAGTAGCTACATACTCAGCCTCAGTAGTAGAAAGCGCAACTCCAGATTGTTTTCACGAAGACCAAGAAACAAGTGAAGAACCAAGAAGCTGGCAAGTACCAGAAGTCGACTTGCGATCCAGCCGGCACCCACCGAAATCAGCGTCCGAAAAACCAGCTAAATCAAGAGACGATGATGCAGAATAATAAAGACCTAAATCAGGAGCGTAAGTAAGATACCTGAAAATACGCTTCACAGCCTGCCGGTGAGATGTGCATGGTGAAGACTGAAAACGCGCGCACACACTTACGACAAACTGAATGCCCGGTCTCATCGCAGTCAAGTATAGTAGCGAACCGATCATCCCTCGATACTCTCTCTCGTTTACCTTGACGTCGTTCTCGTCCTTGTCCAGTCCTCCAGATGTACCCATTGGGGTCATCTGTGGCTTCATCTCTCCACCAAAATCAAACTTCTTCAGCATATCCCGTGTGTACTTACCCTGGTAGATGAAAATGCTGTCCTTGGTCTGCTTGATCTAGAGCCCTAAAAAGTACTTGAGTTCTCCATGAGACTCATCTCAAACTCACTATGCATCTGCTCAGAAAACTTGGACACAAGCTCATTAGTAGAACCACCAAAAATAATATCATCCACATAAATCTGAGCAACCAATAAATCTGTGCCATCTCTAAGAAAGAAAAGAGTCTTATCTACAGAACCCATCACAAAACCTTTCTGCAACAAGAACTGCTTCAGGCGATCATACCAAGCCCTAGGGGCTTGCTTCAGACCGTATAAAGCCTTCTGCAACTTGAAAACATGTCGAGGAAACTTAGGGTTCTCAAAATTGGGGGGTTGCTTAACATAGACCTCCTCCTCTATATACCCGTTTAAAAACGCACTCTTGACATCCATTTGATAAAGCTTAAAACCTTTAGAAGCAGCAAAGGCCAAAAGAATACGAATGGACTCAAGGCGGTCAACAGGGGCGAAGGTCTCTTCAAAATCAATACATTCTTTTTGGCAAAAACCCTGTGCCACTAATCGAGCGTTGTTGCGCACCACAACACCATCTTCTCCTTGTTTGTTCTTAAACACCCACTTGGTGCCTATGGTGTTGCATCTGGGTGGCAGCTCAACTAGTGTCCAAACCCGATTGCGAACAAAATTTTCAAGCGCTTCTTGCATGGCGTTTATCCAATTTGAATCGGAAAGAGCATGAGAAACGTCTCGGGGCTCAAAAGTAGCAACAAAAGCAGACTCAGCAAACATAGCGAGAGAACCAACTGAAGACCGTAAGGATCTCTCAATAAGATCACCGATGATGAGCTCTAAGGGGTGATCACACTGAACTGCTCGGGATCCTAAGTGATCTGAAGTCACCTCACCGAAGTCAGCAACTGGCTCCTCTAGACTCGGCTGAGAAGCCATCACACCGGAGTCAGCACCTAGAACCTCTGGACTCGGCTGAGGAGGCTTGATCGAAGTAGAAGGAGTGATCAGAGGTCCGTCCTCATCCTTAGTCGAAGTCTCAAAAGGTGTGGGGTCTGCAGGCGGTGCAGAGGGCCCACCCTCATCATCAGCAGGAGTGTCATCATCTTCCTCGAAGATGGACTCTCCAAGCTCATCATCTCAAGAAAGCTCAAAAGAAGGAGTCGGCGAGAGCAAAGACTCATCAAAAGAAACCTCACAAGTCTCGACAAGCATCTGAGAGTCTAGGTTCCAAACACGAAAGCCTCGTGAATGCAAAGCATAACCAAGAAAGACTCCATCCCAGCAACGAGATTCAAACTTGTCCAAATGCCCTCCCTTCTTGAGCACAAAGCACTTGCATCCAAAAGCTCGCAAGTGACTCACCTTGGGCTGTCTGCCAAACCACAACTCATATGACGTCTTACCTAAGTAAGCTCTAAGAAAAATACGGTTGGCTAGATAGCAAGCTGTGTTCATAGCTTCAGCCCAAAAGCGCTTAGGAGTCCTATGCTCATCGAGCATCGTCCTGGCCATCTCGACAAGCGTGCGGTTCTTTCGTTCCACAACGCCGTTCTGTGGGGGAGTATAAGGAGCAGAGAATTGATGATCAAGACCCTGATCACTACAGAAACTGACGAACTGAGAGTTCTTAAACTCAGAGCCGTTGTCCGAATGAATCGCTCGCATCAGACCATTGTTCTCATTCTTCAGCTTCAAAATCAGGTCATGAACAAACTGGAAAGTCTCATCCTTAGACTCTAGAAAGTAAACCCATGAGAATCGAGAATAATCGTCAACTATCACAAGGGTGTACCACTTCCTACCGACTGAGCGTACTTGTGCTGGACCTACTGTATCCAGGTGCAATAGCTCTCCCGGGTACGAAGTCATCACCTGAGTCACATGTGCGTGAGAAGTGGCAACCATTTTCCCATGACGATATAGATGACACACTAGATCCTTCTCCATCTTAAGCTTAGGCAATCCTCAGATAAGGTCCATAGAAATCAATCTGACAAGCAGATCAAAGCTCAAATTACCTAACCTTCTATGCCACTTCCAGAGCTCAGAGGAGGATCTGGCCATCAAAAAGTGAGAAGGGCCAGAAGAACTAGAGAAATCAATACGAAAAACCTTACCGAAAGGTAAGATCCGGCAAACTAAAGATCCTCTAGAATCAACAACAGGAGACATGTCCTTCTTAAAGCGAACCTCTAGACCATCCTCAAGAAGTCGCGAAATAGAAATTAAATTAAAATTCAGATTTCCAACTAAAGCAACATTCTTTAAAGAGAAATAATCGGAGATGCGAATCGACCCAATACCTTGTACCTTCCCTTGACCACTGTTCCCGAAAGTGATGTATTCCTTGGAGCTCGGGGGAGTGAGGCTGGAGAACCATCTGCGGTGTCCCGTCATGTGGCGAGAACATCCTGAATCCATGATCCATATGTCCTCCAGTCCTCGATCCTACAAGATCAATGGTCATGAGTGGGAGCAAACGGTCGAACACCAGGTTTAGCGAAGGTGCTAAATCAGTGTTGAGCCATCTTCTCATAAGTAGGAAAGCAGAAGGAATCATATGAGTCTAGATCGAAATGTGGCTCAAAGCGCGGTCCTCTGTTCTGCCTAAAATCACGGCCACGAGGTCCAAAACCTTATCCATAATGATCTGGAACTCTGCCAGAACGAAAACCACCCTTCGGAGCACGATCATAAAAACCGTCTCCTCTACCACCACCTACACGACGTGGCCTGGCCTCTAGCCCATCTCTACATCGAGGAACTCTTTGTCTACCATCCTATTGGTAGAACTGCTCCTGCCCACCTCGAGCTCTCTCTGCTCGCTCAACCCGCTTCTTCCTGAAGCAAAACTCCTCAAGATGTCCGTTTCTCTAACAAAACTCACAGTGATAGGTAGGCTTCTTGGGATGTGGTTGAGGCTTGGGATTCTTAGGCTTGGTGGTGTTGGATGTAGCCTCTTTGGTGTGAGAGGGTCCAGGTAAAGAATCAAGATAAGCGTGGAGAGTTTTAGGTTTTGGGACCCAGATTTGCTTCTTAGGTGGAGCTTTAGGTTGTTCTTGGAACACTCCATCCTTGGGCTGACTATCCTTAAAGGACTCAGTGGAGTGAGTCTTGGGATATCTCTGTTCGGGAGTCATCTTACTCCACTCCACTGTTCGGCTAATGACACTCTCAAAATCAGCCTTGGTATAGGTGTAACCTACCCCAAACCCATTCTGTCTCTTGAACTGCTGGATCATCATACCGAGTTGTGGCTCTCTGGCACTAATCCAACTCAGGATATGATGGAGGTAAAAGTTCTCGTTCTGAACATCAGCTAACTCTTCTCTCAAAGAAGCTAACACCTCCACCTGAGACAAGCAGATCTCACACTCTCTATCAACATCGACATACTTCTCTGCTTTTAGCTTGATCAACTCCATTCTCATGGACAAATAGTTCTCACAAACAGTGGGTGGAATTGTCAATGTCTCAAGCTCTATCTTAGTCTGCTCCAACTCAGCTCTCACTCCAGCTAACTCGCTCAACTGCTCATCACTCTTGGCTCTCAGATCAGCTATACTAGCTAAATGGGATGGGCAGTCTACACAAGGTACGACGACAGCGGCATGAGCATTTTTCAGCTCCTGCTGAGCGCTCTCAAGCTTAGTGGCCAAGGCGTCTTTCTCATCTACTCTCTCTGTGTACATGGACTTAAGAGTTGTTAGGTCACACAACAACACCTCATAGTTAGGGCACTCACCACTATCACCCAAGCGAGGGGAAGAAGACAGACTCTCAATCTTGCCATTTGCCATGGCAAGCTCACTCTCAAGCTCATCTATCCTCTTCTTAGCCCCTCTAAGCAGTTTCTCCCGATACTTCAACTCCTGACGGTTCTGTTCTAGTAAATTAACAACTTCTTGTTCATAGGAAAATACCTTCTTGTCGTCGTCGTCGGAGTCGTCGGAGGAGTCCTTTTCTTTCTTATCCCCAAGAGCCATTGAGTAGAAGCTCTTGTGGGGTCTTCGGTTGTGATGCGAGCGACTCTTCGGCTTGTCCCCGAAGGCCATGAAGCAGAGGCCCGCCGAATCATCCCTGTCCTTCCCCTTCCTGATCACGATCTCTTCATCACTCGAACTCGAAGATGAGGAGGAAGACGAGGATCTCTTGGAGTAGCTTTTCTCCATCTCGGCGAAGAAATCCTTGTCTCGCTTCTTGTTCTCACGCCTATAGTCCTTCAAAGCCTTTCAAAAGAATTTTGTCTTGGGCTTGCCCTTTGTGGAAGTAGAGTTGTCGTACTTGCCGAAGTCGTAGGAGTTGCCGCCTGTTCCCTTCTTGTAGTTCTTCCGCTTGGGGAAGTCGGCGATAAAATGACCTGGATCACCACACTCAAAACATCCAGATTTTGTGCCGTGTCTCTTAAGCATTATTTTATCATAGACATGTCACACCCGGTTGTTAAACAAACACAAATCATCATCTCCTAGTGAATCAAGCTATTCCTCAGAGATAGACATCAAGGAAAAAGTAGTACAACTCAAGGCAGTAGGATCAGTAGACGGTGTCGCAAGTGCCAGAGTCTTTGAGTCAGAACCAGTGAGATTTGATCTCAACTGGATGTCGACCTCTGAGGCCTTGAGCTTACTAAATAGCTCTGCGACAGTCAAGGTATCATCAGAAGCGCTCTCAACAATAGAAGAAACCTTGATCTCCCAGATCTTAGGGTCCAAGGTATGGAGAACCTTGAGCGCTTGTTCATGATCTGAGGCCAGCTGATCACCCTCGGCCTTGTTGACCCGAAGCTTGTTAATGATCGATTGAAATCGACCAAACAAAGCCTCAACAGTCTCACCCGACTTTTGTGAGAAATTTTCATACTCACGCCGGTAGGTCTGATAGAGCCTAGCCTTGACCTGAGCTGTCCCCTCATGGTGTGCCTGGAGGGTAGCCCAGATCTCACGAGTAGTGGTAAGATGGCTAACACGCTCAAACTCACTAGGACCTAGACCAGAGAATAAAATATTCACCGCTTTACTATTGTTTTGATGCTGGGCAATTACATCAGCAGAAGTATCCTCATCAATAGGCACTATGGTAAAAGTAGGGTGAACACAAATATCCCATATGTCCGAGCTTTGGCTCATAAGATAGGCTCGCATGCGAGTCTTCCAATAAGTGTAGCTGAAAGCTTCAAGGGACGGGATTTTACGAGAAGACGACATGATCACTACATGGGTTTAGAATCGGTTAAGATATGAGAAAACCTTAACCTCGCTCTGATACCACTTGTAGGACCGAAAATAGCAACCCGAGGGGAGTGAATGGGCGCCTAAAAATTTCTTGCTAAACTTTATCCTAATTCCAACACCCAACGCACCCCGACAAAACGAACAACAGTAGCAAAGCAAATTTCAGGAACTAAAATTGTCTAGCCGAAAAATGACCGGTGTCCTAATTAAAATGATATTCAAAATAAAATAAACTAAGCTAAATAAAATAACCGCAGTGAATAAAAATGGGTACTAGAAATATTTAATGCAGTCTAGAAATGAAATGCTAATCAAATGAATAAAACATAAATAATTCAAAAATTAATTCAGAAATAAACCTAAAATATTGCACGTAAAACTAGACTAAAAATATTACTGCGATTAATAAATTTTTCTTTTTATATGAGCAGATTAAAAACACTTAAACAAGTAATACGAGATTACTAATAAAAATTTAGCAGATTAAAAATTAACTATGAAATTACGAACTAGATTTAATCTAAAAGATAGGAGATTAAAAACTACCTGCATTAACTCCCCCTTTTTTCTTTTTGATTCCGGACGGAGCTTCTCTGCGCTGTGCGTCACCGTGCGGGATCTACTGCAGCACTGGAAATCACGCAATGTGCTGCTTTAGCCTGGTGTCCGCTGGAAATCCACAAAGCAGCCACATGCACGTCTCTTCCGCGCGTGTGAACAAAAAAACGAGCAGCAACGGCTGCTGCCTTCGCTGCCGTGGAGATCAATCCTGGCGGGCCCCACGCACTGCTAAGGCTACTGCAAGCGATCTGCCACACCAAATTTGCTTGATCTCGATCCGCGCGCCTGAAAAAGAAAACCAATCTGCTGCCGCTTCTTTCTGCCGATGCATTGCCTGCTGTTCGCGCCAGAGCTGCCCACCCGCAGTTTTAATCTATCGCCGGCTCAAAATCTGCCTGCGCCGGCTGCTGCTTTGATAGCCGTGTGCCCTGCTGAAACTAGCGGAGAAAAACTTCCAGAGAAGAACGACCACGGCGGCGACGAAAGTTGCAAATAGAAATTTTTTGGTGGAAGACGAAAGCCGAACTGGAAAAAACTGGACTATAGATTGATCTAATAAAAATAGTCATCCTATCCCCAGGGGGTAGGGGCCTATTTATAGGCTACTCCTAATACATGAAAACGACTAATTTACCCCTAGGGTAAATTACATTGACTCTAAAATAAAATCCAAAAATCACTAAAATATCCTTAGAAAAATCAACTAACTCAAATAAAAATATTCTGGACTTAAAACTAAATATTAATATCCTAAAAACAAAATAATCATAAGTTGTTAATTTTGCGCCGAAACTGACAAAGTGTCCACCGTCTTCGCACCAGGTACCCGGATTGGGCCGACCCGACCCCGCAGCTTCCTCAGCCCGGCAATCGCTCGCCGCCCGTGTACTTGAGTCAAACCTAGTCAACAGACCAGTGGATCCTCTTCCTCTCTTAGCCCATGTACCCGGATTAGGCCAGCCCGACTCCGCGGCTCCTCTGCCCGACTATCGCTCGCTGCCCGTGTACCTGAGTCACACACGCCTCAGACACGACAGGTCTTCATGTCTCTTTTTTTGACTTCCGTTGACAATCACTCATCACATCTGGAGTATCAAACCCATATTCTTCAACATGGTTTCTCACCTAGTCATCTCAACCAAAGTGCGGTTTTTCCTCTCAACAACATCGTTTTGTTGAGGAACCCACGGAGCAGAGAATTGATGTTCTATGCCATGCTCCATGCAAAAATCAATAAAGAGATTATTATTGAACTCAGTGCCATTATCACTTCGAATGAATTTCAATGCACCAAGGAGTTCTGTGAAAAGTCTCAAAGACAAGCTCCGAAAGTGTGAGAACACTTCATCCTTGCTGGCAAGAAAGAAGACCCAAGAGTAGCGAGATAAATCGTCGACAATGACTAACACATACCACTTGCCGCCTAAAGAACTAACCCGAGAAGGACCTATAGTGTCCATGTGGAGAAGTTCTTCGGGTTGTTCAGTCATCACTATGGTGACTGGCGAGTGCGAAGCAGCAATCATTTTTCCATGTCGACAAGGAGCGCAAACTAAATTCTTCTCAAACTTGAGCTTGGGCAATCCTCGGATCAGACCTAGGGCACTCAGACGCGCAAGAAACTCAAAGCTCATATGGCCTAATCTCATATGCCACTTACAAAGCTTAGAAGTCGAATGTGCAACAAGACAATGAGAAGAACCAGATGACTCAGAAAAATCAGCTCCAAAAACTCTCCCAACTCTAAATATCCTGCAGACCACAATGCCATCAGAATTGAGTACTTGCGAAGTATCGCGATGGAATCGCACTTCGAAACCCTCATCAAGCAATTGAGATACAGAAAGCAAATTGTATCCCAAGTTTTCAACCAAAGCAACATCTTTGAGAGTGAAATTTGAGTTGAATCTTACCACACCTTTACCTTTCACTCTACTCCTTCTATTGTTGCCGAAGGTGATATGTTCCTTTTGGTTGTTTGTGGTGAGGCTGGAGAACCATGCTGTATCTCCGGTCATATGGCACGAACAACCGGAGTCCATGATCCATGTGCCCTCCAAGCCTCGGTCTGGTGCCTACACATGATAAGAAAATCTCGATCGCTCAGTGCTGGGGTGAGTGAAAACATGACGAGGCATCCAGCACTGAGTGATACGAGTAGTAGGCATAGTAAAAATAGACTGTCTACGCACAGGATAATCAGAATGATGCATAGTGCGAGGTCTACCTACATGCTGTGACCCAAATGCATGACGAGGTCTCCTAACCTGTCGAGGTACAAAGCTACTCACACGGGGTCTACCACCATATGAAACATGGTGAACACCTCGAGGAGCAAAACCTCTCCGGGAAGTACGAGGAGCCTCGAAAACAGGACGTGAGTAAAACTCAGACTCATGCATACCTAGAGATGGGTAATACATGTCCTGGAAACTTATCGCCTGAAAGTGTTGCTCATCCTTGATACGACGAAAATAGAACCCAACCAGATGACCCGTCCGCTGATAGTAGGAATAATGAAAGACTCTCCTAGGGGCACTCTCATGGGTCATAGGAGCAATTCTCAAAGGCTCTTTGGGCTTCTGTTGAGTAGTTTTCTTGGGAGGAATTTTCTTAGCAGGAGGAATGGTTTTTTTGGAGTTTGGGTAGGATTTTTGACTGATGGAGTGTCTAACAAGGCTCTTTCTTTATCTAAGATAGTGGGTGAGGTAAAAACAATTTTGTTCTCACTGTCTGAAGGAATCCTCTCAAAACCCAATCCCAGAGCTAACCCTGCCCTGTCAACACACATCTTGGTCTTGGCCAAGAGCAAGTCCATCCTACCCTTTCTCTCAGTGCATTTGTTAACCACAGAAAGAAGGTATTCATTTTCATTCATGAGGTTTTCAGCTCGCTCTCTAACAGTGCCTAGTTGGTCCTTAAGGATTATGCAAGTTTCACACACAGGTTGCACATCCTTAGAACTACTGGCCCTCTCCAATCTAGCCTCTAAGTCCTGAACATGCTTATCACACAAATTTATGTTCTCACGCAATAAGAGGCAATTCATGCATTCATTTATACCATGAGGACTAGAATCAACCATCAAAAGCTGCTTCTGTGCAGTCTCAAGCTCAGAAAGAATTTGAGCATGCACAGAACGCAATTGAGCAAGCTCACCCATGACAACAGTGCAAGATTCACATTCAGCATCATTAACTCTAGACTTAAGCATGGCATAATCAGTAGAAACAGATTCTAGCCTAAGTCTAAGATCTTTTCTATCTCTAGCAGCTTGCATGAGTAATCTATCCTGACCAAGAACTACTTCATTCAGTTCATCTAATTTAATTGAAAGCTGGTCATAGGATAGTGGTACCTCAGATGAGTCAAGCTCATCACCGCTGTGATCACTGTCGGCCATGAAGCAAAGGCCGGTGAAATCTCATCCCTTCTTGTCCTCCTTCCTTAGAGACTCCTCCTCCTCATCAGAGCTTGACTCCTCAGTTGAGAAAGTGTCAATGTCACTGAGAGCAACAACAAAAGCTCTAGAAGCGGCTTTGGCTACCCTCTTAGCCACCTTGCCGCGCTTTCCCTTTACAAAGGGTTTCCTCTTCTTTTTGTGGTATTTGAGGCGCTCACTCTCATCTCTCTTCTTGAGTTTAGGACAGTTGGCCTTGATGTGAGAAGTGTCGCTGTATTCAAAACAACCACTAAAACCACTTCTCCTCTGATCCCGTCTCTCATGATGAAAATGGGTGAACCTTCTGGCAATGAGAGCAATCTCTTCATCATCCAGAGTGTCCACCTGCTCCTTAGTGATAGAGACCAGGGAGGACAAGACAAAACCTCCAGCAAGAACACAAGTACTAGATGTGCTTGGTTCTGCAGGGGTGCCACGGCTAGTGCTAGAAACTAGTGCCAATGGCTGTGGCAAGAAGTTTATGTGCACTGCAAGAGATGCCTTGGCAATCTCCGTGGACTTCAGCTTGCTGAAGAGCTCATCACAGGTCAATGTGTCATAACCTGCAGACTCCTCAATGCTGGATATCTTCACTTCCCATATGCTACGATCAAGAGCATAGAGAAGCTTGATAGCCCTGTCGTGGTCATTGTAAACAAGCGTCCCATTGGACCGCAAGTTACTCACTATTGCATCAAAGTGAGAAAACATGGCATCTATAGATTCACCAGGCGCCTGCACAAACAGCTGATACTGTTGATTGTACGTGCTTTGGCGCCTAGCCTTAATCTGTGTAGAGCCCTCATGAAAAATAGTGAGTGTAGTCCAAATCTCCCTAGTTGTCCTTAGGTGTTGAACCCTATCAAACTCAATCCGACTCAAAGCAATGAACAATATATTTTTAGCCTTGGAGTTGGCATTATACTGATCCTTTTCTATTTGAGAAGTGCGAGTTTCAGGGATGGAGTATTGTGAGTCCACAATCTCCCAAATTGCATTTCCTTGGCTTAGCAAGTAAGCCTCCATGCGCACCTTCCAGTATGAAAAATCAGTCCCATCGAACAAAGGTATTTTACTAACTCTGTCCATGTCACCAACAGATCACAAAACCGGTTAAGGTCAGCTAGTGATCTTAACCTACTCTCATACCAATTGTTGGACCAGAAACAGAGACCAGAGGGGGGTGAATGGGAGCTTTTAAAATTTCAGGCTAAAATAGCCTTCTGTTTTAGTTCTTTCTTCTGCGGAACAGACTTCAAACACACCCTTCGAAGTTCTGGTTCGGAGGTATTTCACAACTCCGAAACCAGACTTCACAAAAAGCAAAAGTTCGAAGTCAAGAAGACTTCGCTCCACTCACAACACCAAAAACTCAACTCTGCTAAGTCAGTGCAGGCTCCATACACTAGGTGTCTTCGAGCAGACTTCGTACTTCACCCTTCGCAAGAGATGACTTCCCTCTAAGGACTTCGACCAGATACTCAGATCTAGCAACTGGTACTAGGCTTCGTATTTCGAAGGTCTAAACTCACACAGATCACAATGCGTTAAGGACTTCGGCAAAGGAAGAAGCAGGCTTCAATTTTAGCCACGGACAGTGCTTCACTAGTAATCAGAGAGGACAAGCCTCCAGCTTACACAGAGCGAACACACACTGAGAACACACACACACACCACAGGAACAGATCACACACTTCTCCAAAACACCTCAGTGAACAAACTCAAACCAGGAAGAAAGTGGAGCACAATGAAATCAAGAGAAGCAGAGCAAAGCAGGCATACAAGTTCAAGCAGAAAATGAAAACATAATCAAAATTTCATTTCTTGAACAAGGAACACAAAATGAACTCACAGGTTTTGAATACAAGAAAATGGCGGCTAGCACAGGAGTTCTAAAATGGCTGCTCAAAGTGTTGCTATTGCCTAGCTAGCCTCCACTATTTATAGGCACTATTCAGCCCTGTGAATAGACTACTTTACCCCTAGGGTTTACATTGTTTTTGTCTCTCTCAGACAAAGGGTACAGATGGTAGTCTACTTTATTTGGAGGCTTCTTTTGTCAGCTTCGCAGAGGAGACATCATCAGCTTTTGCAGAGCAGACACGGTCAATCTTTGTAGTTTTGGATTCTTCTGAATCCCCTCTTCACACGCGAGGGGTGCGGTAGCTTCGGTGAGAAGCCTTGAGCCTGACGGCCTTCGCTTCACCGAAGTCAACCTTCGATACATGACGATTTTGAGCCGAAGTCGTCAAAGCCCTTGAGCCTTCATGCCATCACCTCCGGAGTGGACCACCACGGCTTCGCAGCTACTCTCAGCTCGAACTCCATCAGTCCGTGTACCAAGCCTTCGAGTGCCTCCATCCGGAGCACACTTTGAACACCTTGCCTCATTGCTGAGGACTTTCTCCACCATACTCCGAAGTCACTCCTTTCGGAGTACCCTTCGAAGTGTCTCGCCTCCAAGGACTTCGTCTCGGGGTACCTTTAGCCGGAGCCATGCTCCACACTCTCTGCCTTCGCCTAGCGCACCTTGACTCGAGGACCGACCTCGACCCCTTGCAGCCTTCGTGACCGAGCTCCCCGCTCGCCTGGCATCAAGCCTCCTGCTTGACCCAGGTTCACTTGCTGCGCACCGTCCGTTGCCTCCGAAGTCACCTACACAGCACAGACAAACAAACAAGTGTATCCAGTACCCCAAAGACCTCTCTAGGTAAACAATCTCCAGTACACACTCCGGTGTACCGCCCAAAGTACCGAACCCTTTGGTACACCCAGATTATCATGTACTGTCGAACCCCTCCGTCAGTCACACTCCGCTGCAACAGCTGCAACAAACGGACCCACCGAACCCTTCAGTGATATAACCTCCGAACTCCTTCAGAGGTACCCCTTCGAATCAGAGGATAAAATCTGTCAATCACTCATCACAGACTCCGAAACCAACCCTTGGTTTCTCAGTGTAAAAAAACACACCAACGGAGTGATAATAATCACCCACTACTAATTAACCCTTTAGTAACGAGATGATATTACGACATGCCATTAAAGGACCATAATATGTGAGCTGATAGGCCTCTTTTACTGACTAACAAATATTGCCACCCTATCACTAAAGGTTGACCCTATAGCGATTGATAAACCCCCATCACTGATGATGTTACATCACTGATATGATAAAAGTGATAAAAGACTTGTCCGTTATTAATAAAGGTTATTATCCATTACAAATAGGGTTTTCTACAGTAGTGAATCTAACAACGAGAGAGAAATCAGGGAAGAGGAGGAGAAAATGGAGGGAACACTAGGAAGAGGAGAAGAAAGGGGATGAGGAAAGGATTTTGTGTGGGGTTGCAAGGAGGAGAGGAAAACCTAGACGCCCCTTAGACGACTCTAGGTGCTAGGTAGCAGGTTACCACTCTACTAACGCATAGCGTTTACTTAAACACTACCAACATAGCAAGCCCTAGTTGTCATGCCACACAACATGGATAATTAGGCCATCTCCAATGCTTAGTGCTAATATAGATGCTTAGGATGAGAACAAAGTTAAGCATCTATCTTAAGAGTCTTATGCCTCAATGCAAAAATATATAGTAGTGCTATATATATTGGTTAATTTATTACTATAACTACTTGATTAGCCATGTATTTCTTTAACTACTTTGATAAGCACCCACTAAGAGCCGGTGCTAAAGTAAGCAGCATCTCTTAGCGCTAAGCATCTATGATGGCAAAAAAATCCGGTTTTTTCTCTAAGCACCATTGCAAGCTTCCCATTGAAGGTGCTCTTAAGGAGAGAAGTTGCCACCGTCAAAATCTGCCCATGTGTGGGACTTATGATCTTCTACAAGCCAGAGAGGAAGAAGCAATGATGCTTTTGAATGATGTTTATATATAGTGATATAGATGAATTTGGAGAATAAATCAATAGATACTATTGAAGATGATAGAAATAATATAGATGCTTATAATTAATGATTTTGACGAGTTTACATTGATAGAGCAGATATTTGAAAGTTGAAACTTTGAGAAATGAGATAGTTATGTTTTTTTATATTAGATTTGCATTATCGCTTTGATTTTATAAGCTAAGGGCTATATTACGGTATAACATTTATCTCGTAAGGAGTAATACTTCTAATTAATCTAGACCATTTATTTTAGTTAGGATTAAAAATAAAGTAAAATTAAAAATACTCGGTGACCGATAAATAATTAAAAAGTTAGTAAAAATTAAAAAAAATTACGCGGAAAATTAAAAATATGCACGAAAATTGAAAAGTTAACACAGAAAATTAAAAAGTCTAAGAATAAAAACTATAAGTTGTTGGAATTGACCACTGGCAGTTGGTATACTGTAAGCACAACTCCAACTTATAGTTAGGGGCGGAGCTGAGCTAGTAAAAATTACAAGAGATACACATATTAAACTTAGGGATTCATATATATATATATATATATATATACTATCCTACACCACGGGTGTAGAATATCTATTCTACCGAGAAATCTACTACAGAGAAAAAAGTAGTACTCAATTTCTATTCTACTGAGAAAATCAACTACTGAAAGTAGTCGGTTTAGAATAGCTATTCTACATATGTGGTATAGAATAGTGTATATATATATATATATATAAAATCAATATTAGGTATTGCATGGATGTGAATGTTTTATCTTTGTGTCATCGCAAAGTCGAATGTTAGCTAGTAAGTTGTCTCTGAACTTGAATCGTCTTTTGTAATGTGTGACGGTGGCATAGTACAAAAGGTTTTTTAGGCGTGTCATCCATCATGTTGTTTGCATTGATCTTCTATTGTAAGACGGAGTCCCCTTCAGCTACCTTAGTTCTTGTTTTGGCTTTCGAATAAAGCCGGGCGATACATCTTTTAATTTCCTCCAAAAATATAAGGTACCGCTTACCTACCTTTAATTATTTAGAAATGAAATAGAGTTTATTTCTGTTTATATTGTCTTTTTTTAAGGAAGGCAAGAGAATTGCTGATATATTAGATTAAAGATCGAGGATATATATAAAATACACGGTGAAGAAGATTAACAAATTAAAGGAGAAAACAGAAATTTAAAGAAAATAGACTAAACGGTACAGCCCAGCTTCAGTCAACGTCTAGTCTCTTTAGAAGATTGTATGTCTCGAAAGATTTCTATTTCTATTGTCAACGTCTAGTCTCTTTATACAATATAAGCCATTTTAGAATATATAATCGTATCATTACTTTTATTACCTTTATGTTTACCCTTACTAAATAAATGCTACCCCCTAATTTATATTTTCAAATACATAATAAATAAAAGACAACAAAATCATTTGAATTAGTTTCTTTAATCATATGTAGAGCTAGGGTGGTCAGTAATTGTACGGCCGTAATAAGAAAAAGCTGTTGTGAGTTATCTGCTGTGAAAAAATTGTTGTGAGTTGTCTGCCGTGGAAAAGTTAAAAATCGTTTGGTTAAAACTGTTGTGAAAAAATTGTTGTGAGTTGACTGTTTTTTTATAACTTACATATTTTTCATCATTATAATATTCTATATATATATATATATATATATAAATAGGAAACACAAAACATCGATGCAACTAAATAATTGGAAAATATATTAGATAAATAAAAAAGTGCATAGTTCATCTCATAAAGTAACATGCAACCATATATTATCTCATGAAATTATGCAATGCAATACAAACCACAATAATGTTAGATCAATCAAGACACTTTGAATTCATGCTATTTAATATGTACTAAAAATCAGAAAATCTGAAAAGCAGAAGCAGAAAATCAGGGTCCAAGCCGCTTTCAAATTTATACTAGCAAAATACTGTTTTTTCACAGCAGAAGAAATTTTTATAAACTCGTTTGATTTAGCTTCTTCTTCTTTTTTATTTTTTTACAGTAGAAGAAGATTTCAAACGCACCCTAAGCACGGCACGGCCGACAGGCGACATGACAAACCCCATACAAGTTCGTCGTCTAAGTAGTTCAGGCTTAACTACTGGAGCTAACGATCGAGGCAGCAAGAGGGAGGGCTCCTCTCCTTATATGCGGCCACTATCTATCTAGCCCCACGCATTACACCGCATATCGATCGCGCGCTGCCGATCGAGCTAGAAATTAATGGAGAAGCAGATCAGCGCGAGGCCGACGCCAGCCGGCGACGTCAACCTCGACCTGCGGCTCGTCCACTCCACGGCCGGCGCGGCATTAGCGCCCAGGAATCCGCCGCTCGCCGACCAGGACTGCGCCTTCTCGTGCACCTACTGCCGGCGCAAGTTCTATAGCTCGCAGGCGCTGGGCGGCCACCAGAACGCGCACAAGCTCGAGCGCAGCCTCGCCAAGCGCAGCCGCGAGCTCTCCGGCGCCACCACCACCGAGCCCTCGCCGCCCGAGCTCGGCTGGTCCTCCTACCCGCAGCGGGGCGGGGATCGCGCCGCCTCCGCCGCCGTCGTCAGCTGGATCGCCGACGGCGGGCGCCGTTACGGGTACCGCGTGCATGCCGCGGCGGCCGGCGCCGACGCCGATGACATCGACCTCTCTCTAAAGCTGTAAGCTGCGTGCATCATCTGTACGACGTCGATGCCTCAGCCCTCAGCTAGTGCCGCGTCCGTACGTATAGTGCTATGCATGCATGCATGCTTACTACTACTACTACACTACCTAGCTAGGCAACACGCCAAATTCTCCATTATTTTCGCCAAGAGCCATGCAAGCTAAGTGCGTGTTAATTTCAACTTTCAATTCAATCGATTTCCGAAATGCTCACTCCTCAGTTCGTTTCATCACCTCACACCTTACGTACGTACGTACGTACGAACACCAATTGATACTTTATCATCCTTGTTCTTTCCTTTGAAGCTTTCGAATTTTCATGATTTAAAAGTACTTTTGTATGTCGTTTGATAGTACTCACAGCATGCATGAACAAGAGTACGAACTGTATCTTGGTTTTTTTTCTTGTTTGGGCTAGGTAAAAATGTAGTTTTTTCTTGTTTGTCCGCCATTACAGTACGTTTTTATCCGCCGCTACAATGTCGCTTTGTAGTAGTGTCAGACATGCTTAACCGTTATAATTTTTTTAAAAAATAATATTTTAAAAAAATTCAAATCCGTGTGATCGTTTGAAAAATTTACAAAACTAACATGCGGTCGACTGACCAACAGCCGACTCATGGGCGAGTCAGCTCTTGGTCAGCCGACTACTGACGTGGCAGGGAGTTGGCCCTTGATCGGTCGACTCCTGCTGACGTGGCAGCAGTCGGCTGGCCAAGAGCCAACTCGCCTATGAGTCGGCTGTTGGTCAGGCGACCGCATGCTAGTTTTACAAATTTTTTAAACGGTCATACAGATTTGAATTTTTTTTAAAAAATCTAAGCTACTAGCAGAGGCAAAGTATATATTTGGTCGTCGAGCTGTGCAATGGTTTGGTAAAATTAAACAATTAATTTGCATTGCCGTGGCATAAGAGCAATAAATTATGACTGAAAATAAAATGGCCGCATATATACATTAATGTAATATTATGTCAAACTTCTCTAACTTTAACTAAATTTAAAGAAAATATATTAACATCTAACTAAAGTTAAATAAAAATATATTAACATCTGTCATGAACAAAACAACGACAGAATGCTTGTGAATGTTAATGGAATTCATGCATGCTACGCTCGATCGACATGGATCTGCATTCATGCAATTTTTCGCCGACACTGTTTGTTAGAACATGCAACTACAAGTCGTTGATCATACTTCTGTAGTTATTTCTTTTTTTAAAAAACTTGTATAGTTTTGCATGCTCACGATATGATCAGGAGTAAGCTAGATATCTTATTTTTTAAAAAATAATTTTTTTAAAAAAAATTCAAATATGTACGTCGATTTAAAAAATTTACAAAACTAACAAGCGGTCGGCACTTGAAGTACTGACTGGATGCCACGTCAGCTCCAGTCGGTACTTCAAGTGCCGACTGATGCTGACATGGCGTAGTTGGTACCAGTCGGCATTTGAAATACCGACTGGACTCCAGTCGACATTACTGCGTGTTAGTTTTGCAATTTTTTGAACTTGACATACATATTTGATTTTTTTTAAAAAAATATTATTTCAAAAAAAATTCCATGTTGCTTCTCCAATGTACGCGCGTTGATTCCAAAGACCAAACACGTACCATTGATGTACTTAACACTCTCCCTGTCCTCGTGATCATTTTGGGCATCGATCTGCAACTTGTTGGGACAATCCATGCATGTGATTAACATTCCCTTATTCACCTCCGGTTATCTTCAGAGATAATAGAACTAACTAATTAACTCTAATTGTTGCCGTAATTAATGGACGATGGATGTTGTCTACATGGCAATAATCCATATAGCAGCAAGACCCAATTATTAATTATTATAGGAGCTAGCACCCTCTCATGACAACATAACTCCCCAAGAACGCACGCAACGAGCGAGGACATGCATGGTCGAGCAGGCAACCAAGATGATCAGACAACAGGCCGGGCAGCTTCTAATCTTCACGGGCATAGTAGCTAGTTAGAGCATCTCCAAAAGACTCTCCATTTTTGCCTCTCTATTTGTCCATTTAGCCAACTCTCCAAAAAGATTCCTCTCCAAATCTACTATATACTCCAAAAGACTCTCTATTCTCAACTCTCTAAACAATTTATTCCCTCTTTTAAAATTTCAAAATATTTTCAAATATTTGATTTCTTATTATAAAAATTATCATTTATAAAATTTTAAAATTTGCAAATTGTATACATTTTTTATAAAAGGGAATTTTTACAGTACCCCGAAATTTTATCAGCCGTCCAATCCATGTGATTGGACGACTCAGATTTAAAATAGGTGATCTGTTACCTCCTAGAGGTAACAGGTCATATTACCTTCTTTTTCCTAAATGTGGGACCCACGTGCATGCAAAATAAATTCTTTCCATACGTCTAATATATTTCTTTCCTCAATTTGCCCAAAATATTTTGAAATCTCTTAATTTATGGCATATGACACGTATACAATTTAAAAAACAAAGAATTTTGACAATTCGAAAATTTATTTCACAAATATTCAAAAAATCATTTGAAATTTCTTTTCCGGAGAATGCATGGTAAACTTTTGAAAGATTTTTTAATTTTATGAAAAAATAGAGAACTTTTAAAATTCAAATTATATTTAATAACTCTTCAGAAAATCATTTTAAAATAAATTTTGAAGAGTTCTGTTTTTTTTAATTTTTCAAAGTTTGTTGTTCTTTTCAGAAATTTTTTAAAAAATAAAAATAAACTTTGAAAATTATAAAATTTATTTCAGACTCTTCATAAATTCATTTTAAAATAAATTTTGAAGAGTTTTGTTTTTTTTCAAATTTTCAAAGTTTTATGTTCTTTTACTTTTTAAAAAAAATAAAATCAAACTTTGAAAATTCAAAATTTTATTTCAGAACTCTTCAAAAAATCATTTCAAAATAAATTGGAAGAGTTCTATTCTTTTTCAAATTTTGTGTTTTTTTCAAAAAAAATTAAAAAATAAAAACTTTTAAAGCTAACATGAATTTTCCGGAGAAATAGATACGGGAGGTAGATAGGGTGACTGGTTAGAGCCGGTTAACCATTTTTATTTTTAATTATTTATTTTAAATGCCTTTAATCAACGGCTGTGATTCTTTAAACCTATTACCTTGAAGGAGGTAACGGGGGCACCGTAACGGCCCCCTTATAAAATTTATTTTTTTATTTTTTCTCCAATTTCTAACCTTATAAATCTCCAAATTATAAAATTATAAAATTTTAGAAAATTTTAAAATTTTAAAATTTTACTTTTTCTCTTCTTTTTATTTTTATTTTTATTTCTTTTCATTTTCATTTTCCCTTTTCTCTCTTCTTTTTCTTTCTTTTTTCTTTCTTTCTTTCTTTCTTTATTTGGTTTCCTTCCAGAGCGCTCTCCCTCGTTCCCGTGTGTCTGCGCGTGGGGGCCACCAGAAGTAGCCAGCCAGATTGGCTGGCCATATTTGGCCAGCCGGAAGCTCAATTTGGCCAACTGGATGGCTTGGCCATCCAGTTGGCCATTCTTTTGGAGGATATTTTTTTGCTTGGATGGCTAAAATTTGGCTTGGAGAGCCAAATAGCCAATCTTTTGGAGATGCTCTTAGACACACCAGGCAACAAGAAGATCAGGCTCATCCATGCATGCATGCTCTGGCCACCTAATCAGCCCTTAAATTTGTGTTTCGTAGGTCAACTTATATTTAATATGTTTGATCTCGCGTATTTGACATTTATATGGTCATAAAGAAATGTCTCGTACGATGATCCTCGAGGTGTACGTCAACCCAACCAAATTAAAGAGGGATATACGTACCGGGTTAACTAGACTAGTGGCATGATCGATGGACCAAGATGGTACTCCCTCCTCCGGTACACAAAAACATGTCGTTTTGGACATGATTTCACATACCAAGGAGCAATTAATTAGTGTGTACTTTCCATTTTTGCCCCTATTAAATATAGTGCGAGAGTAAATATAGCACGAAAAACAAGAAAAAAAGTAGTACTACTTGAGGGGTATAGTTGTCCAAAATGCACAATAAAATACAAAACGACTTGTTTTAGCAACCTCTTGATAGAAGCCTAAAACGACTTGTTTTTGTGTACCGGAGAGAGTAGATATGATAGAAAGTAATTATGATATGAGTATCATGCACCCCATAGTAATATATATAAAAAATTAAGCCCCCTACAAGCTAGGAGGATAGGTTTGAATCCACGTACGATGAGCCTATGGAGAGCAGTCCTTGACCATGAATAGTCAAGAGCTTCGTAAGGGTTGTCCGCTGAGATAGCGTTTGGTTCGACGAACAAGGTGAGATGAAAAGATATGGTTTTATTTTTTATGGTGTATGGTTTAAAGTCAGGTGAGATGGAGTCGTTCCACCAAAAAATATTTCTTCAATATTCGAAACGAACTCATTCCTGAAAAAAGGGGACGAGCTAGCTCGCCCCACCTCGTGTGTGGAGGTTCCAAGACGAGGCTGAAAATTCTATAGTAGGTTAGGGGTTCCGAAGTGAAGGCTTTAGGGATGGGCCAGAGGTTTCGAGACGGGCTAAATGTGTTTCAAAGCAGGACGGAGGATTCGAGGCGGAGTGTTATTTTTCTCAACCCACCAACCAAACACGAAACTAAGATATCGCATCCCTCGCAACCAAACACAAGATGTGGTGATCACATCCAAAAAAACTAGCACAGAACCATCTCATCTCACTTTGTCTCTAAACCAAACGTTACCTAAACTAACCGAGAGTAGGGGAGGACTCCACAGAGCCCCTGTTTGAAAGCCAGCTAACCATCTCACTATGTCTAGTTGAATAATCCTAGCATGTAGCTAAGGAAACACAACGAAAGAGCAATGCATGCATGCACTACTGACTAAAGCAGCCACTTTGGACAAAAGTCCAATTGATAATCGATTCTTTGTCGCCAATTAGCAAAGCCTCATCAATTCTCACAGCTCCTCCACATGCAGCAGTATCTTCCCCTCTCGATCATATCATGCATGCATGTTCACATGCATCTTGACGTGAAAGCGCTAAACACCACTCCAGAACTAATATCAGTCTCAAAAGTCTTTTAAGTAAGTGGACTTCACTAGCTAGCTCCCAGTCCCAGGGTGGTCTCCTTCTCGCTTTCTTCTTCTTGTATGTAGGTGACACAAACACAGGCAAACATCCTCTCGATCACAAGCACACAGATGCATACCGCTACCATCTCTGCTTGCTGCAACCTCAGATATCTCCAGCACCACATGATGATGCCGTCCTTGTGAGGCAAATGGACAAAACTTCACTAGTCTCCATCTGCTTATCATGACATGTACGTGTTATTATCACGTATATATAGTTGGTAGCTGTAACTAGTAGTGGTGACAGCCAGGGGTGGAGCTACTTGGAGCTAAGGGGTTACATGAACCCGGTTCCAAAAAAATTTTTAGTATATATTTGTAAATTTTTACCCTATGTGCACCCCCTTAAACTAAATATGGTGTACTGTTTATAAAGTGGTGCACCCCCTTCAACTTCTCTCTAGCCCCGCCACTGGTGACAGCCCCGGGCACCCCATCACAACCAATATTTCTTTTGCATGTTAAGTATACATTTTGGTGTGCTACCATTAGTTTACATCGAACTTACATCGGCTATCTCTGCGTGTTATGAATCCCTGGTTCCGTTTTCTCTCATGTTTCTTTTTTTAGCCGGGTTGGACTCAAAGGAGCTAACCAAATATTTATTAAGATGGAAGAGAAAGAGCAAAATAAAAGAGTATATATCGGTAAGAGGTTATCGAAAAACAAAAAAAAGAGATACAAAACCGTTCCTTAGAGGTCGTAACACCTAGAAAATGGTTACAACATCAAAAGAGACAAGCATGGCTTGTATTAAACAATCCAACCTCTTTCCAAACTAAGAGTTCTTCCTTAATATCACCTATCAGTTGAAGTGAAGTTCTATGGTTATGCTGAAAAATTCTAATGTTTCTCTCGTGTTTCTCAAAGGTCTTGAATTTGAGGGACACTGATTTTAACTTTTAACCAATTACATATATAGCAGATGATTTAGCTCGATTTAATCTAAGAGAATTCAAACACGCGACATTTCAAATAGAAACATGGACTACAGCTCAAGCAAATAAATAAAGTTTTATGCCAAATAGGCATCGATTGGTAATTATATTAAGCCTGTTTTGGTGTTTTTTCCCTAAGTTGTGACGTGTTTGGAATAAAGTAGTGTTTAGTTGCCACATAATTTCATTTACGATGCACTAGCAGGTAACTACACAACGGTAAGATCTCAATTGAAGTTCATCAAAACTCACCGGTTGCCACGGAATTCCATATATTCCAAGGATGGTTTTACTTTAGGTGGCAATGATACACGAAACCCGAAATTCGATGGGTTTTTACCCTATTAAGGTAGATATACGGGTAAAATTGTTCAGCCGCGGATATACTAATGAGAAAAAATAGTATCCAACGGGTACGCGGGTATGGGTATGGTTTCCTAATATCCATACCCATTACCCGTTACCCGATGGGTACCCATCACCTAATAAGCTATATTTTCAGGAGTTTAAATCATTGTTGCTATTGTTGTAGGTTAAATCATTGATGCATTATATTTGAGAGATTATTTATATATGTAATTTTGATCTTATGACTGAATGAGTGATCGATCTATTTAGGTGAAACATTGTTTTTGTGGGGATAAATATACCGTTGTTATTTGTTAGCTTATTTTGTGTGCGGTGTCTATTGATGGGTATAAGTACTCGATGGGTATATTCTACCCGCATGGGTATGGGTTTATGAAGGAAATGGTACCCACACACACACACATATATATATATGGGTTATTCAACAAGAAGATTTTTTCTAATGGGTATGAGTTTGAGATAATTAAACCCGATGAGTATAAACCCATTGCCATCTTTAGTTTTATTTAGGGATCATGCATGGAGACCAACTCTGTCATTCCAGGGAGTAACTTGAAGAGAAAGCTGCACTACGGGATTGCCTGGGTTTGCCGAGTGTCTAGGGCACTCGGCGAAGCCCACAATGCACTCGGCAAAGGCTTCGCCGAGTGCCACACTCGGCGAACCCCACTCGGCACTGGCCGTGTCGGCGACGTGAGGGTTCGCCGAGTGCAATTTATCGGGCACTCGGCGAAGTCTTTGCCGAGTGCAATATAGACTTCGCCGAGTGCCACGTATAGCACTCGGCGAAGTCCACGGTTGACGGCCGGGGTGGCCGTTAACGGGGCTTCGCCGAGTGCCCCACGTGGCACTCGGCGAAGGGGGTGTGCCGAGTGCCACGGGGGGCACTCGGCGAAGGTGGCTCGGGGGGGGCACGTGGCACGAGGGGGCTTCGCCGAGTGCCCCACGTGGCACTCGGTGAAGGTGGTGTGCCGAGTGCCACGGGGGCACTCGGCGAAGGGGGCTCGGGGGGAGGGGGGCACGTGGCGCGTGGGGCTTCGCCGAGTGCCCCCGTGGCACTCGGCATACCCCCTTCGCCGAGTGCCACGTGGAGGCACTCGGCAAAGGCTCCCCAGAGTGCACAGAAACGTGCCACGTGGCATGTTTCTGTGCACTGCAGGTTGCTTTGCCGAGTGTAACACTCGGCAAAATATTTTTAAATTTTTTTTTCATTTATTTCTTGCATATTTCATCCAAAAAACACATTCAATCACAAAATGCATCACAAATTCACATTTATTCACAAAATTTGCCCCAAAATTCACACTGAATCACAGATATTCACAGAAATCACATACACATCACAAAAATCACATTTACATCACAAATTTCACGATCACATCACAATTTCACGATCACATCACAAATTCACGTTCACGTCACAAATACATGTTCAAATTGATACAAAAGTTAAGTTCGCGTAAACGGTGACAAGTTCAAGTTCATTAACAATTTCATCACGGCAACTCACACCACAACTCACAAATTATCATTACCGCTATGACCAGTGTGTGGAGATGGCTGCGTATTTGATCCTGCTGCCGATGGATGAAACTGAAAAAAAAAAAAGAAAAATAGTTAGAATAATTGTATATAACTAAAACGACAATAACAATATTAGTAACTCACATTGCCGCTCTGTGGAGTCCGCGGAGATTGTTGAGGTTGAGGAGGAAGTCCAGGCAGACCCATATGACCTGAGAAAGATCCACCCATCTGCGCAAACCACTGTTGCATCTGGGTCTGCATCTCGGCTTGCATCTGAGCTTGCATCTGAGCCTGCAGCCGACCCTCCATCTGGGTCTGCCACTCGGTCCTTTGTGATCTTTCTTCATTTAGTTGGGCCTACAAAACATTAATTCACACTTAATGTTCTCAAACAAACAAATTGAAGTATTCGATGATTGATGAAAATGAACTAACCTGTAGATCAGCAATCAGACCCATAGATGTGTCTCGGCGAGGGCGTATACCTGGACCGGAGGTCGAGCTCCGAGCTCTCACCTCAGATAGAGTCGAGGTACTACGGGTATCAATGGCACCATCGCCCATCAAATATCGCCCATGTCTTTTTCCTCCTCCAGCCCTCATGACCACCTCGCCATCAATGTCATGTGCGATTGGGTCATAATCGGTGCCATGCACTTCCCTTGCCATCTCTGAATAGTCTTGGAGGCGTTGATATGCATTCCGATTAGTGTACGACTCAGCGGGGTCATTTGGATTGTAGGTATTGCCTTCAACCGCCCTCCCTTTGTGAGCCAGAGCATATGCCATGACTTGGGAGCATTCCTGACCCGCATTGGCCGTTGACTGAAACAAGAAGATAGTTAGAGTTATATTGTGCAATTAAGCAAAAAAAAAGAAACATGTAACTACATACCCATCTCGCCCTGAACTGGTCGAGGTTCAGCGAGCCTTGATGGTGTGCTGCCCTCGGCATGAGTAGGCGTCGCTGGCGGCATGCCTCGTGACTGCTCTGCCACTCGGCAGAACACCACCTATCAACAATTTGGCCCCAACACTCAAGATGAGCGGCACACCACTGTGGAGGGACCTATTTGATGCAAGTGAATTTGTTAATGACATAATATTAAGTATTAGAAGATACACGAGAATACACTTACCATCATGTATTCCTCTCGTGTCAGAAAGGTGGTCCGGGCATCCTTTTTGTTCTTTCTCTCTCGACGGTGCTGAGCGCAGAAGTCAATAACAGCTTGAATGCGCGCCTCATAATGCATGTCGGTGACAAGCTTCTTGGCGGCTCTATTAATAACTGCGGCAGCCTGATCCGCATACCCCTCATCACATCTATAAAAATCCTGCATATAGATGTAAAGAGAATGTTATATGTTTTCACATGTTAATAGTATTGACACATATATTAAGAAAATAAACTTACCCAGAGCTCAGCCCTGACTCGATCGGCTAGGTGGGCAAATTGTCTCCCTTCTCGGTCAGGGGCGTCCGGCGCACTTTCATAGTGCCTCCATGAGTACGCCGGCTCCGTCCTCCCATCCAAAGATATCAAACCAGGGAACTTTTCCTTGATAAGAAGCCCGAGGATACCGTTTACATGGCGTGAGCACTCACGACCTCCTCGTTCAACCATAATCCAGTTCCTATCCCGATATCATTAAAAGTATTAGTATATATTAAAAATTAAACTAACGAAAAGAATATATTATAGACTTTCTACAACAACTTACCTATTTCCATCTGGTCGAATGAGCGGATGATCAGCTACTGCCACTGGTTGCCTCGGGAGTGACGAAGGACCACGCAACCACACTGCAGTCGCTTCTGTAGTCTGCTCCTCTCCCTCTGCCCCAACCTCCCCACCCTCTGCCCCAACCTCCCCACCCTCTGCCCCCACCTCCTCCTCCTCCTCCACCCTAGCCTGCTCCTCCTCCTCCTGTGTACAAATCTTTGCCGAGTGCATTCCATAGGGCACTCGGCGAACGTGTCTTTGCCGAGTGCCCGATGGAATGCACTCGGCAAAGAGTTGTACACTCGGCGAACGTGTGTTTTCCGGTAGTGCTGGTATCGTTTCTTCAAACTGGTTTTGCTTTCACCCATCCCCCCTAGCTAGCCTGGCACGACAACAAGTTAACGTTCCGGTAACGTGCACGGTGCACCCATCATTTTGTTCATTCGAGTAATTAAAAGGTAAGAAGGATATATACATGATGTATCAGACCTGGGATTCAGACATTTCGCCGTTGAGGAAGAAGACCAGATTTAGGCTCTGGAACAGCAGTGCACGTCACTTGTTGATCGGAGAAGATGCAAGATGTTGGATGGTATTGGCCTCCCTGAAGAAGGACGTCACTACCGGAAATCCAAACTTCACCGAGTGCAACAATATTTGCCGAGTGCATTCCATCAGATAAACCCTAGTGTTCCCGTAGTGGACGACCTTGCATTGATCAAGCATACAGATCTTGTCAATGGAGAGAAGAGGGTAGTTGGGCTTAACCAAGATAAAGACTCTGAAGATCCTGGGATTGCTTGGGTAATTACTATCTCCCACATAAGAGTTGTTATACCAGTTGAGAACGGGAGCATGCAAGCTAGCTGCTGACTAAAAGGTGATATAACTCTTCAAAGTCTCAAACAATGCTTTGGTAACTAAAGCTAGCTAGGCAGGGCTATCTCTTTTCTTAGGTTGAAGAGTGTGAGCTCATTCTTTGCCAAAAGGAGAGTGAAAGAACGCTAATATTCTTTGGCTATTTAGGGTGTGTTTCGTTCTGTTGTGAGCTGTGAAAAAACTGTTGTGAGCTGTCTGCTGTGAAAAAGCTGTTGTGAGTTGTCTGCTGTAAAAAAGCTATTGTGAGTTGTCTGCAGTGGAAAAGCTAAAAGTCGTTTGGTTGAAGCCACGGTGAAAAAACTGTTGTGAGCTGACTGTTTTTTATAACTTACATAATTTCTATCATTATAATATTCTATACATATATATAAATAGGAAACACTCAATATTAATGCAACTAAATAACTAGAAAATATATTAGATAAATAAAAAAGTGCATAGTTCATCTCATAAAGTAACCGACAACCACATATTATCTCATGAAATTGTGTAATGCAATACAAACCATAATAATGTTAGATCAATCAAAACACCTTGAATTCATGCTATTTAATATGTACTAAAAATCAGAAAAGTAGGGTCCAAGCTGCTTTCAAATTTGTACTAGAAAAAAGCTGTTTTTTCATAGCAAAAACAGTTTTGGTAAACTTGTTTGGTTCAACTTCTGTTTTTTCACAGCAGAAGTAGATTTCAGAACCAAATGCACCCTTAGGCTTTCTATTTCTAAAGTTCAATGTTCTTTCAGCCTGATCAAACTCATCCCTAATTTTCTAAAGTGCTTGCCGTCCGGACCATGTTACTGAAACATAACTAAAGGCAACACTCATGATTTCTAATCTAGCTAAGTCCCTTTAAACTCTGAAATAGCATAGTAGAGTCAATTTCTTAACAGTTAACATTGTTCAATTCAAAAATGTTTTATAAACTTAAATTACATAAATATTATTTGGGGGCGTGTATAACATATGGGAATCATACAGATGCCATGTATTCTCTCAGTTACACAAAGTTTCAGCCAATTTATTTGCAGTCCTAAACTCCTAATTCCAGAACATAATCATATAATTGGCCACAAGGAGCACTAATGAGATCAAAGTTGTAAAGCAAGTGGCTTGTTAAGTGAAGTCACCAACCAGAACACATATATTTATTTTCTTGTTCTAAAGAGCTAACATTGTAACCCCAACATCATATATAGAAATGAACAAAATAACATGCACATGAAAGCACAATATAGAAATGAACTAAGTGCCTCTGCTATCCCTCCCCTTGCGCCGCGCCGCCGCCTCTGCTACCCCTCCCCGTGCGCCGCGCCGCCGCCTCTGCTACCCCTCCCCGTGTGCCGCCGCCGCCTCTGCTACCCCTCCCCGCGGCGCCTCTCTCCTCTCTGCCTCTCTCATCCTCTCCTCCTCCCCTGCTCCCTCGCCGCCGCCGCAGCAGCAAGCAGGCAGTCTGCCGACGAGAGGGGAGGAAACCGGAGGAGGAGGAGGCGGAGGCGGAGGCGGGGAGGGGGGTGTCCAGGGTGCGTGTATGTTGCGAGCCCTTTTATAGCGGCCAGCCGCCGCCGCCGCGTGGAGATTAGCGCCACGTCGTCGGTTTGAGCCGGTTTGGGCCTGATCTTCTGGGCCATGCGTGAATCCTGTTATCCTGTATGATATGCCAATTTTTGGTCGCCTAGGCGCCTAGGCGCCTAGGCGTCCAGTCGGTTCGCTGGCGATTGGGTTCGCCGGGGCGCCATGACAACCATGGACAAAAGTGAACTTTGCACAGTGCACACAGATGACAAAGGAGCTGATGTGTTCTTACCTCTTTAAGTATTTAAGATTTAAAAGGAATCAAACTAAACATTTTCTAAATTAAGAAAAGCTACCTTTCTTTTATAGAGCAGACTCAAACATGCATATATACTTAAATACGACAAAAGTATATCCAAGTAAAGAAATCACTTCTTTAGTTCTTCACTTCTTTGTTAATAAATCATTTTGAAATTGGCAAATGGATACTGCATATTTACTCTTTCAATAGTTTGAAAGTACGACCAAGATTTTAGACATACATATATGTTAGGACCGGCATCCACTATGAGAGGAGAGGCGCCGGCCCTAGAGAGGTCCAAGGGGGCTAGATTTTATCAGTTATTCTATCTTCCCCATTAGATTCAATTCTGTTTTCCAGATTAGATTCAATTCTGTTTTAGATAAGATTGTATTAGGGCTATAAATACTCCTTAAGGGCTATGGAATAAGACAAGCCTAGCAACGTACTTGTTTCCAGGGTTTCACCCTACGCACGCCGTGCCCCTCACGGCGCCCACAATCTGATCGGCATCCTGGCTGCTGATCCACCCCCAACCATCCTTACAATCTACGCCCCAGGAAAGCAAGCCCTACCAATATATGTAATAGGATAGGCAAAAAATCTATACAACAAATAGCAATGGTATGGATCAAACAATGCCATGTCCCAATGGTGGATCTACTAATAGATTCTAAAGTTTGTCTTATGGAGAAAAATGTAAGCATGTAAGGGTCTAGGCGAAGATATACTATTCATGGAGCAGACTGGTTTGTGGTAACTACTCATTCACACAAGGTAGGGTTAATGAAACTGAAGGAAACCCGCACACCTTAACAGGTGGGGGGGTATTTATTTATATAGCCCAATAGGCTAGGTACAACAGATATAATATGTTAAATGCATATAGAGATAGAATCTGTTATATCTAACAATAGAATCTGTTATATCTAACACCCTCCCTCAGTCTAAGCGGGAGTGTCACGAACACAAAGACTAGACCTAAAATCAGTGAACAACTGTATAGGCAACCCTTTTGTCATGATGTCCGCGAACTGATAAGCTGATGGAACATGAAGCACCCGGACCTGGCCCAAAGCAACCTTCTCACGCACAAAGTGAATATCTATCTCAATATGCTTTGTGCGGCGATGATGGACTGGATTGGCGGTCATGTAGACAGCGCTGACGTTGTCGCAGTAGATGATCGTCGCCGAAGAGATGGGTGCGTGAAGCTCCTGAAGCAATTGGCGAAGCCAGCAGGTCTCAGCCACTGCGTGCGCAACAACACGATACTCAGTCTCCGCGCTCGAACGAGAGACCGTAGTCTATCGTTTGGAGGACCAAGAAATCAAGGAGTCACCAAGGAAGACGCAGTAGCCTGAAGTGGAGCGACGAGAGTCTAGGCAACCAGCCCAATCAGCATCAGAGTAGGCGGTCAGGCTGGCGATGCTGCATGTACCAATGTGTAGACCGAAGGAGAGAGTTCCCTTGACATATCATAAAATATGCTTGAGCATCGCGAGATGAGGCTCTCGTGGATCTTGCATGAAGAGGCACACTTGCTGAACCGCATAGGCAAGATCCGGACGAGTCATCGTGAGGTATTGTAGACCACCGGCAAGACTGCGGTACTGAGTGGCATCAGCCACCAGAGCACCATCCATAGTAGATAGCTTGGCCTGAGTATCCACAGGAGTCGATGTAGAGTGGCACTCAGCCATGCCAGCGCGCTGGAGGAGGTCGACAACATACTGACGCTGTGAAAGGAGGAGGCCATCAGCGGAACGTGTGACATAGATCCTGAGGAAGTGATGAAGGTCCCCGAGATCTTTCATGGAGAACTCCGAGTGAAGAAGATCGTTGAGGCGACGAAGGAGCGAGGTCGATGAAGCCGTCAGTATGATGTCGTCGACATAGAGCAGCAGGTAGGCGATGTCGGTGCTTGCTTTGTAGACAAAGAGGGACGTGTCAAAGGTCGAGGCAATGAAGCCAGACCGCTGTACAAAACTAGAAAACCGTTGGTGCCATGCCCTGAGCGCCTACTTGAGCCCATACAGGGACTTCTGCAGGAGACAGATGTGATCAGGAGCAGTCGAGTCAACGAAACCTAGTGGCTACTAACAATAGACCGTCTTGGTCAGATGGCCGTGAAGGAATGCGTTCTTCACATCCAGCTGATGAATCGGCCAGGAGAGAGAGACAGCGATACTAAGGACGACCCGGATGGTGGCCGGTTTGACGACCGGGCTGAAAGTCTTGTCGTAGTCTATGTCGTACCGCTGTGAAAAACCACGAACGACCCATCTAGCTTTATGGCGATCCAGAGAGCCGTCGGCATGATACTTGTGCCTGAAGACCCACTTGCTAGTGATAACATTGGCATGTGGTGGTCGAGGAACGAGGCGCCACGTGTCCTTGTCCATGAGTGCCTTGTATTCGTCTGTCATTGCCGTGCACCAATTTGCATCGGCGAGCGCGGCATGAGTGTTGCCCGGTAGCGGAGAGGCTAGGCTGGAGGCTGCCACAGTGAACCCATACCGCTGCATAGGTGGTGGCAGTGAGTCTGTCTGGGAGCGAGTCTCCCATGCAGGAGGCTCAAGAGCCGGGGCCACCTGTGGGGCCGGCGATGCCACAGGATATGGCTGACGACTGTAATGGATGCCATAGCGGCGCTGTTCAGCTACAGGCGGCGAAGATGCCGGAGTTGAAGGAGCTAGGGCGACCTGTCGTGGCTCTTGGGGCACCCGGAAGGCGGCACCATGCCACAGAATGGACGGATCCAACTCAATAGGGTCACTGGCATCATCGGATGCAGCCAGGGCAGGTGCGGCTGTGTGCTCGACGTCTGATGAAGACAAGGAAGGTGCCGGTAGAATGTCCTGTAGCATAAAATCAAGAGAGTCCGAGCGAGGCTTGGAGGCCACAAACGGAAAGTGAGTCTCATCAAAAACAATGTGATGAGAGATGATGATCTTGCGGGTCGAGAGATCAAGGCACCGATAGCCCTTCTGGGAAGGAGGGTAACCTAGAAAAACACATGCTATGGAGCGAGGAGACAATTTGTGGGTCGTCGTGGCACTAAGGTTCGAATAGCAAAGACAGCCAAAAACCCGAAGGATAGAATAGTCTGGTATTTTGCGGTGTAGGAGATGATAGGGAATACCATTACGTATGGACGTTAAGGGCCACCGGTTGAGCAAAAACATGACAGTGTAGAGAGCTTCGACCCAATAGGGCGGGGGCATGGCGGCATGAATCAGAAGCGTGCAGATGGTGTTGTTTAGTGTGCGAAGCATCCGCTCAGCCTTGCCATTCTAGGCGGATGTGTGCGGGCATGAGGACCGAATCAGGATGCCTCGGCCGACAAGAAAAGCAGCGGTGGCAGTGTTGATGAACTCGCGACCGTTGTCCGCTTGAAAGCATCACATAGGGAGATTGAACTGTGTCTGAGCATAAGCGACAAACTGAACAAGAAGCTCATGCACCCCAGATTTATGTCGAAGAGGAAACGTCCAATAGAAATGAGTATGATCATCAACCAACACAAGGTAGTATTTATAACTAGAGATGCTTGAAAAAGGAGAGGTCCAGACATCGCAATGAACAAGTTCAAAAGGTGCAGATGTACTAGAGACTAAACTAGCAAAAGGGAGCCTAGCATGTTTGCCTAGCTAGCAAGGGTCACAAATGCGGCGAACTGCTCTTTTACACTGAATAGCAGATAGCCTATGAAGAGTGTTGATGACGGCGGGTGCGGGATGACCAAGACGGGCGTGCCATAGCTCCAGAGTGACGACGATAACATGACAGTGAGGTGGCATGTGGTGCGGGATGGTGTAGAGGTTGCCATGGCTATTGCACCGCAGGAGGACTGTCTTGGTCTGAAGATCCTTAACAGAAAAACCAGAAGCGTCAAACTCAATTGAATAGTTATTGTCGCGGGTAAACTGTCGAACAGATAACAGGTTATGAGTGAGTTGTGGAGCGACAAGAACATTATCAATATGGAAGGGATGATCAGCAATGTGAATGATGGAAATGCCACGACTAAGAACAGGAATAGATTGGCCGTTACCAACCGTTATGGAAGACGGTGGTGACAGGAAAGAAGTGTACTATCATTGGAGGACATGTGGGATGTCGCTCCGCTGTCCATGACCCAGGGGGACCCACCCTGAACCGCCATTTGGTTGAGAGCAGTAATCATACTGGTTGGATCCCAGCCTCCTGGAGACACGGACATGGGGGGACCACCAGCGGCGGAGAATTGAGGTGGCACGAAAGCGGTGTGAGCCTATGGAGGAGGCGCAGGTGCACCCCAGTTCTGCTGCTGCTGGGAAGGCCACGATGGTCCCCAAGGGTTGTAACAGACCCAGGGACCAGAAGGTTGGAACCCTTGACGTCCACCGGGTCCGGCAAAATTGCCACCATGCTGCTGGTTACGTCCACCACCGCCTCCGCCACATCCGCCTCCGCCACGGCCACCCTTGCCCTTGCCTCCCTTTCCTTTGCCATCATTCCCACGCGTTCTTCCTAGGGGCGTGTGCCTCCGCACCTGCCGCGCCGCCGACTTCCTTGTCGCGCCGCCGGCTTCTTCGTTGCGTCGCCGACTCCCTATCGTCCCAAGGATGTGCGCTACAGGTGCGGAGGCGCACGTCCTTGGGATGATAGGGAGTCGGCGGCGCGACGAAGAAGCCAACGGCTTGACGAGGAAGTCGGCGGCGTGGCAGGTGCGGAGGCGCACGCCCCTGGGAAGAACGCACGGGAAGGAGGAAAAAGGGGCGGAAGCGGAGGAGGAGCCTAATCTAGGACCAGAAGTTCGATACCATGAAGGAAACCCGCACAACTTAACAGGTGGGGGAGATTTATTTATATAGCCTAATAGGCTAGGTACAACATATATAATCTGTTACATGCAGATAGAGATAGAATCTGTTATATCTAACAGAAACATACTAGAGTATGCCTTGGTAGTTGATTCCCAGCCATTCAATGGAAAACAAACACCTGCTTGTTGCACCATCTTTCTTTACCTAGTCATCCTGAAATCGATATACAAAAGGTGATATATGAGTTGCTAGGCAAAGCATCATTAAACAAGAAAGTAGAGTTCTCTAAGGCCCCGTTTGTTTCCTTGGAAATGAAACTCATTCCATGAATAACATTCTAGATATTAGATTCCCAAAGAAAGTAATTGCTTAGAATTTGATTCAATTCAATTTTTTTGTTTGGATGCTAATGGAATTCTTTTCCATGAATCAAATTCAATATCATGTTTGGATAGTTATATATGGAATTTACATTGGTGAAGATCATAGGTAACAAAACATACATAACTCAAATGTAACAATGATCACAGAGGTTGGTAACAATCAGCAATGTAACAATGAGACAGGTTATTTAAAAAGAACATGTCATAGCATCTAATCCATCATTTACATTTTCCCAGGGGCACTAAAAAATCAACCATCTCCAGACTCCAGTTTTGAATAACAATCTCAAACATAAGGTTCACAATGCAAGGTTCAATCCAGTTTTGAATAACACTCCAGTTAAAAGAGGAGAATGCAGAGAAAATGATCTTCGTTTTACACCACACAATGCAAGGTTCACTTTTTCAGTTGCTTCAACAGCCATCTCTTTCTCAGGATCACTGGAAGTGCCAATAAGGACTCGTACTTGCGCGCATCACCTGTTAAGATATCAAATAAGTCTAAAAATGTGTCTTCATCTAACCCATCTATCTCCTCCAATGTGCTATATATTTCTTTTGATGTCGGCCCTTTTGGTGCTTCATCCCTAATAGCTTCAGTAAACTTGTCTAATTTCTCCGCCATCATTGAGGTGAAGGAATCACTGGACCGTTGCCTCTTTAAGCTTCCTGAAATTGTTGATGAAGTAAGCTCTTGACCGGTTCCATCTTCCTTACTCATATCTCTCGCGTCATCTGCTGGGGTCTTTGCCGCTTCACCAGTTGCATGATCTTTCCCAAATACCAAGCTGATCGAGTCCCAATATAAGATTGTCTTGTGTCTGTACCCATTAGCTTCTTTATTTTTCTGCAAAAAACAGATAAGAAGAACAAGTTTCAATAAAATGGCAGCATTGTATATGCACTGTCCATATTCAGCACATAAGAACAAGTTTCAATGAATACTGTTTATCACACATCTGAAACACAAGAGTATACAACAAAAAACAGAAAAAACTGAAACTTACCGCCACATAAGCCTCCCAAACAGAATCACTATCAACGGATATCTTGTTCTTGTTCCAATCCCAACCAAAGCCACTTGTTTCTAGCATACCATTGATGATAGTGTGGTGCTTGTCAAATGTCTTGTTCCTTGACATGATGTTATCTTTTGTGATTTCCACATTGCACTTTTCTCGGACATTCTTGATAGCAGCCGTGTAGACATGAGACTTCCAGCCATTTTGGCATCTGTCACCCTTGTTATAGTACTCCACGAATGTGTCAAGAAGTGCTTTGTCCATATCATCATTCCAAGAAATGTACCCCCTGCCCGAGCCTGACTTCTTACCCTTCTCCATATCCTGCAAATAAAAAATACAAAGGTTACTAAAGTTATTACAGCAACACAATATATATAAAAAAAGAAATCAAACAAAACTATCATACATTGACCACGTCTCGCTTGGTAATCAGCAAACATTTGGTTAGCTTTATGGTCCCTGAAGTTACTCCATTGATTTGATGATTGCACATTGGTAATCATACCCACTTCACTTTGAACATCATGAGATTCAACGGATATTACTTGATCAAGTTGGCCTAAAAGTAAATCATCCATATCTCTCTGCCTATCTCTTACAAAGTTGTGCAATATGCAACAAGCATTGATGATCCTAATCTGATTTTGTAAGTCAAAATATGAGTTTTTCCTTAGTATAGCCCACCTCATCTTCAATAGCCCAAACGTTCTCTCTATCACATTTCTAGCTGTTGAATGGCGCAAATTGAACAATTCCTTGGCATTTGATGGGTTATTCCCTTGGGCAGCCCACTCATTCAAGTGGTAGCGAGTGGATCGATATGGAGCAAGAAAGCCTGGTCCATTGGTGTATCCAGCATCTACTAGGTAATATTTTCCACTTGGAATAGCAAATGCATCGTCCCGAGACATGGCATCACGTAACACACGTGAATCTGAAGCTGACCCTTCCCATCCAGCTAGAACATAAACAAACTTCATGTGTCGATCACAAACACCCAAGACATTGGTGGTGATTTGTTGCTTCCTATTCCTATACCTCCCTTGATCAACCAAAGGTACAAAAACATCAATGTGTGTACCATCTAGTGCTCCAAGGCAATCTTGAAACCACCTCCACTTAGAATCTTCAGGTTGTACAGCTAAAGGATCAGGAAGCTTGATAAATTCATGGCATAGTGATAGAACACCTCTCAACACCTCATTGAAATAGCGGCTAATTGGTTCAAGTGACCATCCATATGAGCTACGGATTATCCTCATCTTAATGCCATGACCCACTACAAGCAAAAAGATAGCAACCTTTTCTTCTACCGACACATTCAAGGTGTCACACATACCACACCTCTCACGTAAGATGGTGCATAGGTCCAAAAAGGATCTCTTAGTTAGACGCAAACTGTCATAGCAATAAACATTTGATCCTTGATACAGATTCCTTAGCATTTGTTTCCGACCAGCTACATCTCTCTCTATCACCTCAGAGGGATCCATAAGATGTCTAGGTCTTTTCTTACGATAATAGTCCGCAATCATGCCCATGATAGTTGCAACAAATAAGGATGCTACTCTCTGCCTCTTCTTCCTACGCCTCTCTCTCATTTCAGTAGGCATATATGCACAGAAGGACCTTTTTAGATTGAACTGATCAAGAAAAAATCAAGTTATCACCTCAATTCCACCTTATACTACTTAAAATCATCCATCTATATAGAATGGCAATGCACTTTTGTTAAATTTTGGTTCAATATGCAAATTTCAACTTCAGATTCACTTTAGTTCAGCATGTATAAATTCATAACATGATAATCATTATGGATCCTGAAAATTCACAACTCTAATCATTCAAATTCAGATTACTTGCAAATTTCTATCTTTGGTAAAACTATTCCTGAATTGATAACAGCCAAATAGAAATTGATTCTAACAGCATTTACACTATTCAGGAAATAAAACTCAGGCAAACAAAGTAGTAATACTGATCAGTATTGAAGAAATAATACTACAACTAATACAGGACAATATCTAGTGGAGATATATGTTGAAAACAGAAATCTCTAAATACTGTAGTAGAACTGACAATTCTAAATTGACTGAATTTAGAACATACAACAATGAATCAATATCTGTGTTCAGATTGAAAACTGCATTCATACAATGGTCACAGCAAACTCATGCTAAATCAGAAACTAGAATTGAATAATCTGTCAACTAATGAAATCAGAACTGAACATTTTGTTTCAATTCAAATTCAAGAACTCATAATGAAGAAAAAAATATTTCAGATGTTATTGAATTAACTAAAATGGAATACTTAAAATGAACTCAATTCTGAATATCCATTTAATCAATAACTTCTGATTTTGTAACACCACATAGTAAACCTCCTTTAGAACAAAAATTCATGAACACAATTGACAACTACTTCTCCACAGCAAAATTGGTAACACTCCTTGTGAATAAGCGTATCAGCTCATCACCTGGTTTGTGGAAGGAGAAGAGGAGCAGGATCGTCGGAGCCGTGGTGTCACGTCCAGGAGAGGCGGCGAGTCCCACCGGGCGCGGCGGAGGCCGGAGTGGGTGGGGGGTGGCCCACGACACGACGCGGGGGAGTTGGGGGCTTGGGTCGGAAGCCTGTAGACGCGTCGCGACGCCGTCACGCTCGGAGGAAGTGAGGAACCAGCAGCGCCGCGGCCGGCCGGCCGGCGCCGCGCCTGCTCGCGTGCGACGGCGAGGAGGGCGGCGACGGCGAGGAGGAGGAGGCGCTGGCGTGCGGCGCCGCTCGGGGGGTTGGGAGAGGAATCACTGTTTCCTCGTTTTAGGGTAGGAATTGTTTTTGGGCTTCTAATTCCGGCCCAAGAAATGGATGGAATTGTAATTTCCAATTCCAAAGTTTGCCAAACAGGCCAGCCCAAGAATTGAATTCAATTCGGCCCAATTCCAATCAAACAAACAGGCCCTAAGTTTATTTGTAGAGTACAAGCCTCCAAATAGTTCATGAAAATTATCATCCAAGTAACATGTGGGTGAATACATTGGCAACACAGAGGCAGCTTCCTCAGCATAGGAGTTTGGAGAGGACTTCTAGGTCCTGCTTCCCCTGATGAGCAGCAGGAGCTACATCCCTTGCCAATCTTCCAATCACTCGCTCAATGTACGCTAAATACAGACCATTTCTGCTCTCCGGGACTTCCAAGTCCTTGCGTGCCTTGAGAATAGATCTGGCCCATTCTTCAAAAAGTCCTGGAAAATATTGTCTTAAAGTTGTGATGAAACGCCACAAAATATACATGCAATGATGGAAGTTCTGTTTGCGCTGGAGTTATCAGCTTATCTCTTTCAATATTTAGCAATTCAGATTTATGGTTAGAGTTATACAAGTTAGTGGATGCGTTTTCTAAACTGTGGTTCAACTCAAACATTTAATAATGTGAGTTGTTAAAGTGTAGTTCATACTTCATAAGCACAATGTAGAAGACAAAGGTATTCAACATGTTAACTGCAACCAGAAGAATCTAATGAAGTAAAACATTTTATGTGTACGGCACAGTATGGCATAATTTCTTCAGTTCAAATGATTAATGTTTTCATGCTGTGATGTTCGATGCACCTGTCATGGGCTGGTGCGGCAGCACCAGCCAACCCTTAAGGGATCAACTTCCATATTAGTTAAAGATTATATTTGTTAACTAAAGATTGGATTCATCAGCTTCCATATTAGTTAAGGTAATATTTGTTAAGCTAAGATTGGATTCCTTATTAGTTAAAGATTAGTTTCCTTGTTAGTTAAGATTAAGATTCCTTGTTAGAGTAGGATTCCTTGTTCTTATCTGTTAGGCCCTATAAATATAGTTTTAAGCCCTTCAGGCATAAGCAAGCAAGAAATAAAGATTAGTGTACAATTTCTACCCTAGTTCTCTAAAGTCTCCCTCGTTCTCCAACATAGCTCAGCAAGACCTATCCTACCACTATATGATCTACGTAGTCGAGGGACATCCTACCCTAGGTGTCGACGCCCTTGACAACACCACTACTCACAGTAGCACAACAATTAACAAATAGAAATCAGGACTATAGAGGGTAACAAAGCACTAACTTTTGTCAAAATGTTCATGGCATAGCAATTTGTTCAAGTAGTCAGATATAAGGAACTCAATTAATTGTATCCTGCAACATAAAAATAAAATGAGCAACATAAAAATAAAATGAGCAGTTGAGCTTAATCATACAATTAAAATCAAACAATGTCAAAAGAAATAATCCTTATAAAAACCAGAGAGTACACACAATCCAGTTAAAAAATCGCTAATTAAGTATCAACATGAATTATCGCCATGCATGATGTAACTGGAGATCATAAATGACAATTCTTGTTCTGATGAGCTACATCATGACTGATATCTTCAAGACGATGTAGCTGGTATTGACAGAGTACAAATTCTGTTAAAAAAATGTATGGATAAATATGTTCTAAAAATGACTAACAAAAAGCCAACTGCCAGAAAAACAACAATGTAGATAATTGACTGCATATCAACTGAAAGTACAATAAATTATCAGAAAAGAGGATAAACTGTTGGGCCTACAAATATAATCTATATATAGACCAGATTGCTCCGAGCCTAACATGCTGACAATCTCTACACGAATAATTGTGCATCATGAAATAGTAACCCGTACAAAGTACTGATTATCCAATAATTCAACTATATAGTAGTAGTCAAATGTTTGTTCTTGATACCGACCAGGTTGAGAAGGTAAATCTCGCCCTAACCGAGGATACCTTTATTCCTTCATCATAAATATTACAGCTATTACCTCTGCCTTTTATAAGGCCAAGACCCTTAATCTCTAAGGACTCTATTAATCTAATCTACTATCCTTTAGGAGGAAATCTAAATTATCTCTAACTGGAATTCTAAACTGAATTATCTCTAACTGAAATCAAAACTGAATTATAGATCTAAACTGGTTCGGCTTGGACCTCAGCCCAGCCCTAGCTGTCGGCCCATAAAGGAACCTATAACATTTCCCCTGCCCAACAAACAGCTCGTCCGCGAGTGGTACTATTGGGAAGCACTGCGTAACTCTTCGAGCTGCTCTCAAGTCGGCCACTTGTGGATCAATTGAGGCTCCTTTTTATCCTTTGTGGCCGGTCGTCCCATGAAAGGCCCAGGTGGCCCGCTAGCTGTGGCAGCTAGGGTTTCTACCCTAGCCATCGTGTCTTCACATGGCGACTGGTAGGAGCAGGAGAGGAATTGATTAATTCCTTCTGCTTAGTTTATTCCATAGCCCTTAAGGGGTATTTATAATCCTAATACAATCTAATCTACTAACCTTATCTTTATCTTTAAAACATAAATAACAAATCTTATCTTAATCTAACTAATTGTGATGCTGCATATAACATTCTCTCCCTTCCTCGGAAATCAGCTCGTCCTCGAGCTGAAAACCGGATAAGATGATGACATCCACTACCGGAAGAATTAATTTCTGCGAATACGAAACGGGGTGCGTGCAACAATTTACTCCTTGAACAGTTTGGATCTTATGTGACTGAGAAACCAAGGGTTGGTTTCGGAGTCTGTGATGAGTGATTGACAGTATTTACCCTCTGAGTCGAAGGGGTACCTCCGAAGGGGTTCGGAGGTTGGATCTCCGAAGGTGTTCGGATGTGGTTTCACCAAAGGGTTCGGTGGGCTTTGGTTGCTGCAGCTGTTGCAGCGGAGTGTGTTTGTCGGAGGGGTCCGACAGCACACGATGATTGGCTGTACCGAAGGTCTCGGTACTTTGGGCGGTACACCGGAGTGTGTACCAAAGGTTGCTAACCCGAAGAGGTCTCCGGAGTACTGGATACACTTGTCTGCTTGTCTGTGGTGCGCAGGGGACTTCGGAGGCGACGAACGGTTCGTAGCAGGTGAACCTGGGTCAAGCGGGAGGCTTGATGCCAGTGGAGCGGGGAGCTCCGTCACGAAGGCTGCGAAGGGGTCTAGGTCGGACCTCAGGTCGAGGTGCACCAGGAGAAGGCAGTAAGTGCAGAGCGTGGCTCCGATGAAGGTACTCCGAGACGAAGTCCTCGGAGGCGAGGCACTTCGAAGGGTACTCCAAATGGAGTGACTTCGGAGTTTGGTGGATCAAGTCCTCAACAGAGGCAAGGTGTTCAAGGTGTGCTCCGGAGGGAGACACTCGAAGGTTACCCGACGAAGGTCTCAGAAGTCGAGGTGCATCGAAGGCATGGTCCGGGTGAGGCTCGTCGAGGAGTGTGCTCGGGGAGAGACACTGCGACGAAGTGCTCATGGAATGCTTCATGCAGAGGTCTTGGACGAAGGAGGGACTTCGAAGGGTGGTACTCCGAAGGTGGGGCTTCGGAGTGTGGTTGTCTTGTGGTACTTCGGCCATGCATGGCTTCGGTACACAGACTGACGGAGTTCGAGCTGGGAGAAGCTGCGAAGCCGTGGTGGTCCACTCCGAAGGTGTTGGTGCGAAGGCCCAAGGGCTTTGACGGCTTCGGCTCAAAACCGTCATTGTATCGGAGGCTGACTTCGGTGAAGCGAAGGCCGTCAGGCTCAAGGCTTCTCACCGAAGCTACCGCACCCCTCGCGTGCGAAGAGGGGCTTCAGAAAGGTCAAAGACTGTAAAGGCTAACAATGTCTGCTCTGCAAAAAGCTGACGCTATCCCCTCTGCAAAGCTGACAGAGAAGCCTCCAAATAAAGTTGACTACCTTTTGTACCCCTCAGTTCTGATGAGACAAAACCATTGTAAACCCTAGGGGTAAAGTAGTCAATTCACATGGGTGAATAGTGGCTATAAATAGTGGGGGCTGGGTAGGTCACATTGAACACTTTGAGCATTCATTGTTGAGCTCCTGTACTAGCCACCACATACTTTGTATTCATCCAGTGAGTTCATTTTTAGTGTTCCCTGTTCAAGCAGTGAAGCCCTGTTTCTGTGTTCAGTTTCTGCTTGAGCTTGTTTGCATACCTCGCTGCATACTTTGATTTCTAGTGTCAAGTAGTAGTGCACCGAAGCCTGTTTGGGCGAAGGGTGTTTGTGCGAAGTGTGCTTTTCAGTGTGCGTTCGCTCTGTGTAACTGGAGGCTAGTCCTCACTGTTTACTAGTGAAGCACTGATCGAAGCCCGTTTAGCCTCTCGTGTCGAAGTCCTTAGCGAAGTCTGTTTTGTGTGCGTTTAGACCTTCGTAGTACGAAGCCCAGCACCAGTTGCTGTCGCTAAGTATTTGGTCGAAGTCCTTAGAGGGTAGTCCACTCTAGCGAAGGGTGAAGTGCGAAGCTTGCTCGAAGCACCCTGTGTGCGGAGCCTGCACTGACTTAGCAGAGTTGATTTTTTTGGGGTTGTGGGTGGAGCGAAGTCTTCTTGGTTTCGAACTTTTGCTCCTTGCGAAGCTTGTGTTCGGAGCTGTAAAATACCTCCGAACCAGAACTTCGAAGGTTGTGTTCGAAGCCTGTTCCGCAGAAGACAAAATTAAAAACAGAAGGTTGTTTCTAGCCCAAAATTTTAAAAGCTTCCATTCACCCCCCTCTGGTCGCCGTTTCCGGTCCAACAGTGACAGATCTGGATCTTCTATGGCTTGATATCATGTGGACAGATCGGTGGCGTGGACATGGACGTAGAGGCGTCAGGCAAAAAAACTTATGGGAGCAAGCCCTCTCCGTCTTGACCGCCACTGTTCCCGCCGACGGGGTCGTCCTAGGGGAGAGCGTTGGCCGACGGTTGTGATGGAACGGCCCGACGGCGATGACGAGGAGTTCGGCGGTGGTCTGTTATGCGCTCGTCCCCTCCGTCCGGCCTACGCCAACTAGAACCGCGTGCGTCTCTTCATGGGGAAGATCGTCGGTCAGGCCGACTCGACGTAGGGAAGAACCAGCGGAGTCTGGTGCGCTGGCCGGTGGTTGTAGAGGCACCGAGCGCGTGTGGAGGGTGGGCCCGAGTTGGCGGCGTCGAGTGGAGACAGGGTCGAAGGCTCGCGTCATGCGCCTTGGTTGCGTCCTGCGCAGGCGCGACGAGAAGACTCGGTGCCCCTCCAGCGCGTCCTCGTCCCGACGCCACAGAGCGCGTCGCCCTCCCCCTCCGTCTCGGCCGCAACTGCGCTCGCCGCGCCGAGTGCGGGCCCCGCGGTCGCCGCCCACCACCCTTGACTTCTCTCTGTCGACCACCGCCATGCCGCCAGAGCCGAGGAAGAAGACGACATGCTGGCCGCGACGGTCGGCAGTGCCACCCTGTGTGGGGAATCGACAGCCTACACCCGCACTCCGGGTCGTCTTCAGCCCCTTCGCTGGAACCACCCCCACCTTGTTTGGATCCACAACCGTTGCGGGGAGAGCGGCGTCCTTGTCACCATCCTCCTTCCCCTGATCTTCGGTGCCAGCGTCAGTGGGCAGAGGCAACAACTCCTCGCAGGACGTGAGCACCTTGGTTGCCTTGCCGGTCTTCTCTAGGTAGGCCTCCCCGTGCGCCGCAAGGTGGTTCTCTGCCTCTTCCTCTGCCTCCTTTGCTTCCTCTATTTCTATCTGCGGCGCACCTTCCTCTTCGTCACTACCTCCCTCCCTCCTCTGCTATTGGAGGGTCGGGTCAGTGGGCGGAGGCAGCGGCCGGGGTGTCGGATTGGCCGTGTCGCCGTCCGTGGAGTCGTAGAAGGAGCAGGCAGCGACATTTAGGGGCTCGTCGTGTCTCTCCTAATCGGGGGTTGTGGGGATTATGGTGCAAGGGAAATCCACCCGTGGCTGCTTCTCCATGGTCGACAGCTTCTTGTTGGCGTCTCCGGTGGCCCTCCTGGAGTCAGAGGCGGCTCGCGGCGGAGGTGACGATGCGGTGGGGGAACCCGTTGCGCCGTGGGGGAAACTCAGCAGTGCGGAGGCCACCGGAGCCAAGCCTAGGTATGTCCAGAGGTTGGCAATAGCCTGTTGCAAATCTGCGAAGGATTGCATATCTTCTACGGTTGGGACGAACGTCGTCATGGCGTTGGATCTTTGGAACCTGGCTGCTCTGGTACCAAATTGGTAGGAGCAGGAGAGGAATTGATTAATTCCTTCTGCTTAGTTTATTCCATAGCCCTTAAGGGGTATTTATAATCCTAATACAATCTAATCTACTAACCTTATCTCTATCTTTAAAATAGAAATAAGAAATCTTATCTTAATCTAACTAATTGTGCTGCTGCACATAATATTCTCCCTTCCTCGGAAATCAACTCGTCCTCGAGCTGAAAACCGGATAAGATGACATCCACTGTCTGAAGAATTAATTTCCGCGTATACGAAACGAGGTGCGTGTACAATTTACTCCTTGAACAGTTTAGATCTTATGTGACAGATCTAGATCTTCTATGGCTTGATATCGTGTGGACAGACCGGTGGCGTGGACTTGGACGTAGATGCGTCAGGCAAAAAAACTTGTGGGAGCAAGCCCTCTCCATTTCGACCGCCACTGTTCCCGCCGAAGGGGTCATCCTGGGAGAGAGCTTTGGCCGGCGGTTACGGCGGAACGGCCCGACGGCGATGACGAGGAGTTCGGTGGTGGTCTGTTGTGCGCTCGTCCCCTCCATCCTCCACCTCCTGGCCTACGCCAAACAGAACCACGTGTGTCTCTTCGTGGGGAAGATCGCCGGTCAGGCCGACTCGACGTGGGGAAGAACCAGCGGAGTCTGGTGTGCCGGCCGGCGGTTGCGGATGCACCCGGTGCGCGTGAAGGGCGCACCCGAGTCGGCGGCGTCGAGCGAAGGCAGGGTCGGAGGCTCGCGTCGTGCGCCTTGGCTGTGTCCTGCACCGGCGCGGCGAGAAGACCCGGTGCCCTCCAGTGCGTCCTCGTCCCGACGCCACAGAGCGCGGCGCCCGCCCTCTCCGTCTCGACCGCAACTGCACTCACCGCGCTGAGCGCGGGCCCCGTGGTCGTCGCCCACCACCCTCGACTTCTCTCTGCCAGCCACCGCCATGCCGCCAGAGCCGAGGAAGAAGACGACGTGCTGGCCGCGGCGTGCGTTCGGGCACGAGCAGCGGCGACGCGCGTTCGGGCATGGGTAGCAGCGGCGCTCACAGGAATGTGCAGGCGTGGCGAGCAACGAGCGGCACGACGCACCGTGGCATGCAGGCCAAGTGGCATAACATGGGGGCTAGCGCATGGACCCGCCGCCCCCAAAACCCTAGAATCCCGAGTCGAATTTGTCGCTCGGGATGGGTCGACACGGGCGGGCCTTAAGGTCCCTCGCGACTATTGTTGCAACCATGGTTGCCTCCATCGCCAGGACTCTTTGGGTGAGGAAGCACCTCATCATCTGTCCTCGATGCCCTCATTAGTGAGGTCAATAACTCCTTGTCATGCTCTATCGATTTTCTTTTCGATCAGCGTCAATTTGTGGTCATGGTCGTCGAGGCGGTTGTTCATCGTGGTCATCTAGCCTATCAGCCAAGTAATGGCCGCCATGAGGAAGTCAAGCTTCTGATCAACGGACATGGTCGCAGGATCTTGAGCGGAACCGGACATGGTTGTCGATGTTCCAACCGGCTCTGATACCAAATTAATATCGGCTAGGTTGAGAAGGTAAATCTTGTCCTAATCGAGGAGACCTTTATTCCTTCATCATAAATATTACAGCTATTACCTCGGCCTTTTATAAGGCCAAGATCCTTAATCTCTAAGAACTCTATTAATCTAATCTACTATCCTTTAAAAGGAAATCTAAACCGAATTATCTCTAACTAGAAATCTAAACCGAATTATCTCTAACTGAAATCTAAACTGAATTACAGATCTAAACTAGTTCGGCTTGGGCCTCAGCCCAGCCCAAGCCGTCGGCCCATAAAGGAACCTATAGCAGTTCTAAACTGAAAAATAAAATAAAATAAAATAAAATAAACACAGCAGAGAATCATGTTTGTCCTAGCTACTCTCTTATAATCTACCCAAAGGAGTTGAAAATCAACTTACATAACAAAAATATTACTATGCATTTCAAGGAAGGCGTCGTCAAATGGATCTACCAGAAGTAACTTGTCTGATACATTTGAAATCTTTTTAGAAACTGCAAGGATTATCCTCTGACCAGTGAACTCCTCATTTCCTAACTTACAGAACAAATGCTGCAGCAAGAACTGGGCATCTGAGCATGTCAACTGATCCTGCAATATATTGAACAAAATAAAGGAGTACAGATAAATATAGTATTGGTGACACTAGAAGAGCACACATGACTGAACAAATTCAGTTAACACTCCTAGGTTATATGTTCAATGCAGTGTCTTCTGCAATCAAATAATCAAAAACAAGCAAGAAAAACTATAACATGAGGTCACATTGAAGAATGGCCTAAAGCACCCCCAAATCCAAATAAAGTGAATAGAAAGTTAAGTCCATTGTTACAAACATAAGAAATAGTAATGATGCTACTAGCTAAAAGCACTGCTCCAAATCTAGGAATGGATCAATTAAAAACCAACTGAATCTGAAGTACCAGCATTATCAGGAATGATGCATATCCTTTTCATCAAGCGTTCCACCAAACCATTTATTATCTCCTCAACCATCTCCTTTTCCCTTTCTGATGACAGAATGTTCTTCAGTGAAGCTGAAAAAGTGGGTACTTACTGATCAAACTCACGTGGTTAAATCAATCAACTAAAGATTAAACAGATAACACAAATTGAAAACTTCATATGTAATGCATCGACAATTTGGAAAGCAGTGTACACTTAACCCAAAGAAATGTGTGGCTAGTGCAGTAAAGAACTCAGAAGAGTTTGTAGAACCATACTTATATGGCTATCAATAAAGAAACAATGAAATATAAAAAAACAGAAAGGTAAGGCTGGAAGTAACTTAATGTCCATGTTTTTGCCATGTCAAAATATTACTGATCATCAGCACTGTAATTTCTTTCTGGAAATGTATGAGGCATAAAGAAGCCAATTTCATCCTGTTTGTAATTGTTAACTACTAGGGCGCTGCACTGTAATATCAGTGTTCATCATGAGTGAATTACATTATTACAGTATGACAGATCTCAGAGATAGAGCAATATGTTGAATGATAATGATAAAAATGCATGCCCCTCAAAGCATTTTGGGGCAAAATTAGCATATGCACTTTCAGTGTTCAGTAAGCAGTAATGGCTGAACTGAACTCTGACCTACCCAAAATGAAGTCTAATGCATGGTGAGATAAAGTAACAAATGAGAAGGCGACTTCTCTCTGCAACAAGCAAATACAATGTTAGAAAAACAAAATATGGGATATCTTACAATGAGACATTAGAAATTTACTTTGGCAAAAATGCCATCTGATAGCTCCACCAGAAAATCAATCGACATGCTAAGCTGTGCATCTCATCCTGGCTTTTATACTCTGCACAATTGAACAATTGAAACTGATATATGAGCAGTTAAAAAATTATCCTACATTAATCTGAAATAGGGGTAGTGAGGCTGAGAGCGAACTTATTCAGATTTTAATGTTGCTTACAGTATTTATATCCACTTCATAAAAGAAAACAAATGTCACCAGCAGGAATTTCGGGGGAATTAGAAGGAACTAAACTTCTTAATTGATAAGGAAACGAGATAGTTGGTCGAGAGCCTGGACCTCTCCGTCACGTCGGCGCCGTTGCGGCGACGCGGCGAGAAGGCAGGGATACAAGAAGGCAATAGCCAAACTGAATACTCGACTCTAGACTTCTAATTAGGTCCTGTTTATATAGGCACAAGACCTGACCCTTTGATCTAATCTGCTATAACCAACTTGATCTAATCTGTAATCTTAACTAACTAATCAAAACAGATTTTATCCTAACTGCTACAGTACCGAGGGTACTATTCACGTAAACAGTACCCATGGTACTATTCACGGGCCTGGCCCACTTCCTATCCGTGACACTTCACCCCCCCTAAAAATATAGCTCATCCTCGAGCTGCCGAGTCGTCTTCCCCGCTGTCGCCCACCACTTCGATGACGAAGATCTGGTCGGAGGCAGAAATGGTGCGGAAGAGATACAGATGATGGCGGCAGCCACGACGGTCGGCGGCACCACTTCATGCGGGGAAGCAGCAGCCCATGCACCAAACAGCGGCGGTGCCACGCCGTGCAGGGCAGCGGCGACCGACAGCGGTGTCGCGTCATGCAGGGGTCTGCGGTGGGCCAGCGAGGGTTCTGGCGTCCCCCTCCCCGGTGGCGCGGCGGCAGGTCCCCCTGGCCACCGTCACTATCGGTGGCGGCTCGGTGAAGGTTCTGTCGCCCTCCTCTCTAGTGGCGCGGTGGCGGCTCAGGGCTCCGCCGCCATCTGCCCTGGTGGTGCGGCGACTGGTTTGGGCCCTGCCACCCTCCTCCCTGGCGGTGCGGTAGCGGATCTGGTCCCAGGTCCCCGTCGCTACCGGCTCCTCGGTGCCTGTTTTCCTGGCTGCGAGGCAGGGGACCCCTCTGGTCCACCTCTTTGCGGTCTGCTTGGCGGAAGTCCCTGCACCCGCCGTCCTGGCCCTGCTCCGGCGTGTGCGCAGGAACACAGGCGGCCGAAAGTTCTTGGCGTCCAGGAGGGGACCGAACGGAAATCTCTAGTGCTGTTAATCTTTCCTCCAAACTTTGGATTGGCAGTAGTCTTTCTTCGATGGCATCTAAACACTTCATTATGGCCTTCAATGTCTCTTCCACCCCACCCCTTGATCTGGTGTCGTCTGGTGAATTCATGGCAATGAAAGTTGAACCGATCAGCTCTGATACCAAGTTATCACCGGCAGGGATTTCGGGGGAATTAGAAGGAACTAAACTTCTTAATTGATAAGGAAACGAGATAGTTGGTCGAGGGCCTGGACCTCTCCGTCGCGGCGGCGCCGTTGCGGCGAGGAGGCAGGGATACAAGAAGGCAATAGCCAAACTAAATACTCGACTCTAGATTCCTAATTAGGTCATGTTTATATAAGCACAAGACCTGACCCTTTGATCTAATCTGCTATAACCAACTTGATCTAATCTGTAATCTTAACTAACTAATCAAAATAGATTTTATCCTAACTGCTACAGTACCGAGGGTACTGTTCACGTGAACAGTACCCACAGTACTATTCACGGGCCTGGCCCACTTCCTATCCGTGACAACAAAGCTAAAGACGAATCATATATTTGCAGAAACACCCACCCATCAAACTAATCGAGGGAAGAGATCTTTCTAGTCTCCTCCACGGCTCCACTTCTCCTTCCACCGCACTGTTACAATAGAGCATATCTGTAAAATTCTACGGGAAATGCAAGCAACAAAACTTCAAAATGCCAGTGCAACGAAGCCAAAACCGTACCCAATCTGAGGAAACTCCTCGGCAACACCTCGTCGACCCAGTGCTCCACAGAATCGCCATCGGGCGCCGGCGGCAGGTCCCCGCAACCGTCGAAGAAATGGCGCCGGCACTACGCGATCGGCGGCTCCAACTCCTCCCAGCGTGCCCCATCTGGTCCCACAATACACCCAAGTTATATGAATCAAGCACTGAGGATCGAGTCAGCGAACGCGGTGGCGCGCGGTACGTACCTTAGAGGAACTTGAGCTCCTCGCGGAGGCGGAGGATCTCGCACTTGCGGTCCTTGGCATGTACTGAGTCAGATGAGAAAATGAGAGGGGGAGTTAGGGTTCTACGCCGGGTTATGGTATGGGGAATCCTTTGCGCTTCCAGTGGACGAGAGCCTGCGGACTTAGGAAGTGGAGGCTGAGGCTGCGGCAGCGGCAGCGGTTCCGACACATTTCTCTCACCCACCCAGCAGCCAACACGCTTCTCTCTCGAGTCTTCACCTACCAACGTGTTGCCTTTCACCTAGCCTCGGCACTGCCCCTTCCCAGCACCCCTCCCCCTCCCTTCCACACGATGTCATCCTACGCCCCTCCTTACCATAACCCTAGCGCCATTCCCCACCCCACCCCAGCCCAAGCATCGCTCTGACGTCGCCCCACCCCCTCCCATCAAGACGGTGCCATCATGCGCCCTCCCTTCCGTCTCCCTCAACCCTCATGATCTACTCTCTCCTTGGCGTCTCGTGGGCACCAGGTGCTGGATCGGATTTGATCAAATCAGGCAGGTGAGATGTGGGAGTCGGTAGCACTCACGCTAGCTAGTGCCGCTAGCAACAATGTCGGCAAGGTCCTCTAGAAGAAGGGCACCAACATCCTCCCTCCCCTCTCATTCAAGGTCCGCTTCTCCCCACATTTCCAAATCATGACGTTGTCGTTCAATTCGATGATGCCCTCCTAGGTTTTCATTGTCATATCAGGCCACGCCGAGGCATGGAGGTGGGCGGAGTCGGCGACGATGATGGTGACGGAGATGAGCAAGGGAAATGAGGTCGTCGTTGCCATGACAGTACTCCTGGCCTATTGCTCCTAGCAATAGCCTCGGCATATGCAACAAAGGGAAGATCAACAACTAGCAACACATATGTGTTAATCCTGTTAATTTAATCAAGGTTCCTCTAATTAAGCTAGCTAGCTAGCTCATTATATGTTTCCTCTAACCAAGGTTCCTCTAATTAAGATCAACAACTAACAATATCTATTTAATTGCGCTAAGTGGTAACACTGATTTGGCTCCTTGTCAAATGCTTCACAAAATGGTAATTATATGTCCAAAATCTTTAATTTAAAAGCAATTTACTTCTCTAAAGGTGCATGTCTATGTTCACTCCCAATTTGTTTGTTCTCGTTTAACCTGGTTGTGGTTGCATATCAGTAATCACTAATGTATTTTACTTTAAGAGCTTGAGTGGTCGACGATGAACATCATGTCTTTTCTCTCCATTGTTTTCTTTTGCAGAGTGGAGGAAGCATAAGGGTCTCTTTGGTTTGGCTTCCGGAAGCAGCTTTTGCTTCCTGGAAGCCAAAAGCCAAACCAAAGGGCATATTTCTAACCAGCAATTTTTTAGTAAAAGTAGCTTTTGGTGTAGTGTAAATGTGAAAGCTCTTCCAGACCTGCTTTTTGTGGCTTTTGGCTTTTGGCTTCGCAACCATACAAAATTTCATAAATTGACATTTCAAATTTCATACAACCATACAAAATTCTATAAATTGACATTTCAAATTTCATACAACTATACAAAATTTCATACAACCATACAAAATTTCATAAATTGACATTTCAAATTTCATACAACCATATAAAATTTCATAAATTGACATTTCAAATTTCATACCATAGAAAATTTCATAAATTGACATTTCAAATTTCATACAACCATACAAAATTTCATAAATTGACATTTCAAATTTCATACAACCATACAAAATTTCATAAATTGAATTTTTTACACAGCTCACAACTCAAAGCAGCTTGTTCACAGCTGTTTCAGCCAAACGACTTTCAGCTTTTTCACAGCTGACTTCCCATGGCAGCTTTTCCACAGCCCACAGCCCACAGTCCACAGCAGCTTTTTTCCATAGCCACAGCTCAACCAAACACACCCTAAGCATAGTCTGCAGTGCTAAATTTGGCCTCATTGTGCATGAGTATCCACTACTACAAACCGCCACTGTAGTGGCGTTAGGCAAAAACACTGTTTATGCCTTTTTGTTTTAACTGATGTTTCTTATTTATGGCTTTTGGTGTAGTGTAAATGTGAAAGCTCCTCCAGACCTGCTTTTTGTGGCTTTTGGCTTTTGGCTTCGCAACCATACAAAATTTCATAAATTGACATTTCAAATTTCATACAACCATACAAAATTCTATAAATTGACATTTCAAATTTCATACAACTATACAAAATTTCATACAACCATACAAAATTTCATAAATTGACATTTCAAATTTCATACAACCATATAAAATTTCATAAATTGACATTTCAAATTTCATACCATAGAAAATTTCATAAATTGACATTTCAAATTTCATACAACCATACAAAATTTCATAAATTGACATTTCAAATTTCATACAACCATACAAAATTTCATAAATTGAATTTTTTACACAGCTCACAACTCAAAGCAGCTTGTTCACAGCTGTTTCAGCCAAACGACTTTCAGCTTTTTCACAGCTGACTTCCCACGGCAGCTTTTCCACAGCCCACAGCCCACAGTCCACAGCAGCTTTTTTCCATAGCCACAGCTCAACCAAACACACCCTAAGCATAGTCTGCAGTGCTAAATTTGGCCTCATTGTGCATGAGTATTCACTACTACAAACCGCCACTGTAGTGGCGTTAGGCAAAAACACTGTTTATGCCTTTTTGTTTTAACTGATATTTCTTATTTATGGCTTTTTGTTATTTTAGGATGGTTGTTTCACTTCAGACTCAGATGCATTTCTCTTTGGTGCTAGGGCAGTTTATAGAGATGTTTTCATATGTTAGGCTGATTATTTATTGGCTCGATGAATTTCATAATCACGACTCATCAAACAATCTCATTATCGATGCATTATCTGCTCATGTGTTTTTATTATGGAATGATCTTGCTTATCTAGCTGAAATCATACTCATGTTCTCGCTCAAATTGGGGAGGGCGGCTACATCATTTGTTGTGAAAATGGAAGACAAAAAATACTTAGCTTTGGCATTATTGAGAGTTAGTTTAACACCTGAATCTAATTTTTCTAGCCTTAATATATTTAGTAGAGATAGTTTCATGTACTTTTTTATAAGTAATGATTAATGTTAATGTATAATTAAATATTTATCTATGATTCGTTTTGGACAAGAATATATCACATTGCTTTTTATCTAAGCGTATTTGAATAAATCAAATGTCTTCAATATGTGTTTGCCATTAAAAAAATATGTTGCAAAGCATGAGCGTCTGACTAGTGTATCATAATATCAAAGAAGCATGGAGGGAAGATCATCTCAAGACTAACAAGGACAGTGGACCACATTGATCTGTAGTTTTCTAGTCAGCTTGGATCAATTACCTTCTGTGAAATTTCATAAAGGAATAATGCACATATCTTTATGATTGTATCTCTAACATTTTATGGTAGAATACCCCGTAGTGCAACACGTCAATTGAGTGGACATCTAAATCTTCCCAATAACGTAGGACCCAGAATATAGGCTTTTTTTCTCATATTTTTACGTTTTTGTCTGTACTCTTTGCAAGTTTGGTACCATGGCCCTTTCCAAATACCACTCTTAGATCCTTGACCATAGCGAAAACATGCCTCCCATTATGATAAATAGGCCTAATACGGTGCTCCGCTGCCCCACCGAAATGCTTACATTTCTTTCTTAACAAGTGGTTGGTAATGAGAAATCAATGATTTCCCATGTATATACATGACTTTCCTACAATTTGGCAAATACATGTTGTTGGTATCGTCCAAACACTGGATGCATACCTTGAATCCCTTGATAGTCAACCCTGATAAGTTACTAAGTACAGGTCAATCATTTATGGTTACGAACAACATAGCTCATAGGGTGAAGGTGTAACGCCCCGCCCGAACGGACTTTGCCGTACCAAGATGAGATGCTACGATTTTGGAATAACTCAACATCGTTGCCGATATTTCATTATTTCAACGGTAGTTTCGAGACAAGCCTGCTTAATTATTACACTGGTATTTTACAAAGGCCGTAGGAGGCATACCTCGCGGCTCAAAACAGGCATACAAGCAGTGAAAGTCTTATAATGTTCATATTACTACTCAACTCCTTATTGGGAACTAGGAGTGAAACCCTACTCTTCTCCTACGTCTTCATCTTCAAAGTCTTCATCTTCTGGGATAGCCTCAAAAGGTTCTTCCTCGCCTTGACCTTCAAACTCTGGGGAGGTAGAAAGAGGAGGGGTGAGTACATACGTACTCAGCAAGCCTTGGAAGAGTTTATAGATGAGTTGAGACAAGGGCGGCTTAGGGTTTAAGAAGTCATGCAAGTTTTAAATACTAAGTGTACCATACCCAATGGTAGAGGTCCCAACCTCCACCTTAACCCAAGTGAGAAATATTTGATATTAAAAAACTAGGGGCGAACCCCTGATTTCAACTCTCCACAACCATCCTTCAAAATTCCTCAATTTCTAAACATTTTCTCATCACGGGTTTGCTTTGCAACAAAACCCCAATAAAACCATTAAAATTCCACATAACCATTCTTAATTACTTTCCTTTACCTCGGTATTGGTCTACCCCTCCATCGAGTAGATTTTTACCCGTTTACCAAAACACATTCTATCTCTCATCCTAGGGTTGAACCTCACCCTCTCTCTATAAAGCCGTATGACTTCCCAAGCTACACAAGCTCGTTTCTAGCCACCAATGCTAGCCATACACCACAAAGGCGTACTCTGGTAACGCTTCCCAACCCACAACTCAGTTTATTGTTTAAAACCAAAGTCAAAGACTACGCATGGGCAACTATCATGGCACTTGCCCATGACCGTGGGCACAACTGTTCGAACAGTTTATACTTCTGCAGAAGGTGTACACTTTACCCTTACGACACGAACTTACTCCTACTACACCGGTAGTAGAGGAGGTTCATGATAAGGTATTTCCAAAGCCGATCTAGGATAACCTATTACCACATGGACGGGCCCCTCTTGACCAAGGATCAGGAAACCTTTGCTCCTTCTCCCCTAAAATCCCGCGGGTGCTCAGACCCCTTACTCCTTATCCCTTCCTCTTTCATCTCCAACAATTTATCACAAGCCAAAATCACGTCTGAGTAGGACTTCACAAATCATTCACAAAACCATGAGACACCCCAGTGATTTTACATCCATCGGTAATCAAGTGATCCTAAACCCACTAAGTACTTAACCAAGGACACCCCATAATGCCCGTAAGGTTGCATTTTGGTGTGCATGACGTTTTTTCCAAGGAATCAGTCCTTATGCGCCACTTGAAGTCGGGCGCTGGAAGGCGACGATGACTCATGACAATTTTTACCCAAAGCACTCCTTTTTCATTTGCTTGTAACACAACCGCTACTTGGTACCATTTTTCCAAAACAATCCTTCGAAACCCATTTCATCCCACACGATTCATTCATTTTAGTAATTGCATTTGGTATGAAATAAAAGATAAATGTTGATTGATTATAACCCACATCACAATATTATGAAGGGGTTATACTAATCTTTGTGGTTACAAGGGTTTATAAGATTATCAACATTCAAGGGAAGGCTAGTGTGATAAGTTTAGGGTGTAGTTGACTTAACCGTGCTTGGTGGCCATCGATAATGTTGAGTGTATGTGTGTGTCCTAAACATGCATTTATACATAAATAATTTAGCAATCATGGGAGCAAGCATGATCAAAGGCAGACTTGCCTTGATTGAGAAGGTAATCCGGGTCTTTTGGGTCAAAGCCTTGTTGGTCCTCGTTATCGATAACTACGGAATAATTAACAATACATAAATAAAAGCACACAAAAGTTTTACTAAAATATTTTTATTCTGTACTAACATGAAATTTAGAATTTCAAAAACATATAGGAACTTGAACGGAGCTAATCAGGATTAAAATGAATTTTCTAGAGCTATCGCAATATTGTCAAAATTATAAAAATTAAGAATTAAATCATAAGCGCTCAGTCTGTTATTATAAAATATATTTTTTATTTATATATATATATATTTATTTATTTATATATTTTATTTTTTTATTCCAAAAATTAATATGTGTATATATAAATAGAAACGAAGTACTGTGAAAACGTGAGCCGGCCGAGCCAGCCCACAACCGAGCGGCCAGGCCGCCGATATGCATGTAGCCACGCACGCGCCCACGTGGCTGGCGCTTGCACACAGGCCCAGCGGCCAGGTTGAGCCGGTCAGGCGTGCGTGCAACGACGCACCCACACGACAACAGCAACAACATAGGAGTCTGGGCCCACCGGTCAGTCGCACAGAACAGAAGAAAGGTAGTGGCTAGAGGTTAAAGACGACCGCGGACGACCGATATTTCTTCAGCACCGTTCTCCCTCCTTACAGCTCCAATTGAGCTGAAAATTTAACAGCACGTTCGCCCAGTAGATAGGTTCAAGATCAACGGTCGGATTGCTAAATGGAGCTACGGTTTCACCAAATAGAAGCATGAAGCAGAACCACCACTCGTCGGTACAGATGGCGACGGTGACGCTCCGGTGACCAACGAGGGAACTTTTAACTAGATTAGACCTACTACAAACCTAATTGTGCTATCTAATTGTTCTAAAAAGGGCTACATTCTTCTAGCCACAACGAAATAAAGAATATTTGGGGCTTGACGGTGCCGGTGAGCTACAAGCCCTATTATGATGATTTAGCTATTAGAACATGATATACTAGGAATGAATTAGGTGTTGTAACAATTAATTGCAATAAGAAGGTACCTGGGATCAGATCGAGGAAGAGGCGATGAAGTGAAGTCCAAAAGAGGGGTTTTGGCTATGGTCTTGATCCGGTGAGAATAGCTGCCGAAATGGAATTGGTGAGGTCTCACGAACACAATGCAAGTCTCGGATTGAGCAATGGAGCAACGGAATAAGAGAAATCGTGACATACCAAGTTGGCGACGTTGGGCTTCTTGACGAACTACGATGAACTCAGAGGCTCTAAGGGCGTGAGAGCGGTAGGGAGTGGTGAAGAACTCAGTGTAGAAGCCAGGACTCGCGTGCGAGAGAGATTGATGGGGATTTAAGCTCGATCTTGGCTAGGGACAACATGATGATGGCTGTGGCGGGAAGCGATGAATAGCCTCTGTAGACCACGACGTGCAGAGAGCTCGAGGGAGAGGTGAAGCGGGTGACGGGACGTCGAGGCGGAGCTGGCTGAGGTGCTGTTTTTAGACGACAACGCGTGGATGAGAGAGAAGCCCAATTGGACGTGTGGCTTCGTTGCTCTGTTTGCTGCTGCTGAGCACACTGCGGTTGCTGCTTAATGAAAACAAAACGTGGCATACTCATAGGAAGCTAACTGCAGTAGCAAAGCTACTAACCAGGTGTTACAAATCTCCCCCCTTTATAAAAATCGCGTCCCGAGATTTCATGAGCTGATAAACAATTCAGGGTATTTTGCTTCCAAGGTATCTTTACTTTCCCATGTAGCTTCTGCCTCTGAATGATTACTCCACTGTATGTTATAAAATTTTGTAACATTTCTTCTGGTATGGCTTTCCTTTTCATCTAGTATCCGGATCGGGTGTTCCTCATAGGTCAAGTTTTCATCAAGCTTTAGCTCTTCTAATGGCACTTGTTCTGTTGGTATTCTCAAACATTTATTCAATTGTGACACATGTAATACATCATGCAGTGCTGACAATGATGCGGGAAGTTCTAACTGATAAGCAACTTCCCCACATCGGGCAATGATAGGGTATGGGCCTATATATTGAGGTGTTAATTTTCAGGAGATACCAAACCTCCTAACCCCTCGCAAGGGTGATACCCATAGGTATACCTGATCTCCAATCTCAACTCCAAGTGTCGACGGCGGGTATCCGCATAGCTCTTTTGATGACTTTGGGATATTTGAAGTCTGTTCCGGATGATTTTCACTTGGTCTTCAGCAGATTGAATAACATCGGGTCCAAATACTGAATTTTCACCAGTGGCATCCCAACATATAGGTGTTCTGCACTTTCTCCCATACAACGCCTCATTGGGTGACATTAGGATGCTAGCTTGATAACTATTACTATAAGAAAATTCAGCATATGGTAAGCATAGATCCCATTTATGCTTAAATTCTAGGGCACATGCCCTCAACATGTCTTCAAGAATTTGATTCACTCGTTCTGTCTGACCATCAGTCTAGGGATGGTATGCAGTACTGAAATTCAGATGGGTACTTAAAGCTTTATGCAATTGCTCCCAAAATCTAGAAGTGATTTGGGTACCTCTATCTGATATTATTTTCTTAGGTACACCATGAAGACAAACTATACGGATCATATATAACTCAGCCAATTGTTTTCCATTGAAAGTAGACTTGAGAGGTAGGAAATATGCTACTTTGGTCAATCGATCAATGATTACCCATATAGAATCATGACCTCTCTGGGTTCTGGGTAATCCTATTATGAAGTACATGCCTACCTCTTCCCATTTCCATTCTAGGATAGGTAGAGGCTGTAACAAACCTGTTGGTTTTTGATGCACCGCTGTTATGCGTTGGCATGTATCGCACTTGGCGACATACTCTTTGAGAAACCAAGGGTGGTTTCGGTGTTTTGTGATGAGTGATTGACTGGATTTTACCCTCTGTTCGAAGGGTACCTCCGGAGGGGCCTCGGAGGTGGTACCTCCGAAGGGTGTTCGGAGGTGTGTCACCGAAGGGTGTTCGGTGTTTGCTTGCTGCAGCTGTTGCAGCGGAGTGTACCTGTCGGAGGGGTCCGACAGTACGCGATGACTGGGTTCGTACCGATGGCTTCGGTACTTTGGGCGGTACACCGGAGTGTGTGCCGAAGGTTGCTAACCCGGAGAGGTCTCCGGAGTACTGGATACACTTGTTTGCTTGTCGGTGGTGCGCAGGGACTTCGGAGGCGACGGACAGGGTTCGAGCCAGGTGAACTTGGGTCAAGCGGGTGGTTTGATGCCAAGGGAGCGGGGAGCTCCGTCACGGTGGCTGCGAAGGTGGTCCGGGTCGGTCCTCGGGTCGAGGCGTGCCAGGTGAAGGCAGAGAGTGCGGAGCGTGACTCCGGCTGAAGGTACTCCGAGACAAGTCCTCGGAGGTGAGGCACTTCGAAGGTACTCCGAATGGAGTGACTTCGGAGTTGGTGGAACAAGTCCTCTGCGGAGGCAAGGTGTTCGAAGTGTGCTCCGGAGGGAGACACTCGAAGGTGGCCCGACGAAGGTCTCAGAAGTCGAGGCGCATCGAAGGCATGGTCCGGGTGAGGCTCGTCGAGGAGTGTGCTCGGAGTGAGACACTGCGACGAAGTGCTCATGGAATGCTTCATGCGGAGGCCTTGGACGAAGGAGGGACTTCGAAGGGTGGTACTCCGAAGGTGGGCTTCGGAGTGAGGTTGACTTGAGGTGCTTCGGCCATGCATGGCTTCGGTACACGGACGGACGGTGGTCGAGCTCGGAGTAGCTGCGAAGTCGTGGTGATCCACTCCGGAGGTGGTGGTGCGAAGGCTCAAGGGCTTTGACGGCTTCGGCTCAAAACCGTCACTGTATCGAAGGTCATCTTCGGCGGAGCGAAGGCCAACAGGCTGCAGGCTTCTCGCCGAAGCTTCCGCACCCCTCGCGTGCGAAGGGAGGTTCCAGAAGTCAACTCTGTAAAGGCTGACACTGTCTGTTCTGAAAAAGGCTGACACTGTCCCCTCTGCAGCTGACAGAGAAGCCTCCAAAATAAAGGTGGACTACCTTTTGTACCCCTTAGTTCTGTAGAGACAAATCTGTTGTAAACCCTAGGGGTAAAGTAGTCACTTCCTTAGGATGAAGCCGTGGGCTATAAATATGGGGGCTCGGTAGGTAACATTTAACACTTTGAGCATTTACTGTTGAGCTCCTGTAGCCACACTTCGATTGAATACATCCTGAGTTCATTTTCTGTGTTCCTTGTTCAAGCGGCGAAGCCCTGTTTGTCTTGTGCTTTTTGCTTGAGCTCGCGTTGCATACTTCGCTAGTTTAGTGCGCCGAAGCCTGTTGAGGCGAAGGTTGTTTTTCGTGCGAGGTGTGTTTTGTCAGTGTGCTGTCGCTCTGTGTAACACGAGGCAAGACCTCGCTGATTACTAGCGAAGCCCTGGTTGTTTCCCGTTTAGCTTCTTGTGTCGAAGCCCTTAGCGAAGTCCGTTGTGTGTGCGTGTAGACCTTCGGGTACGAAGCCCAGCACCCGTTGCTGTCGCCAAGTACTTGGTCGAAGTCCTCAGAGGGCTGTCCACTCTTGCGAAGGGTGACGTGCGAAGTCTGCTCGAAGCACCTCGTGTGCGGAGCCTGCACTGACTTAGCAGAGTAGATTTTCGAGGGTTGTAAGTGGAGCGAAGTCTTCTTGGCTTCGAACTTTTGCTCCTCCGAAGCCTGTGTTCGAAGGTGTCGAAGTACCTCCGAACCAGACCTTCGAAGGTAGTGTTCGAAGCCTGTTCCGCAGAAGACAGAACAGACCGAAGGCTAAGTTTTTAGCCAGAACTTTTAAAAGCTCCCATTCACCCCCCCTCTGGTCGCCGTTTCCGGTCCAACAATTGGTATCAGAGCTGGTTAAGATCACCAGTTGACCTTAACCGGTTTTGTGATCTGTTGGCGACATGGATAGAGGCAGTAAAATTCCTCTGTTCGATGGGACAGATTTTGCATACTGGAAGGTGCGCATGGAGGCTTACTTGTTAAGCCAAGGAAATGCAATTTGGGAGATTGTGGACTCACAATACTCCATCCCTGATACCCGCACCACTCAAACCGAAAAAGATCAATATATTGCCAACTCGAAGGCAAGGAACATACTGTTCATTGGTTTGAGTCGGAGTGAGTTTGATAGGGTGCAGCACCTTAGGACTGCTAGGGAAATTTGGACAACGCTCACTATTTATCATGAGGGCTCTACTCAGATTAAGGCCAGGCGCCAAAGCACCTACAACCAACAGTATCAGCTGTTTGTGCAGGCACCTGGTGAATCTATAGATGCCATGTTTTCGCGCTTTGATGCTATAGTGAGTAACTTGCGATCCAACGGGACGCTTGCTTACAGTGATCATGATAGGGCTATCAAGCTTCTCTATGCTCTTGACCGTAGCATATGGGAGGTGAAGATATCCAGCATTGAGGAGTCCACAGGCTATGACTCATTGACCTGTGACGAACTCTTTAGCAAGCTGAAGTCCACAGAGATTGCCAAGGCATCTCTTGCGGTGCACAGAAGCTCTTTGCCACAGCCATTGGCATTGGTTTCTAGCACTAGCCGTGGCACCACTGCAGAACCAAGCACATCAGGCACTTGTGTTCTTGCAGATGGTTTTGCTTTGTCCTCCCTGGTCTCCGTCACAAAGGAGCAGGTGGATACTCTAGCAGATGACGAGCTTGCTCTCATTGCCCGGAGGTTCACCCGCTTTCATCATGAGAGACGGGATCAGAGGAGAAGTGGTTTTAGTGGCTGCTATGAATGTGGCGACACTTCTCACATAAAGGCCAATTGCCCCAAGGTCAAAAAGAGAGATGAGAGTGACCGCCCTAAATTCCACAAAAAGGAGAGGAAGCCCTTTGTGAAGGGCAAGCGCGGCAAGATGGCTAAGAAAGTAGCCAAGGCCGCTTCCAGAGCTTTTGTTGCTGCTCTCAGCGACATCGACACATCCTCAACTGAGGAGTCGAGCTCTGAGGAGGAGGAGTCCCCTAGGAAGGAGGACAAGAAGGACAAGAAGGGACGTGACTTCACCGGCCTTTGCTTCATGGCCGACAGCGATCACAGCGGCGATGAGCTTGACTCATCTGAGGTAAACCTATCATCTGACCAGCTTCTAATTAAATTAGATGAGCTGAATGAAGTAGTGCTTGGTCAGGATAGATTACTTGTGCAAGCCGCTAGAGAAAGAAAAGACCTTAGACTTAGGCTAGAAAATATGTCTACTGAATATGCCATGCTTAAGTCTAAGTTTGATGATGCTGAATGTGAATCATGTTCTGTTGTCATGGGTGAGCTTGCTCAGTTGCGTTCTGTTCATGCTCAAACTCTTTCTGAGCTTGAGACTGCACAGAAGCAGCTTTTGGAGGTGGATTCTAGACCTCATGATATTATTGATTGCATGAACTGCTCCTTATTACGCGATAGCATTTCTTTACGTGATAAGCATGTTCATGACTTGGAGGCTAGATTGGAGAGGGCCGGTAGTTCTAAGGATGTGCAACCTGTTTGTGACACTTGCATTACCCTTAAGGACCAGCTAGGCACTGTTAGAGAGCGGGCTGAAAATCTCATGTCCGAAAATGAATACCTTCTTTCTGTGGTGAATAAATGCACTGAAGGGAAGGGTAGGATGGATTTGCTCTTGGCCAAGACCAAGTTGTGTGCTGATAGAGCCGGGGTAGCTCTAGGTTTGGGTTTTGAGAGGATAGCTTCAGACAGTAAGACCAAAACTGTTTTCACCTCTCCCACCACCCTAGAGAAAGAGAGAGCTCTGTTGGACACCCCTCCAGCCAAAAAGCCTACCCATCCACCAAAGAAAACCACACCTCCTGTCAAGAAAAATCCTCCAAAGAAAACCACTCAGAAGAAACCCAAGGAGCCTGTGAGAGTTGCTCCTATGACCCATGAGAGTGCCCCCAGGAGAGTGTTTCACTGTTCTTACTGTCAGCGGGCGGGTCATTTGGTTGGTTTCTGTTTCCGTCGCATCAAGGATGAGCGACGTGCACAGGCGATGAGCTATCAGGACATGCAGTACCCATCTTTAGGTATGCATGAGTCTGAGTATTACTCTCGTCCTGTTTTCGAGGCTCCTCGTGCTTCTCGGAGAGGTTTTGCTCCTCGAGGTGTTCACCATGTTCCATATGGTGGTAGACCTCGGGCGAGTAGCTTTGTACCTCGTCAGAGTAGGAGACCTCGACATGCTTTGCGTTCTTTGCATGTGGGTAGACCTCGCACTTTGCATCATTCTGATTTTTATGTGCGTAGACCGTCTACTTTTACTGTGCCTACTACTCGGGTCACTCAGTGCTGGATGCCTCGTCATTATTTTACTCACCCCAGCACTGAGCGATCGAGGCGTTCTTATCATGTGTAGGCGACAGGTCGAGGCTTGGAGGGCACGTGGATCATGGACTCCGGTTGTTCGCGCCACATGACCGGAGATGCAAATTGGTTCTCCAGCCTCACCACAACCAAGCAAAGGGAACATATCACCTTCGGAAACAATCGAAGGAGTAGAGTGAAAGGTAAAGGTGTGGTAAGGATTAACACGAACTTCACTCTCAAAGATGTTGCTTTGGTTGAGAACCTGGGATACAATTTGCTGTCTGTATCTCAGTTGCTTGATGAGGGCTTCGAAGTGCGATTTCATCGCGATACTTCGCAAGTGCTCAATTCTGATGGCGTTGTGGTGTGTAAGATCTTTAGAGTTGGGAGAGTTTTTGGAGCTGATTTTTCAGAGTCGTCTGGTTCTTCTCATTGCCTTGTTGCACATTCGACTTCTGAGCTTTGGAAGTGGCATAGGAGACTAGGGCATATGAGCTTTGAATTGCTCGCTCGTCTGAGCGCCCTAGGTTTGATCCGAGGATTGCCCAAGCTCAAGTTTGAGAAGAATTTAGTTTGCGCTCCTTGTCGACATGGAAAAATGATTGCCGCTTCGCATTCGCCAGTCACCACAGTGATGACTGAACAACCCGGAGAACTTCTCCACATGGACACTGTAGGTCCTTCTCGGGTTAGTTCTTTAGGCGGCAAGTGGTATGTACTTGTTATTGTCGACGATTTCTCTCGCTACTCTTGGGTCTTCTTTCTTGCCAGCAAGGATGAAGTGTTTTCACACTTTCGGAGCTTGGCTTTGAGACTTTTCACTGAACTCCCTGGTGCATTAAAATTCATTCGAAGCGATAATGGCACCGAGTTCAAAAATAGTCTCTTTGTTGACTTTTGCATGGAGCATGGCATAGAACATCAATTCTCTGCTCCGCGGGTTCCTCAACAGAACGGTGTTGTTGAGAGGAAAAACCGCACTTTGGTTGAGATGGCTAGGACGATGCTTGATGAGCATAGGACTCCTAGAAAATTCTGGGCTGAGGCCATGAACACAGCATGTTACATCTCAAACCGAATTTTCTTGCGCTCAATTTTGAACTTGACATCTTATGAGCTGCGTTTTGGGAGACAGCCCAAGGTTACTCATCTTCGAGTTTTTGGCTGTCGCTGCTTTATCCTAAAACGTGGTAACTTGGATAAATTTGAGTCGCGATCTTCTGACGGGATCTTTTTGGGTTATACTACTCATGGTCATTCTTATCGTGTTTATAACTTGGAAACTAACACTGTCATCGAGTCATGTGATGTGACTTTTGATGAATCAACCCCCTCTGTTAGTTCTGTTTTTGAACAGGCAAATGAACACGACATGGAACAGACCTTATTCGAAGACGAAGATCCCGGAGAATTCGAGGATGATCCCCTACTACCCTCGACATCAACCCCCGAAGCTGACCCCGCTTCAACTACTTCGGCACGAGGTCCCGAAGCGACTACCTCAACATCGGTCATCTTGGACCACTCCAACGCACAAGTTGAGGGGGAGACTGCATCCCACCGCGAGGCTCCACATCATGTCCAAAGGATGCACCCTCCCGAGCAGATCATTGGTGAGCTTGATCAAAGGGTAACACGTTCACACGCTCATTTTACTAATGCTGCTTTTGTTGCTTCTTTCGAGCCTTTAGATGTTAGTCATGCACTTTCTGATTCTAGTTGGATCAATGCCATGCATGAAGAGCTTGAGAATTTTGAAAGAAACCAAGTCTGGACTTTAGTTGATCCTCCACCAAATGTTCATTTCATAGGAACAAAATGGATTTTAAAAATAAACAAGGGGAGGATGGAACAATTGTTAGAAATAAGGCTAGACTTGTAGCTCAGGGCTTTTCTCAACTAGAAGGGATTGATTTTACTGAAACTTTTGCACCTGTTGCTCGCCTTGAGGCCATTAGGATTTTGCTTGCCTTTGCGACATCCCGGGGATTCAAACTCTATCAAATGGATGTCAAAAGTGCTTTTCTTAATGGCTTCATAGGTGAAGATGTTTATGTAAAACAACCCCCTGGTTTTGAAAACCCCAAGTACCCACATAAAGTCCTTAAACTTCATAAGGCTCTTTATGGACTCAAGCAGGCCCCTCGGGCTTGGTATGATAGACTTAAGTCTTTTCTGCTTGAGCGAGGGTATTTGATGGGCTCTGTTGATAAAACTTTGTTTACTCTCAAGCATGGCAAAGATTTCCTCCTAGTTCAGATTTATGTGGATGATATCATCTTCGGTGGCTCTTCTCATGCTTTGGTTGCCGAGTTTGCAGATACCATGAGCAGGGAATTTGAAATGTCGATGATGGGTGAACTCACCTTTTTCCTTGGTTTGCAAATCAAGCAAAGCAAACAAGGTACTTTTGTCCACCAGACAAAGTACACCAAGGACCTGCTCAAGAAATTCGACATGTCCGATGCGAAGCCCCTCGCCACTCCAATGGCTACATCTGTAGCATTGGACCCTGACGAAGATGGAGAAGCCGTAGATCAGAAGGAGTTTCGGAGCATGATCGGCTCTCTCCTCTACTTGACTGCCACGAGGCCGGACATACACTTCGCTGTGTGTCTGTGCGCTCGTTTTCAGGCTTCACCACGAGCTTCGCACCGCCAAGCGGTTAAGCGCATTCTAAGGTATCTCAAGCACACCCTTGATTTTGGCATATGGTATTCATCGTCTTCATCTTTATGTCTTAGAGGTTATTCAGATGCGGATTTTGCTGGGTGTAGAATTGATAGGAAGAGTACCTCTGGTACTTGTCATTTTCTGGGTACGTCTCTGGTTTGCTGGTCTTCCCGCAAACAGTCTAGTGTTGCACAATCGACGGCTGAGGCCGAATATGTTGCTGCAGCTAGCTGTTGCTCTCAGATTTTGTGGATGGTTTCCACTTTGCGGGATTTCGGGTTAGATTATAAGAGTGTTCCACTTTTCTGTGATAACACTAGTGCTATTTGTATTGCAAACAACCCGGTTCAGCACTCCAGAACCAAACACATTGATGTACGGTATCATTTTCTCAGAGATCACAATGAGAAGGGTGATATTGAACTTCAATATGTTGATACCCAACACCAGCTTGCCGATATTTTTACAAAACCCCTCGATGCTTCTCGGTTTGCTTACTTGCGTGGGGAACTTGGTATTTGTCATCCCTACGGCATCTTGTGAGGGGGAGCTGCGTTTAATTGTCTTGCATATGCTCATTATGTGTGGAATTGCACTTACATCTTTTGCTATTATATGCCTGCTTTTAATTCAAAGAAATCATGTCAGCTCAGCTCTATGAAATATGTCTGGAACATTGATTGTGCATGATGTTTTATTTTCCAAAAAAAATCAAAACTTGCTCACCGCATAATCTTGTATCTAGCTTGTTTAGGGTGGACTGCTTTTAGCTATCTTTTATCTACTTGACAGCAAGAAACTGTTCTTTGGATGCGAAAATTTGCAAATTGAAAAATGTGTTCTTTATTCATGGATATTCATCACAATATTAAATTCATCCAATCAAAATCAGAAATCCATGTTTTACCTGGTTTCAATGAAAAGATCCAGGAGGGTTTGTTTGTCGCACTACTCTATTCTAGACTGCTTACCATTGCACTTTGGTCTGAACTGGAATGGTGTAGTGTATGCCAAAATCACCGCCTTAAGCTTCAGATGGCTTTCATGCCTAGGCTTGGCCTGATTGGAAAGTATAAGGTGGACAAACAAATAACCCCTGGCATTAAGAACAAGAACAACAAAATTAATTGATCATCAAGTTTGCTTTCACAGCTCCTTTTGAACAAGACTTGTCTGTCTAGGGTAGAAATTGTTAGCTTTGCGCAGTCCTTGCCTTTCATGTCTAGCTATTGTGATTAAGTGGTGATGCTTTCACTTCCAAAATGACAAAATCACATGCCATCATCTTGATTCACAGATTGTTAAATTGAGCTGAGCCCATGATCATTTGTGTTAATTTTTGGCATATTTTTGCATTATATGTCTTTGCAATTCTATTCATTTCAAAGCTTTGCATCTTTTGAATGCTCCTTGATGCTTGCATTGCCAAAGGGGGAGAGATTTTGCTATGTTCTCTGCTGCAAGAAGGCATTATTTCTAAAGGGGGAGAGATTTTTGACATAAAGAGGGAGAATCTTTTGCTCAACTCAGGGGGAGTTTTTCATCCAAAGGGAGTTTTGCCGAAGGGGCTTTTACTCTTTTGAGAAAGGGGGAGAAAAATTCTTTTATCAAGTGACATGCTTTGGCTCTTTTTGAGTTTTTATGGTCACTTGTGAGCTGAAAATTTTTACATTTTCTTGAACTTCAATTTGGTTGTCAATGCACTCATCAAGGGGGAGATTGAGAAACCAAGGGTGGTTTCGGTGTTTTGTGATGAGTGATTGACTGGATTTTACCCTCTGTTCGAAGGGTACCTCCGGAGGGGCCTCGGAGGTGGTACCTCCGAAGGGTGTTCGGAGGTGTGTCACCGAAGGGTGTTCGGTGTTTGCTTGCTGCAGCTGTTGCAGCGGAGTGTACCTGTCGGAGGGGTCCGACAGTACGCGATGACTGGGTTCGTACCGATGGCTTCGGTACTTTGGGCGGTACACCGGAGTGTGTGCCGAAGGTTGCTAACCCGGAGAGGTCTCCGGAGTACTGGATACACTTGTTTGCTTGTCGGTGGTGCGCAGGGACTTCGGAGGCGACGGACAGGGTTCGAGCCAGGTGAACTTGGGTCAAGCGGGTGGTTTGATGCCAAGGGAGCGGGGAGCTCCGTCACGGTGGCTGCGAAGGTGGTCCGGGTCGGTCCTCGGGTCGAGGCGTGCCAGGTGAAGGCAGAGAGTGCGGAGCGTGACTCCGGCTGAAGGTACTCCGAGACAAGTCCTCGGAGGTGAGGCACTTCGAAGGTACTCCGAATGGAGTGACTTCGGAGTTGGTGGAACAAGTCCTCTGCGGAGGCAAGGTGTTCGAAGTGTGCTCCGGAGGGAGACACTCGAAGGTGGCCCGACGAAGGTCTCAGAAGTCGAGGCGCATCGAAGGCATGGTCCGGGTGAGGCTCGTCGAGGAGTGTGCTCGGAGTGAGACACTGCGACGAAGTGCTCATGGAATGCTTCATGCGGAGGCCTTGGACGAAGGAGGGACTTCGAAGGGTGGTACTCCGAAGGTGGGCTTCGGAGTGAGGTTGACTTGAGGTGCTTCGGCCATGCATGGCTTCGGTACACGGACGGACGGTGGTCGAGCTCGGAGTAGCTGCGAAGTCGTGGTGATCCACTCCGGAGGTGGTGGTGCGAAGGCTCAAGGGCTTTGACGGCTTCGGCTCAAAACCGTCACTGTATCGAAGGTCATCTTCGGCGGAGCGAAGGCCAACAGGCTGCAGGCTTCTCGCCGAAGCTTCCGCACCCCTCGCGTGCGAAGGGAGGTTCCAGAAGTCAACTCTGTAAAGGCTGACACTGTCTGTTCTGAAAAAGGCTGACACTGTCCCCTCTGCAGCTGACAGAGAAGCCTCCAAAATAAAGGTGGACTACCTTTTGTACCCCTTAGTTCTGTAGAGACAAATCTGTTGTAAACCCTAGGGGTAAAGTAGTCACTTCCTTAGGATGAAGCCGTGGGCTATAAATATGGGGGCTCGGTAGGTAACATTTAACACTTTGAGCATTTACTGTTGAGCTCCTGTAGCCACACTTCGATTGAATACATCCTGAGTTCATTTTCTGTGTTCCTTGTTCAAGCGGCGAAGCCCTGTTTGTCTTGTGCTTTTTGCTTGAGCTCGCGTTGCATACTTCGCTAGTTTAGTGCGCCGAAGCCTGTTGAGGCGAAGGTTGTTTTTCGTGCGAGGTGTGTTTTGTCAGTGTGCTGTCGCTCTGTGTAACACGAGGCAAGACCTCGCTGATTACTAGCGAAGCCCTGGTTGTTTCCCGTTTAGCTTCTTGTGTCGAAGCCCTTAGCGAAGTCCGTTGTGTGTGCGTGTAGACCTTCGGGTACGAAGCCCAGCACCCGTTGCTGTCGCCAAGTACTTGGTCGAAGTCCTCAGAGGGCTGTCCACTCTTGCGAAGGGTGACGTGCGAAGTCTGCTCGAAGCACCTCGTGTGCGGAGCCTGCACTGACTTAGCAGAGTAGATTTTCGAGGGTTGTAAGTGGAGCGAAGTCTTCTTGGCTTCGAACTTTTGCTCCTCCGAAGCCTGTGTTCGAAGGTGTCGAAGTACCTCCGAACCAGACCTTCGAAGGTAGTGTTCGAAGCCTGTTCCGCAGAAGACAGAACAGACCGAAGGCTAAGTTTTTAGCCAGAACTTTTAAAAGCTCCCATTCACCCCCCCTCTGGTCGCCGTTTCCGGTCCAACACTCTTTAACATCCTTCTTCATTCCAGACCACCAAAATTTTGCCTCAAATATTGATACATTTTTGTACTTCTAGGATGAATGGAGTATATAGAATCATGGGCTTACTTTAAGATAAGATTTCTAATATCCTCCTTGTTTAGAACACAAATTCGTCGACCGATCCATAATACTCCCTGGTCATCAACCCTAAATTCTTGATTCTTTCCCGCGGTTATGCCTTCTTTGATGTGACCAATCTCCTCATCTTCTTTTTGGACTTTATGTATTTGAGACTCCAAGGTAGGTGTTACCTCTAAGTTGGCCAAAGCTCCGTGAGGTACTACCGTGAGTCGAAACTTCTCAAATTCTTTGCAAAGATGAACTTCACTGGTATGCACCAATGCCAAGTTACAATAAGCTTTTTGACTTAAGGCATCTGCTACCACATTAGATTTTTCAGGATTATAATGGATGTCTAAGTCATAATCTTTTATCAATTCTAACCATCTTCTTTGTCTCGGATTCAATTCTGTCTGGGTAAAGATATACTTTAGACTCTTATGGTCTGTGTATATTTCACATCTATTACCCAAAAGATAACGCCACCAAATTTTTAGGGCATGCACTATGACAGCCAATTCTAAATCATGGGTGGGATAATTCTGCTCATGAGGTCTTAATTGCCTTGAAGCATATCTACTACCTTGCAGTCTTGCATTAAAACACACCCTAGACCTTTACGAGATGCAGCACAATAAATCTCAAAGTATTTTCTTATATCAGGGAGTGTTAGTACGAGTGCTGTAGTAAGCTTCTTTTTCAATTCTTGAAAACTATCTTCACATTCAGTTGTCCAAATAAATTTCTTATCTTTCTTCAATAATTCTATCATTGGCTTGGCAATTTTGGAAAACCCTTAAATGAATCTCAATAACCAGTGAACCCTAGAAAACATCTGATTTCTATGATAGTGGTAGGTGTTAACCAGGTTACTACAGTTTCTATCTTACTAGGGCCAACTTCAACACCTCTCACTGTTATGATATGCCCTAGAAAGGCAACTTGATCTAGCCAAAATTCACACTTGGAAAATTTGGCATAGAGCTGATGTTCCTTCAATTTCTCTAGAATTGAACGTAGATGATTTGCGTGCTCTTCCTGAATCTTGGAATAAATTAGGATGTCATCAAGGAAAACCACCACAAATTTGTCTAAATATTCCATAAAGACATTGTTCATCATGGTCATGAAATATGCTGGTGCATTTGTTAATCCAAATGACATCACTGTATACTCATATAGACCATAACGGGTAGAGAAGGCTGTCTTGGGTATATCTTGTGGCCTGATTTTTAACTGATGATAACCCGATCTAAGGTCTATTTTTGAGAAAACTTTTGCTCTAGTTAGCTGATCAAACAGATCATCAATCCTAGGCAAGGGATATTTATTCTTGATAGTGGCCTCATTCAAAGCTCGATAATCAACACACATGCGATCAGAGCCATCTTTCTTTTTAACCAATAGCACAGGTGCCCCCCAAGGAGATGTACTAGGGCGCACATACCCTAAAGCTTGAAGTTCTTCTATTTGCTTTTTGACTTCAGCTAGCTCGTTTGCGGCCATTCTATAGGGTCTTTTTGCTATTGGTGTGGTGCCTGATGCAATCTCTATGGCAAACTCTACCTCTCGGTCTGGAGGCATTCTAGGTAGCTCACCAAGAAAAACTTATGGGTATTCATTTACTATTGGCACTTCCTCCTAACCAATAGCTTGGACATTATTCAACATGAGTTTCTTCCTAGAATTCCCTCCAAAAACATGTGTCACTTCTTTTCCTTCAAGGTTTGCTAAAGCTACTGTCCTTTCGGAACAATTTATACGGTCATGGTACTTGGATAACCAATTCATTCTAAGGATAAGGTCTAAACCTTGATTAGGAAGTATAATGGAATTAACAGCAAATGTCACTCCTTGAAACTCTAGGATTAACTTGGGACATAACTGGTCTGCCCTTAATTCCCCTCCGGGTGAACACACAATTAATGGCCATTTCAAATTTTGAGTTTCCCAAAAAAATTTGTCCACAATCTTTCTTGAAATAAAGAATGAGAAGCACCAGAATCAAATAATACGATAGTAGGTACTAAATTGAGTAAGAACATACCCATGACCACTTCTGGAGTTTCTTGAGTAGTGTCAGCTTGCACATGGTTGACTCTTCCTCTACCAAAATTGTTGGAGGCCCTGGAGGTTGGAGCACTAGCAGCGGGTACAATTCTAGCTTGACCTGCAGGTGGGACATGAGCAGTACTCACACTCGAACGAGCAGGGGCTATGTTACCTTGATTGTGTGGGCAGTTACAGGCCATGTGTCCAAAACCATGACAATGGAAGCATGATATCCCGACAGCTGAAGTGAAACTTTTGGTAGAGGGAGTGAATGAAGTAGAATTACGTCTTTTGGGATTTATGTGGGTTGGCCTTGGTGGTGTATTTTGGAGGTAGTGAGGAGTTGGTGAACGGTAAGTTGGTTGACCAGCAGGATGGGTGTAATTGCTTGGCGGAGGCTGGTGGAAAGTTGTGTTTTGGGTTTGGGATGACTGACTCAAACGAGGGCGAGAGATACCCCGGGAAGAACTGCCTTGCTGGAAATTCTTGCGCTTACGGAAATTCTTGCGCTTACGGAAATCATCTGCCTTCTTTCTAGCACTCTCTATCAGGATAGCCTTGTTGACTAGTGTTTGAAAGTCTAGAAATTAAGCCCTACCAACTGCACTCTCAAATTTGTATCTACCCCTTTCAGAAACCTTCTAGTCTTCTTTTTGTCAGTATCCACTTCATCACCTCAATATCTAGACAATCGGGTGAATCAGTTGATGTAATCAGTGAGGCTAGACCCACCATGGCGAAGTCGATCAAATTCTACCCTTTTAAGTTCTAAAAGCCTGTATGGGATATATGCTTGTAACATCCCAAGAATTAAAAATAAAATAAAAACGAGGAAAATAAATTTTCTGAAATAAAAGGGATTATTTAAATGGAGAAAAGGATAAAAGAACCCAAATAGAGCAAAACAGAGGAAAATAATTCAAATTTAAGGCTGGAAAATTTATGATGGAGTCTATGATCCAAGAAATATTTTTAGGAATTTTTACAAAATTTTAGCAACAGTACTTAAAGCTCTAAAGGAATATATGAATTTTTGGAATAAATTTAAATCGAAAACGCATTTAAAATCTTAGTGGGCCGCAACCCTGAATTCGCCCTCAGCCCAGCCCAGCCCAGCCGCGTGACACTGCCATGTGGGGTCCGTCTGTCGGTGCATGCCCTTTCTTCTCTCTCCCGGCCACACCCACTTTGGCCCCACTCGTCAGCCGCTCACCCGCCCGGGCCCGTCGGTCAGCCCCTTTCCTTTTTTGCTCGCCCGTCGACAGGTGGGTGCCACCTATCGGATCCATCGTCTCTGATGGAATCCCCCCTCCCTTTCCTATTCCGGCGATCACCTTCCTTAAAACCACCGCCCCTTGCTGCTATTCGTCAAGCCGCGTCCAAGATCGGGTTCCCCGATCTTCGGTGATCCCTTTCCATCCGTTGGCTGACGCGGATTCGGCATGTTAGGCAAGTTCCCGTGCGCATGGTAGTCACCGGAGCAAAATTGGAAATCCTTCCTCGGGTTTCCCTCTTTTTGCCTTCCAAACACACCACCGACGACCCTATAAGAACCCTCGCCCTCACCGCACTCCGGCCACCCGAAAATTGCCCTAGCTACGCTCTGCCGACGCCTTGCGATGCCAAAAACCCCCTCCCTCTGTTTCCACTCCGGCAGCCCCTCGCCGGCGCCTCGAGCCGCCGCCACCCTCACTGTCGCCACCGCCAGGACCGTCTTCACGCCCACTACCCCGGCCCCACCTCCGTTGGGCCAGATCACCGTCGGAACTCGTCGATAACGTCGGACCCAAAAAGCTCCGCCGCTCCTTCTCATCGCCGGTCGCGGTCAGTCGCCCGTCGCCACCATATCTGGTACAGTCATGATCCCCTCCCTCTCCTCTTTCCATTTCTACCTAGATCTAGGGCTTAGCCCCCTCGCCGTCGCCGTCGCCGCCGTGTCCGAGCCCACCGTCGCTGGAGAAGATGGGTAATTTACCCTCTCCGACGCGTGCCGTGCCGGACGGGCCCTCGTCCGCTCGATCTGAGATGAACGACTGAGATTATAACCCCCCGAGTTTAATCTGAGGCATCCATCTAGTCAAAGCGGTACCGAGGCCTCACAACCGTCTGTTGCCACTTAAACGCTCCCGCCTTGCACCTGGCCGCTGGATCTGAATCCGACGGTCCAGATTAGCCGGGTCCACGCGCACAGTAACGGGTTCACGGTGAGCCTGGTTCACCGTGGACCAAGGGCTGCTTTTAGTTTAAATAAAAATTCAGAAAATTGTTTAAACTTCAAAAATTCATAACTTGCTCAATTTAACTCCAAATTTCACCATTCAAATTTTGTTAAATCTGACCTTTTATTCTCTACATTTTTATGCCATAAAAACAGTATGTTTATTTTACACAATTTATTCTTATTAAATAATAAATTAAAAACCCCTTTAGGAATAAATACATATTTCAATATATAATTCAGAAAAGCCCTTAAAAATTAATCCTTAAAATATAGGACATAACTTCAGAATATTTAAGGTTATTTCCCCCTTGTTTAAAACAACAAATTTGTATATTTATATTTTTTGATGTTTGGATTGTTTATTGAATGTCGTGTTTATTTTCAGTATCGAGAAGACTACGACGCTGTCGAGGATCTGGAGTTTTACCCCGAGGTTCCACCTTCACCATTCGTGGATCAAGGCAAGTCACAAACCCCAAGTTGATCATATTTGAGCCTAGTTTTTCATAATTACCGCTATAACTCATAGGAATTAAATATTGCATTAGTCTAATCTCAAGCCCTAAATATATTCATTAGATCCCCGTCCTTGTGTGTAAACACAAGTCATGCTTATTGAGCCTAAACTCCTTGTCACTTTTAAATATTATATTAGCTAGTGTCCAATGTATCGACACAACTGCTATAGGATAAAAGAACGAGTCGTAGATAGTTGGATTCTACTATATGATTTCCTCGTTATTCTTGTCTCTGGATTCTGTTGGAGTTGGCTATGTTATAAGTATGGTGGGTTCCGGGTGCAAGCTAGGGCATTGGTTGGTTGCACTTGGGGCACTATAAGGACCGGTCTGCGGGATCTATTGCAAAGCACTTTCCTACTAACTATAAGTCTAATGGGTAAATCCTAACTGGAGGTATGGATCGTACCAATTTGAAGCACCATAGTGGAGGGGGCAAGAGGCAACCTGCGGGTGACTTGTACCGACGAGGCTCAAGGGGGGTATGGTGTTGGCCCGACGCGTCGGGGCACCATATGAAACCTATAAGAGGTTGTTATCGAATTGGTGCGTTCCATGCTAAAGGTTTTGGCTCGAGTTACTGTGGTATGGGTCATTGTGTACACTTTGGTGTGCGTGGATGAGTGTGTGCTTTGTGGGTACAGTAGTACACCTCTGATCAGAGTATAATCTTTTCAAAAAGTCGTGCCCACGGTCAAGGGCGTGCTACGTGACTTCTCGTAGTTAGTTTAATGTTGTTTGAATGATCGTGTGATGCATGGCATGTAAGGACTGTTGAGTGAGGGCGGGCTGACTGTACCCCTCGAGTTAGAAGATGATGCATTGCACATGTTTAATTTTCAGTACTAATAATCTGCTCACATTAAATGCTTTACAAACGTGCTTTTCCACAAAAGTAGCCACTGCCTTCCTTGTTATTACTCTGCATTATACTTGCATCTGGTGGCTTGCTGAGTATGATTGTACTCACCCCCGTTGACTTACACCACCAGAGGCCGTCTACTACGAGGAGGATGAAGGTCTGGAGTAGCGACTCAGTCAAGGCGAGACTGGAAGGAGGCGTTCATCTAGGATATTTATTTTATTAGTTTCTCTTTGATTTAACTCTTTCGTAATAATATGGTCTACGAACCATGAATGATTGGCGTATTGTACGCAGTCGTGTGATGAACGTCTTGTATTTATTGATTTTCTATGGAATTTCAATAAAGTCCCGATTTATTAAGTTTGGGGCGTTACAGTGCCGCTTTGAAAGATTCAGCAAACTGAGCCCACTCAATGTTGGCAGCATTAGCATGCGCTGACCTAAAATTTTCCCACCAATTTGTAGCATGACCTCGCAGCTGGTGAGTAGCATAAAGCACTTTCTCAACTAGATTACATTGTACCATGTCTAACTTCCTCTCCACATCCCTAAGCCAATCATCAGCATCAATAGGTTCAACTGTTTGAAAAAATTCTAACGGGCGAGAACGGAGAAATTATGTCAACTTGGGTCACCCTTGTTGTGAAGCTAGGTGGGGTGCTAACTACTGCTGCATGGCAGTGAAACCTTGAGCCATGCCTTGAAGAACTTGAATTTGGGCTTCCATTAATTGAGCTATATTGAGTGGTGGAGGCGGCGGAATATTGGGTTGTGCATTTTGAGAGGATGCCTCTTGAGAAGGTTCTTCTACCGGAGGTTGTTCTTGGTTTTGATTCATGTCCTCAAAACCAAGTCGAACGGTAGCACGAATTTGGCGACGGTCACCCCTAACCATCTAAACGAATGAAGCAAGCAATAATAAAAATTAATGCAAAATAAAATAAAATAAAGATAATGCAACTACCATTTTTACATAAACATCAGTGTTATCACATACATAAGGGGAAGGTGTCCAAGTCACAAAATATCATCACAATGACTGAACGCACCAAACATCCAAAAGCTAGGCTAGCACATAAAGGTCATTATCTCCATCATCACATCTAGATCCATAACCCGTAAGGGGTGAGCGCTACAAAAAGGGCTCAGAATATATATCTATTCTACCCTATGTCTAACTGTTGAAGCCTACTCCTCGGTGCCCTAAGGATACACCTCAACCTCCTAGGGATCCTCTTCTGAATCATCAGTAATTTCGATGACGCCTGACTGTCCTACTGCTGACGGAGCTAAAGTGAGGCTGATGCAGGAGCAGAGACCAGAACAACAATCCCAATGGATGCATCCGGGTGAACCACAAGTACAGGATCAGCTGATGGAGTGCCATCAACAGAACGAGCTCCAGAAGACTCGCCAACGCGAATGATACTATCACGATAGTGAACATCTGAAGGAAGCTCTCGACGAGGGAGAGAGGGATACTCTGGAGTATAATCAGGGGACTCTAGAGTGTAATCTGGTGACTCAAGAGTGTAGTTCGGTGTAGCTGGCGTGCCAGGTGAGTACTCAGGCTCTGTGTCATCATCGCTATCATCCCTACGGGTAGTGGTGTGGGTGGGTGAGAACTAGAAGCTAAAGCGTGTGTGGGTGATGCTATCAGAACCTGTGCACTAGAGGTGGGCATCCCTGAAACAACTGGTGAGGGAATCACCGGGTATGCAGGAATATGTGCCTCAAGTAGGGGTGCAGGTGCAGGAACTAGTGCAGGTACAACTGTGAGTGCAGATGTAGGTACAGGTGTGGGAGCTGGAGCTGGTGCAAGCACTGGTGCGGGTGCAGTTGCAGGTGCAGGTACAGGCACATGTGTGGGTGCGGGTGATGGAGCTGGTGCGGGTGCAGGTGTGGGTGCGGGTGCAGGTACATGTGCGGGTGCATGGTAGACTGTAGCGCCCCGATTTAACAAAATCGAGACATTATTGAATTTCCATAGAAAAACAATAATACAAGAGGTTCATCATGCGACAACATACATACGGTAAAATCCATGGTACGCAGACCATATTTATTACAACATTGTTTTAATAAAACAGTAATAAGATAAATAAACGGCGGCATGACGAACGTCTTCTTCAGGATTTTCTTCTTGACTGGGTCGCTACTCCAGACCGTCTTCAAGATATGAATTTTTAGAGTCCAAATGCATTAGATATGAATTTTACAAGTTTAAAAGCATTTCTGGAATTTATTTTCAAATTTTAAACCTCTCGGGTCCACGGTGAGCCAGGCCCACGGTGAACCCGCGCACTGTGCGCGTGCGCCGGGTCGATCTGGACCGTCGGATCCAGATCCGACGCGCGAGAGCGAGGCGGGACGCGTAAGTCGCGATGGACGGCTAGGATTAAAACATTCGAACCGGTACCACGTGGACGCACGGGATTAAACGCGGGTTTTAAATACAGATGGACGCACGAGATCGCACCGTACCGCTTCGCTCAGATCCGACGGCCAGGATTAAACCGAACAGATGATTTAACCCAAGCGTTGGATCTGGATCGCACGGCCAGGATTGAATCCGGCACAGTGCGTGTCGGGGGGGTAAAGTACCCCTTCTTCCCCGACTCCGGTGGTACGACGGCGAGCGATTCCGGCGAGGTCGAGGGCTATCTAGTCTAGCTAGGGCTAAAAACGGAAAGGGGGTACCGAGGGGAACAAAAGGGTACCGTTGCGGTGGTCCGGGGTCGACGGAGCGAGGCCGGCGACGAGCGTAGGCGGTGGAGGCGTTCGGGTCCTTGGCGGCGACGACGATCCGGCGGGGTTCGACGTCGGCGGAGGGGTGGCCGAGGTCGGGGTCGTTCTCGCGGTCACGTTGGTGGCGGAGGCACGGGCGGAGGTGGTCCGGTGCGACGGTGAGCGGTGGCCGGAGGTGAATCAGAGGGTGTGCGCTAAAAAGTGAAATGCGAGTGCTCTGTTCGTTCTCGAGGCGATTAAGCGTGGGGGTCGGACGCGGCTCAGGCTGGGGCTTAAATAGGACGCCGGGGAGGGCTCGCATGCAAGGAAACCGGCCGAGGGCCTTTACTCGCCGGCGATGGCTCGGCCATGCATGCGGAGCGGCGATCCCGTGGCATAAACGCGAGGGTTAAAGCGGGGAAACGGTCGGCGCGACGCGGGGGACCGAGTTATGGCGGCAATTTAATGGGGGACGCGCCGGCGAGGCGAATCCGAGGGCGAGGTCGTCGGCCGGCGCGATTTGGGGGCGGTGGCGCGAGGTTGACGACGAGACTGACGAGTGGGGTCCACTGGCCAGTGAGCGCGAGCGAGCGAACGGGAAGACTGACGGGTGGGGCCGCGGTGTCGGGCGCGCGCGCGAGGGGAAAGTTTTGGCGCCGACAGGTGGGACCGGGCTGTCAGCCAGAGGCGGGCGCGGTAACGGGCTGGGCCGGCCGGGAGAGAGAGAAGGGAGGGAGAGGAGCCCATTACTGTTCTAATACCTTTCTGAATAAAAATAATTCCAGAAAATAGATTAGAATATTAGGGCTACTTCCAAGGCTGGTAAAAATTTATAAAAATTCTCAAAATTATATCTTGGTCTTAGGATCATATACAAAAAGTTTCACCTCCTGATTTGGTCATCTACTCTATGTTGTAGTTCAAAAGGGTATAAAAGGGATTTAAAAGTATTTTCTGAAATAATAATTCCAATAAATTGAATTTAATTATATTTTTATTGTTTTGAAAAATTGGGGTGTTACATAGACCAATCCTCTCAAGTATACCGCCTCAGCCTTCAAAACGGTGTATGCCTTGAGGAGTCCTCAATACACATGGTCCTAGGCCTGAGTGGACCGAGCTAGGATCACGAGAGAGGGATGACCCTCATGACATGTGCACAGATAAGTGAATGTGGTGGAGCCAAACTCAACAGATGGTAACAAACGAAACTAACTCCCACTAAAGAAACCCTGGTGCAACTGGCGGAGCTGACCTAAGGCTAGACGAGCGACATCTTGCATCGCTAGTGCAAGTGTGGGATGGGTGAAAGTGTACTGATGAGTCGACAACTGAGGGATCAAAGGAAAGAGTGCCACTGTCATCTTACAGGGATATGGTAAACAACAGAGAAAAATCCCACGTAGTCTGGTGCAGCATAACCAATATACTCAGCCATCTCTCGCAGCAAACGAACGAAGCCGTCAAAGCCCTATCCCTGAGAATGGCACATCGGTCTGGTCGCTATATCTACAAAATTTTGAATAAAAGAAGAGTAAGTAACAAATCAATAGTTTTGTAAATAGACAAAGAGAAGCAAGAATCTTTCATAAATATATTTGAGTATAAAATTATATCCTTAGGGTCGATTAGTGGTTTCGATCCTAGGGCCAATACTTGCTCTGATACCACCCTGTAATGCCCCGCCCGAACAGACTTTGCCGTATCGAGACGAGATGCTATGATTTTGGAATAAATCAATATCGTTGCCGACATTTCATTATTTCAACGGTAGTTTCGATACAAGGCTGCTTAATTATTACACTGGTATTTTACAAAAGCCATATGAGGCATACCTCGCGGCTCAAAACAGGCATACAAGCAGCGGAAGTCTTATAATGTTCATATTACTACTCAACTCATTATTGGGAACTAGGAGCGAAACCCTACTCTTATCCTACATCTCCATCTTCAAAGTCTTCATCTTCTGGGATAGCCTCAAAAGGTTCTTCCTCGCCTTGACCTTCAAACTCTAGGGAGGTAGAAAGAGGAGGGGTGAGTACATACGTACTCAGCAAGCCTTGGAAGAGTTTATAGATGAGTTGAGACAAGGGCGGCTTAGGGTTTAAGAAGTCATGCAAGTTTTAAATACTAAGTGTACCATACCCAATGGTAGAGGTCCCAACCTCCACCTTAACCCAAGTGAGAAATATTTGATATTCAAAAACTTGGGGCGAACCCCTGATTTCAACTCTCCACAACCATCCTTCAAAATTCCTCAATTTATAAACATTTTCTCACCACGGGTTTGCTTTGCAACAAAACCCCAATAAAACCATTAAAACTCCACATCACCATTCTTAATTACTTTTGTGAAACCAAGAGAGGTCGCAATGTGGTTTATGTCTTTATGATGAGTGATTGACAAGGTTGATTGATCTGGTGAATGAGTGAGTGATGGCTTGATTGCATCGATGGGATCGATGTGTGGTTATGGAGAGTGGATACCGAGGGGATCGGTGTGCGTTGCGTCTCTTGTTTTGGCTTATCTCATGTGTGCAGGGTGGAGATGCTAACCAACTGTCAACGGCTGGTAATCAAGGGTCGAGCGGTGAGCTCGATGCCAGAGGATCAAGGATGTCGGGTGAAGTTAGAATTGATCTTAGGAGTGCACGAGGAGATAGAGCAAGACATGAACGGATGGATGGTCGATACAGGGTGACGGTCAAGTCAGCGAAAGGGAGGCCAGTGCAAGTGATCAGGCGGCTCGAGGGGATCAAGAGCGGAGAGATTTGCTGGCGGTCGAGTTCACGGATTAGCGTCACTTGTCGGCGATCGAGGAGGCTTTGTCGGTTTTTGCTGAAAACCGTCTCATCTCTAATGTTTTTAAATACAATAATTAGGGGTCTTTTGTTTTGAGTAATTTAGATTAATGTGTAAACTTTTAGTATTTTTCAGGATTCCCTAATTCTGAAAATATATTAAAAGGTTTGAGTCAATTTGTAATAAAAGTAATAGAGGTCTATATGGGTAAATTTCAGAATTTCTAATTCTGAAAATTTCCCATGTCTATATGTGTAAAACTGAAAAAAATGGAGGGCTCTTGTGTAAAGCTGCCAACTTAGATGGGCCTATAAAAAGGCATCCTCACCCAAGGTTAGCTGCCAACTTTTTACACACAAAAATATCTCATGGCTGAAACAACTTTCCTCTCTTGCTTGTGATCCAAGAAACCAAAATTTTTCTTTGATTTAGCTTTCTGCCGACTGCTGATCTTGGAGGCTGTCCACATGTGAATGAACCAGAATTTCTTTTGCAATTGGTGGGTGCTATCCAAGGGGAAAAGATGGCTGATCAAGTTGATCCAAAGAGGTGTTCTTCCCTGCAATTTTTAGTTTAATCTGCAGTACTATTCATCATTTAAAATTGCCTGAATACTATTCATTTTGTCGGCTGATTTTTGAGTTTTGAGTGAAACTCTAGTAGATGGTTCCTGACTTGCTACAGCATCGCCATCTTGTGTGGTTCAATTGATGTTGTGTGATCTCTTGTTTCTGGTTGCTTTATAGAGATTTATCACATCTTTTGATCATCTACAAGGATGAGAATCATTTCTATTCTCAGATCAAAACTGTGAACATTTTGGTTCTGGTTTTGATAACTTTCAGCATTGTTTTCTGATTTGAAGTCTATTTGAACTTGTGCTGCAGTTTGTATCTCTTGATTCTCTTGGTATTACAGATTAACTAATATCCATACACCATGAGTTAACACTTTCTGCTCTGAAATTCTTATCTGAAAAGTTTTATTCCAGAAATCAGTGTTCTGGGTCAAGAATAGTTTACTCTATCATGAACAGCAAAATTGAATCTGATCTTGAGTATAACTATTAGGTTCTCTTGTGATTGATAGATGTGTCTTATGAAATTGAGCCATGTGAAAATACTATTTCAGTCCTGAAACTTCTTTAAATGATGTGTTTGAATGATGTTCTGAACTGATGTTGTTGAATCAACACAGTACAGGTTGAAACTAGTTCTGTTTCTGAAATTCACAATTCATACTTCACTAAAATAGAGAGTATTTTTATTGCTCTTGTGACTGAGTTCAGAAATGGAAATTTGAGTATAGTTCTATGTTTAGGATTCAAAAGGTTCAGCACAATTCTTGATGAGTCTAGATTTGAGCTGTTTATGGTTGAAGTGGAAATAGTAATTCAAAATCTGAATCATCTTAGTTTTCTTTACTGAATTCAATTGATTCAGAAGTACATTTATTCAGTACTGAATTCACTGAATTTGCAATTTGAAGAGATTGTTGAAGTACCTTCTCTGAAACAATTTTCTGTTAATCTAAAGATTGTCAGTTCAGGATCTTCACTGTTCATCCTTGTTGAAACTGAGATTTGATTTCTGATTTGAGAAACTTTGTATAGGTCATACTATTGCATTCCTCTAGTGGTTGTTGTTTAATGTTTTTGAACTGAAAATACAAATCACTATTCTTCTTCCTATTTTCAGTTAGTTGGAACATTTTCAGAACCAACTCTCATGATTATCTAGTATGTCCATTTCTCGGATTGATTATACTTTTTAGATTGAATTGATTTCAGAACCCAGCTGTTTTAACATTGTTGATAACAAATAGTGAGGACTAGAAACAACAAGCATATTTTATTGTTGTTCATCTTGACACTATTCATCATTATAAATTCTGAAGTGTGTCAAGTTTGCTGGTCTTTAGAAGTGATGTTTGAATTTTCTCTATTCCTCATCAAGGTTCTGTAGTTGTTCACATGTGTTTCAGAAACAATATTCTTGATTTACTACAGTGTTGTTTGAAACAGAGCTAGAGCACTGTCTGTTTTGAGATAGCTCCAGAAATTGTCAAAGCAATGTACTGAATTGAAATCAGTACTACATTTGGAAATTGAGTCCAGTGATTGATTCTATAATCATTTTTGAATTGAAGAATCAAGTTTTACTGTTCAGTAGTTGTAGTTGTCACTGAAACATCTATAGTCAGGTTCTTTGCACTATATGATGTTTCTGAAACTTGTGATCAGCTGAATACTTTTGCTGGGAATATGAGGCTGCAATTTAGAAGAAGTTTACTGTTCTGAATCTTTCTTTCTCACTATGATTCATCTCAGACGGGAACTTTAAATCCTTCAGTAGCATCTGTTTTTCTTTGACCAATATCAGTACTTGTAGTTTTTCTGAATTCCTTGAAACTGAATTTGTACTTGTCTAATTTGGAACAGTGTATGAGTATACAGATTACTTCAGAAGGTTTGATTTCAGTTTCATTCTCAGTTATCCTCTGTATTGATGTGTAGTGCTCATTTCAATCAATAGTAGTGATAAATCTGACCCTATTTTCAATACTAATCTGAACAGTTTAATTTCATAAACCTTGATTATTTTCAGAATCAGTTTTGGAGTTAATATTGTGTTCATTTTGACACATTGTGTTGAGTCTGATTGAAACTTTGACCAAAGGCTCACAGAATGACCTGAGAGAAGCAGAATGTAACTTTAGACTCATTTCTGAATGTTCTAATCTTTGTCGATCAACCATTCATCGATATCTCCCTGTCGGCAAACCAGTTGCCGATCTAGGCAGAGAATTTTGGTGATTCAAATACCGACTGTCTAAATCGACAATTGAAACTCCGATATAAACCTGATATTGCTTTTAAGGCTGTTTTCACTTTTGAACATATTTTGATTATTCTGAATCTTGATTATTGAGTTTTAGAGGTGGGTTGAGTACTAGTCAGGCCATCAAATTCACAAAAATTTGTCAAGACGCCTATTCACCCCCTTCTAGTCGTCATTCTGATCCCACAATTGATATCAGAGCCGGTTAGATCACCAGTTGACCTTAACCGGTTTGTGATCCTTATTTTGGCGACATGGAGAGAAACTCTAAGATTCCGATTTTCGATGGTCATGATTTTTCTTATTGGAAGGTGCGCATGGAGGCTTACCTACTAAGCCAAGGAAGTGCTATCTCGGACATTGTTGATTACCAATATGTGATCCCTGAAATTCGCACTTCAGAAACTAAGAAATTATAGTAAGATTGTAATAGCAAAGCAAGAAACATACTGTTCATCAGTATGAATCGCAATGAGTTTGACAGGGTCCAACACCTTAGAACTGCACATGAGATTTGATCTACTTTGAAAACCTTTCATGAAGGCACTTCTCAGATTAAGGCTAGGAGGCAAAGCACTTATAATCAAGAATACCAAATGTTTGTGCAAGGCCCCGGTGAATCTGTAGATGCCATGTTTGTTCGATTTGATGGAATTGTGAGCAACTTGCGCTCTACTGGGACTTTAGCTTACTCAGAACATGATAAGGCGATCAAACTTCTCTATGCTCTTGATCGTAGCATATGGGAGGTGAAGATCTCTAGTATTGGAGAGTCTGCGAGCTTTGACACTTTGACTTGCGACGAACTCTTTAGTAAGCTTAAGTCCACTAAGATTGCCAAGGCATCTCATCCAGTATTTGGAAACTCTTTGTTGCCTTCTATTGCTTTAGTTTCTAGTCCTAGCAGTGGTACCTCATCTGGAGGGAGTCTTTCTGGTGGTTCTGTAGTTTGTGCTTATTCTGTTGTTTTTTACTTGTCCTCTCTAGTCTTTGTCACGAAAGAACAGGTGGACACTCTAGATGATGAGGAGCTAGCTCTCATTGTCGAGAAATTCACACGCTTCTATAATGATAGACGAGATCAGAGGAAAGGAGTGTCTCGGGGTTGTTTTGAATGTGGAGATATTTCTCACATAAAAGCGAATTGCCCTAAACTAAAAATGAAAAATGAAAATGAGCACAAGTAGCAGAAGTGGAACAAGAAACCCTTCTTTAAGGGGAAGCGCAACAAAGTGGCTAAGAGAGTAGCCAGAGCATTTGTAGCCACCCTCAGCGACATCGACAGTACATCAAGTGAGGAGCCAAGCTCCGATGAAGAAGAGCCATCAAAGATTTTACATACATCGGTAATCAAGTGATCCTAAACCCACTAAATACTTAACCAGGGACACCCCATAATGCCCGCAAGGTTGCACTTTGGTGTGCATTACATTTTTCCCAAGGAATCGGACATTATGCGCCACTTGAAGTCAGGCCCTAGAAGGCGACGACGACTCATGACAATTTTTACCCAAAGCACTCCTTTTTCATTTAGCAATCATAGGAGCAAGCATGATCAAAGGCAGACTTGCCTTGATTGAGAAGGTAATCCGGGTCTTCTAGGTCAAAGTTTTTCTGGTCCTCGTTATCGACAATTACGGAATAATTAACAATACATAAATAAAAGCACACAAAAGTTTTACTAAAATATTTTTATTCCGTACTAACATGAAATTTAGAATTTCAAAAACATATAGGAACTCGAACTAAGCTAATCAGAATTAAAATGAATTTTCTAGAGCTATCGGAATATTGTCAAAATTATAAAAATTAAGAATTAAATCATAAGCGCTCAGTCTATTATTATAAAATATATTTTATTTTATTTATTTATTTATTTATTTTTAGTTATTTTTATTTATTATTATATTTTATTTTTTTTATTCCAAAAATGAATATTCGTATATATATATAAAATAGAAATAAAGTTCTGTGCAAACGTCGGCTAGCTGAGCCAGCCCACAACCGAGCGGCCAGGGCGCCACTATGCATGCAGCCATGCACGCGCGCAAATGGCTGGCGCATGCACTCGGGCCCAACGGATAGGTTGAGTCGGTGAGGCGCGTGCGCAACGGCGCAACCACGTGGCAGCAGCAACACAGGAGCTTGGGCCCACCAGTCAGTCGCATAGAACAAAAGAAAGGCAATGACTGGAGGTTGAAGACGACCGCGGATGGCCGACATTTCTTCCGCACCGTTATTCTTCCCTGCAGCTCTGATTGAGTTGAAAATTTAACAGTGCGTCCCCCCAGTAGGTAGGTTCAAGATCAAAAGTCAGATTGCTAAATAGAGCTATGGTTTCACCAAATAGAAGCACGAAGCAAAACCACCACTCGCTGGTGCAGATGGCGACGGAGACGCTCCGGCGACCAACGAGGGAACTTCTAACTAGATTAGACCTACTGCAAACTTAACTGTGCTATCTGATTGAGGTAAAAAGGGCTACATTCTTCTAGCCACGACGAACATAAAGAATATTTGGGGCTTGACGGTGTCGGTGAGCTATAGGCCCTATTATGATGATCTAACTTTTGGAACATGATATACTAGACATGAATTAGGTGTTGTAACAATTAATTGCAAGAAGAAGGTACCTGTGATTAGATCGGGGAAGAGGCAATGAAGTGAAGTCCAAAAGAGGGGTTTTGGATATGGTCTTGATCAGATGAGAATATCTTCCGAAATGGAATCAGTGAGGTCTCACGAACACAATGCAAGTCTCGGATTGAGCAATGGAGCAACAGAATAAGATAAATCCTGACAAATCGAGTTGGCGATGTTGGGCTTCTTGACGAACAATGATGAACTCATAGGCTCTAAGGGCATGAGAGCGGTGGGGAGTGGTGAAGAACTCAGTGTAGAAGATGGGTACTCGCGCGAGAGAGATGGATGGGGATTTAAGCTCGAGCTTGGCTAGGGACAACATGATGACGGCTATGGCGGGAAGTGGCAAATAGCCTCTATAGACCGCGACGTGCAGAGAGCTCAAGGGAGAGGTGAAGCGGGCGATGGGACATTGAGGCGGAGCTGGCTAAGGTTCTGTTTTCAAACGGTGACGCGTGGACAAGAGAGAAGCCCAGTTGGACGCGTGGCTTCGCTGCTCTTCTAGCTGCTGCTGAGCACACTGCGGTTGCTGCTTAATGAAAACAAAACGTGGCATACTCGTAGGAAGCTAATTGCAGTAGCAAAGCTACTAACCGGGTGTTACAGAAGATCTCTCGTTTGTATTCACCCCACACATACACCATCATTCCACATTAATAATAAATTATTGACCAATGGTTTGAGGTACACATCAATGTCATTGCCAGGTTGCTTCAAGACTTAGATAAGAATCATCAACATAATAAACTTTCATTTCATGCACAATCATGGAGGAATGCTATAGATACATATAGTCACAGACTAGGTACTGTGACTACTAATCAAATCACACAAAGGATTCATGTCACATTTGTACTCAGGTCAAACCTTATGTTTCTTATCTCATCTATAAAGTAGGGGTACTTTCTGTTAAAATTTATCCACTGGGTCCCATTAGTGGGGTGTCTAAACATTCCATCTATCTTATATTCTTCTTTGTGCCACCACATCATCTTAGCATGTGTTGTGTTTGCAAACAAACGCTTCAACCGTGGTATTATGGGGAAATACCACATCACCTTAGCGGGAACCCTCTTCCTATGATGGTCCACACAAACATCACAAACATCGCCAAGCTTAATCTTATATCACAACGCATGGCACATTGGACAAGCATATAAAGAATCGTACTCCTCACCACGAAAGAGAATACAATTGTTGGGGCATACATGTATTTTTTCTACTTCCAATCCTAGAGGGCAAACGACCTATTTTGCCTCATATGTTGTTTGAGGAAAATTGTTACCCTATAAAGTATATTTTTAATGAGTTATAACAACTTATCATATCCTTTATTGGACATAACATTTACCGTCTTTCATTGCAACAGATCTAGTATCGTACAAAATTTTTCCCATTTTTACAATCCGAGTACAACAATGTTTGGTGGTCCTCTAACAAGCGTAAAAACTTTTTAAGGTCCATTTCACAATCAAAGTCATCCACTGCATCACGCCACATCTATTCTAGGTCATCATCTTCCGTAACATTGACATCTTTACAATCAAAGCCTAGAATGTTATTGTTGTCTTGTTCTTTATCGCCATCTCCCTATATAACACCATTTTCTCCATGCTTCATCTAACAAATATAATTAGGCATGAATCCCCTTGAGAATAAGTGGAAGTGAATGGTACTTGTCTTAGAGTACATTCTTAGCTTCTAGCAATCTATGCATGGATAACATATGAAATCCAATGGAGGATTTTGTGGGTTGGTTGCTTCGATGAATGGACTACTAACCTCTTTGTCCACATTTTTCGATCACCGACACATCACAAGCTACATGAATCAAAATATCACATTTCACAAATCAAGCACCAAGTTGATCTCACGGTAAAGAATGGAGCTGCCAACCTTCAAGCACCCATAAGCTCAAGATCACTGCATAGAATTGAAATTTCAACGGGTACTATAACCTCCTCTCTGTTCTACTCTATTCGATCATCAACACATCACAAGTTACATGAATCAAAGTATCACATTTCACAAATCAAGCACCAAGTTAATCTTACAGTAAAGAATAGAGATACTAACCTTCAAGCACCCGCAAGCTCAAGATCACCGCAAATAATTGAAATTTCAACTCTCCTTGCATCAGAAGCTAGCCAGCGGTGCCAGCGAGGAGCCAATTTATGTTTTTCATCGTGATAGTACCATATAGAGAAAGCACCTGATACTAATAAAGAGTTTTAGTACCACCTTAGGAGACCATCTGGTGTCGTATTTAATACTACCAGTTGGTATCCCTACCCAGTATTAAAGCCCAAGTTTTTAGTACCGAGTTAGGATACCCTCTGGTGCCAAATATATTCGTATCAGTTGGGGAACCTGACCGATAATATTAAGTAAAGTATGAGACAATCTCTGGTACTAAAACTATTTGTTAATACCAGTTTTACTTATCATTGACTTTCTCTCCGTTTTTTGACCGTTGTAGGGTACTTTTTGTACCGGCTCGAATTAGAATTGGTACTAAAGGGAGTGAATAAAATCCCACTTCTCTAGTAGTGAATGGTAGCTACTCCGGTCTACATTTGATATATTGAAATTAGTGGAACTACACATTTCTTGCCTATAGCGAAAACCATTGTAGGGATGGATATGAAAAAGATATTTCCATGTATTCACCAAAACATCATATCATTATTACTTCAAACACAAAGATTGGCTAAGCTAGGTATGATATCCAGTTTAGTTTGCATAAAGTCCTGCATACATGCAATGGTTGTTGATCTAGGATATGACTTCGAATAAGATATCAACACCTTTCGAACTAATCCACTGCCGCATCAATGACATGCGTCAACCAAGAATTGCATGCTTGTCTGCCACAAGCAAGCTTACATAGACATACATGATTTTGAGATGAAAATATTGTGTGTAATTAAAAAAACTCATGTGTTAGCTTAGAACATGCAAAGAGCAATAAATATTGTGTCTAGTTGACAAGGTACAACTCACTCCGTTTTAGACTTATGCATAATAAGTAATAAATTAACTTAAATGTCTTTTTTTCCTTTTGGGAGTTTTAATTACCACCATTTAGGTTAGTTTCAAATTGCCTCAAATCATCAAACTAAATGTGAATAACCCATCCTCCTCTCTTTGAATCCTCTTATTTATTATGCTTTGAAAAACATGTGTTGTTTATATACGAGAGAGGATAATATTTATTTGATCAGACAAATAAGGAAATAAATATGCGATTAAAAGTTATAAAATGGGTTATATTATTCATGAATAAGTTAGGAAGTATAAAATGGCTTATAGAAGAAATAAGATGGCGGAGTGGCTAATGGACCGGAGATTAAGGGCACGTTTGGATGAACTAAAACTAATTGTTAGTTAGAACTAATTATTAGTTAGCTAATAATTAGTTGGCTAATAATTAGTTCACCTATATTTGGATATTTTGAACTAATACCTAAAAAAGAGTAAAGGGCCCCTATTAGTTCCCATTAGTTTACTTTTGTGGACTAATGACTAACCATTAGTCGGCCCATGAACTAACAATTAGTTTAGTAATTAGTCGTATTGTTTGGATGAACTATTGCTAAAAATTAACTACTAACAATTAGTTTATAGGATCAAACAAGACCTTAAGGTGTCACTAAGCTGAGTAGCTGACCATGACAGAGAAGGGAGCTAGTGAGGGAGGGATGAGAAAGTTGGCATGCATGGACAAGACCTTTTGTGAGCTTTCTGTCTTTTGACGCATGCACTCAGCTGCAGCTGCTGATCGTTGGCTGCTTCTACCGGCCGGCATAATCAAGGCCCAATCATCACCTCACCGTCGCCTTTTCTCTTTTATTTTAATCTCAAACACAGTCATCGATCAAAGGATCGACTTGATATATAGCCTTGATTGTTCTCTTCTCAAAAGCCAGCCTTCACAATTAATTTCAAGACACACACATGCTGTTCGTGTTTGACCGCATGCAGGGCCGGCCTGCCATGCATGCATCCGTACAAGCACGGGAGAACAGTGCCTGCCTGCCTGCTCGTTCCACTGCATTTTCTTCTCACAAAACAATCTCGAATTAATGTTCAATATGCATGTGTCACTCACTCACTCACTCTACAGTTGCTACGGTGCAGAAAATTTATGGGATGCATGCATGTTCGTTCGTTCAGAGAAAGAAATATATACAATGAATCGAAGACTGGAAGTACATACCTAGGTAGCTGCAGGCAGGGAGAGTTGGTAGCTGCAGGGTTAGATTTGGTACGTGTGTATGTATGTACATTTCCATTCAGGAGGGAGGCAAAACCTATTGCTAACCTCCGATCGATCCAACTATACTCACCAGTGACAGACAGCGGCAACAGTAGTGTCGATCTATCTGACGAGCAAGCACAGCTAGTGCTGTTCACCGGACAGCCCTGCATAGTCTTCTCCACGGCGCATAGCTAGCTGAATGCAGTAGCAGCTAGCTATCTGATCGACCTCTGCAGTTAGAGCTAGTAGGTGTGGTCACTGGTCGGTCTCTGACGACGACCCCCCAAACATGCATGTCAACCTGCAGCAGTGAGCTAGCCTGTGAGTTCTGTGACCCATTCATGGGGCAGCGAGCTCCATCATGCATGCATCATGTGTCCCCTCTGCTAAAACTCTCTCGTCTCTCAAGTCTCAAACCATGCATGCATGGATCGAACAGTAGCAAAGAGACAGAGATCGACAGGGATGATGCATGGAGAGAGATGAATAGATGCGGCCTGAATAATGGATCGATGATATGCATATGCATGGCTCGGTGTTCGAGGGCATGGACAAGACGTGGGAATGTACCCGTGTGCTCTGCGCCTCCTCCCTGCCTGTGACCATGTAGCATATGGCATCGATCGGCATCCACGCACTCCAAATTATTGGAGCTCGCGCGCGTCCTGATCAGCCTCACGTCGCGCCACCAGGTAGCCGTCAAAACTCCATCACGAATTCACATGTACAAATGCATCCACATCTCCATCTCCATCTCTCTCTCTCTCTCTCTCTCTCTCTCTCTCTCTCTCTCTCTCTCTCTCTCTCTCTCTCTCTCTCTCTCTCTCTCCCTCGTGTGTCTCTGCATTCTACTAGCTAGCTAGCTCTGTGCTGCTGCTGATCGATGTCTCGTGAACAATGCTGCTAGCTCCATACAGGAGCGGCTAGCTAGCACACACAGACACAGGCAGACAGGCTGCTGCAGTCAGCATGCATTCCGCCTATGCTAACCTAGTAACCTCCAATTTTAACAGTCAGATTAAAAGGTCCCGGCAGGTAAACGCCAAGTAAATTTCTTGGGTGCTAGCTACATAGCTTTAGGATGTGTTTGGTGTAGTTTTTATAACAAGTTTCTCGGTTAAAAATCTAAATATAAACCAAATAAGTATTGGATTAAACTAGTGGCGACTCCAAGGGGTAGTCCATGTGGTCCCTGACTACCCTAGAATTTGGTATAATAGATGTTTATATTTTTTATTTAAGTGTTGAATTTGTTTATTTTTATTTAAGTGTTGATTATAGTGGATTTATGATATTATAAGATGTAAATGGTATATTTGTCATATTTTGAAAAAAATCACATTATGCTTTAAGTTTATAACGATATAAAATTTTAAGGTATATAATAGGAACACTTATGAAAACAATCCTAGAATCGCCACTGGATTACCAGGTTATTTAACCGCGTCAGTTTTTTGCCGGTGCAAAGCAAAAGTTGAACATCCTCTAGATTCCATAACTTCATGATTTATATATGTTTGTCTTATCTTTTCACCATCCTGTATAAGTTTATTATATTATATTAGTTATTAATTAAAGTATGAAATATGTGTTTATCATTGTTAAGTTTAATGTATAACCAAATAACTTCACGACTTTTCCATATCTTATAGCTTACGATAGTTTCTTATAACTCATATTTCATAACAATTTTTTTTCAAAATTTACAGATTAATCAAACTCATCTCTTTTAGTTTTCTACCAAGACAGCGATAGAGAGATCGAAGAATTGAAGATGCAACAGTAGGTATATTGTAAGTACAGTAGGGCATTGCATGTACAAGCATGCATATATATATATATATATATATATATACAAATGTTATTCTACACCACGGGTGTAGAATGCTATTCTACACCGACGTGGAATGGAGGGGGTTGAGATTGGGTGGGGTGTGGGAGCACGGGATGATCGGTGTAGAATAGCATTCTACACCCATAGTGTAGAATAACGTTCCCGTATATATATATATATATATATATATATATATATATATATATATATATATATATATATATATATACGGGAACACTATTCTACACTATGGGTGTAAATGCTATTCTACACCGATCATCCCAATCGTGCCCACCTTCTCACCCAATCCCAACCCCTCCATTCCACGTCGGTGTAGAATAGCATTTGTATATATATATATATATATATATGTTGCCTGCGCTAGTACACTGATCGAGCCTGACGAGAGCTGACTGTCGACGACGACCAACCAAACCATAGAGGACTCGAGCTTGAACTACACGCGCTCCCATGCATATATCGATCGATGCGTCCGTGCGTTGGCAGTTTATGTCAAGCACGTTTCGATCTGCATCACGCTTGCATATATGCCCTCTTGATGCATGATCAGTAGCTAGGCTATATATATATACACACACGCGTATAGTAGCATCCACTGTCAGTGGCGGAGCTAAAGAAAAATTGAAGGGGTGCACCACTTTAAGCGGTACATCATATTTAGTTTAAAGGAGTGCACATAGGGTAAAAATTTACTAATATACACTAAAAAAATTTGGAACCAGGTTCCCAGGAACCCCCTTAGCTCCAAGTAGCTCCGCCCTGTCCACTGTATTATACTAATATATGGTAGGGCTCCGTTACGGTGCACCCATTACATCTTAAGAGCTAATACTTAAGATTAATATGAATAATTGATTTTAGCTAGGATTAAAAATAAACTAAAATTAAAATACTTAGATCTTACATATAATTGAAAAGTATATGCAAAAAATTGGAAAGTTAGCACATAAAATTGGAAAGTTTGCGCAGAAAAATCAAGTGTTACATATTACCTTCTAGGAGGTAATAGGCCGGTCATTATCTTTAATCCTAACTATTATATCAAAATAAATGAACGGTCCACAATATTTCCGATATACCATAAAATTTGCTTATATAGTACTACTGTGTATTGTTGAACCTGAAAGAGATCGCTAGAGAAAGGCATGCTGTCATACCAGGTATTTAATTCTGAACACTGAACACTAGCTGTTACGATACATTATATTATACCGAAAATATTATACTACAAATAGAATCATTTGAAGTATCGATATGGTTTCAACAGGCAGATTATTAGTAATTTAATTAATCATATTTTGGGTATAATCATAATTAGCAAATTTGCATATATTTGTTTCTCCGGTCAGTTGCCATCTCCACGTCACTCTTTTTTTGACGATTTTATTATTTCTATAATATAGTACAACTAATCAAGATAACAGTAAAAACCAATTTTGACCTACCATTGAAAAGAAATAAAGAGTTAGAATTCATTATAATGTCAAATGTACCGTGAAATTGTTCTTATTACTTCTAAAGAACCCATCTATAATATACATATTTTTTTAGATAATAAAAATGGTTTACACCTCCATCATATGCCAAGTACATAACTAAAAAGTTTTAGAAAAATAAAAATAAAAAGGAGACAGAGATGTTTACGAGGCTATTTGGTTATCAGCCACACTTTACCACACCTAAATTAGACAAGTTTGATCAATTTAGCAGGTGTTTGATTGCTACAACCATAGTTATGACAAAATTTGCTTCAGTCTCACACGCTAATGACTTGAAAAAATATAGCAAGATTCTCTTATACTTGTTAAGGTATGACAAGGAATTTTATAACCACGTCTTAAGAGTATGTACCGGCCAGTTAAGCACAGTCAGTTTAATTACTATACAATTGTGATTAATCAGTAGGAAACTAGATGGGGGCCATCGTACAGTCAGTTTAATTACTCGAGTACGATTTATTTGCAAAAAAATCAGTGCATGCAGATGCATGCATGCAGGGCGCACGTACGACATATATACCTGGATATATATATATATATATATATATATATATATATATATATATATGGCCGGGTACGGTAATTAGAGAGCTAGCTGAGGAGGTGTAACATCGATGGCAGATGACTCAGCCTGGAAAGATGCTGCATGCCTCAGTGTACTGTACGTACCCTTTCCCCTTGGATGCCATTGCATGCATGAATGCATGCACTTGGGATTCCCCCCTGCCTACTGCACAAGCTAAGCTAGCTGCTGCATGAAATGATCTCTTAGCTGGTTAAACCAACAGTCTCAGATTTTACTTGGCTCTGATCTGTTTTAATTTCTAGCATGGTTTTAAATATATATATATGCATTCTGCATTATTCCAAGAGAGAGAGAAATGGATCGAGGAGTACTGGAGAGAGAGTAGTGGCAGTGTGTAGGTATGTGTAATGTGTGTTTGCTACGGGAACACAACTATTCGTCGAGTGCCGACACTTGGCGAAGCTTTTTTTTTTACTTGGCGAAGGCTTCACCGAGTGCCACGTTTGACAAACCCTAATCGGTAAACTAATGTCTGCCGAATGTCCGATAAAATGTACTCGGCAAGGTCTCGGACGCTCGACAAACGTGCTCTTTTCGGTAGTGGTTACTACGGTACGTTAAGTTCTACTTGCGTCAGTTTCACTTTCAGACATGAAACATGCTCCGTCCGGCCGGCATGCGGCGCATTAACTAACGTAACTGTTGCATGCATTAATTGACATATGTATGGTCGTCTGTGTTAATCTTTCAAGCTTACAATTGGTCGGCGAGCTACGTAAGTATAGTATGTACGAGGTCGTTGACCAATCAAATCGTGGCACACTTATTAATTCAATTTCAGAGTCTATTATTATTCTTTATTTGACTCCAAGAATGAAATGTTATCATGTTATCATGCCAGCACGTACCGTTTTAGGATTAATAAAGTAATGTACGTTTATTTTATAAAATATTTTTATCATATATATATATATTACATGATTAAATATAATATATTTAAATAGATTGATATCTCAAATATAGTGTATGACTTCAATCTAATATAATATAATATATATCTTAGTTTATGTGTAACATGCAACACATATATATCTTAAATAGAACTGAAAATATAATTTTAACTAGCTATATATAGATGGCATTTACAAGAATGACTGGTATTGACCTGTGTGTTAAACTAGAATAATAATACCTCAATTCATGTATAGGATTTTGTAGTAAGAGAAGAGAGAAAAAGAGAAAAAATGCATTGGACTACTTCTTAAAGGAAAAATAAAATGATGTTTGAACTCATATTCTAATTTCCTATAAAATGAGGTGGAGGAAAACAATCCATACAAAATTCATTCAATCCAAAGAAACCCTTAAGCTGAAATTGTGATAAGCTTCATTGAGATATATAGAAAAGTCGTGGATCAAGTCAGTGTCACCCGTCAAACTCAGCAACGACCATACACGGCCAGAATGCCAGATATACAAGTGGAGAAAAGTCGTCGTCAGCTTGGACGTCAACAGGCAAATCAACATCATGCACTGCACGTACCCCAAACTTAGACAAAGTCCTCTCTCTCTCTCTCTCTCTCTCTCTCTCTCTCTCTCTCTCTCTCTCTCTCTCTCTCTCTCTCTCTCTCTCTCTCTCTCTCTCTCTCTCTCTCTCTCAATTAGATCTCATAGGTCAATTATTAGCAGATCGCCGTGAGCTAAGAGCTCAATTACTTTAATTGCCGGCCACTAGCTGCTTCTAGTTAATTTATTTCATCTTTTTTTTCCATGGTTTATTTAAATACTACCTCTGTCTCAGAATAAGTGTTCATCTAGCACACTGAAAATTTGTCATAAAATAAGCTCTCATTTAGAGAGCTATTTGTCCACCAATCACCTTGCATTCAAATTTCTTGCTATCTTATCTCTAATTACCACCCTCTCACTTCCAACAATCCTTCATTTAATAATATTTATTTATTCCATTTTTACATCCATGCATGATGTTAATTTACCTTTTGAACGATAGATTGATATTTACTTTGAGATTAGCGATGGAGCTACCTTAGCCTGTTAGAGCAAGATATGCCCAATATAACTTTCTATGTCTATCACCAATGATTTTTTTTGTCTAAAATGTATCTTCAATAAATGTTCTATTTGGTTCCCAATTTTTAGATATTCACAAAACATTCCTTCATCCTCCCTATTTATAGGGAGCAGCTCATGTTTCCGTTAAGTGATTTTGAATGTGAATTAAGTTGTGTTATGTGATTTTGGATGTGATGTGTGAAGTTTTGGATGTGAGATGTGATTTTGGATGTTATATGTGAAGTTTGAATGTGATTTTGGATGTGAAATGTGAATTTGGATGTGTATTGTGAATGTGATTGAAATTGTGGTTGGATGTGAGTGTGAGTAGGGGAACCAGAAAAAAAATACCAGCTAACTTCCGTCGGCTTTTACCATAACCGATGGAAGTTAGCTGGTTTCGGCCACGTGGGCAGAAAGGCTAACTTCCGTCGGCTTTGGCCCTAGCCGACAGAAGTTAGCTGCCCCTAACTTTCGTCGGCCACGTCAAGCCGACGGAAGTTAGCTAACTTCCGTCGGCGGCCGACGGAAGTTAGCTAACTTCCGTCGCCTCGCTTCCGTCGGCCAAAGGCCGACAGAAGTTAGTGTTTTGCCGACGGAAGTTGGCTTCTTCCGTCGGGAAAGGGCTAACTTCCGTCGGCTTTGGCCGACGGAAGTTGCCTGGATTGTTGTAGTGGTTTTACCCATTAGTGATACGAGAGATATATAGAAAAAGGGGAAGAGAGGAGATTTAACAAGTATGGAATACTCATTGGTGATACAAGAGTAAAATATAGAAAATATGATATTAAGAATGTATTAGAGAGTAAAAATATTTAGAGATTGAATTTTATTAGGAACACTCCCTATATGATAATATCGGGAGTGAGTTTCTAGGCACATCTTGAAGATGCTTTTAGAGAGTGCCTTAGCACTCTCTTCCAAAAAAATAAATTAGTGTTTAGTATCTAAAATTGATTATATGTGTACTCCTCTAAGTTTAACATTATAACCCATAGCTAAGATAGAAATTAAATCTGTTTATAGCCACTATTATTAGGACAGAGTGAGTACATTATTGACATGTATATATTGATCAAGTGATTGAGTCAGGCGTACGTGTGGACGGCAAGCATACCTAACCTCACAAGGCAGATCTGACAGGAGCTAGCTAGCGTGCCAAGAAAACTTATTCCATGTTCATGTTTTTAATTATTTTCTAATAGCAATTGCCAACCACTAAAGCTGCAGATAGTCCTGTGCAAATTATTATAATGTACACTTGCACTTCTCTTATATCATACACAGATTCCTTAATTACATTTAATATTACATGCATGCCATTTTTTATTTATGTCTTACTATATTGTTCAGCAATCAGTACCAATTCAATCTTAACGGCGATATGCATGATAGCCTACAAGTTGAGAATTGGAAAATACCATTATATTATATAGACATGCATGGTTTCCATCCAACTAGTGCAAAATGGCATTTAATTTTCCACAATTCATTTGGCATCATATATATATTGGGCTAGTATCGATGAGCGGAGAATAGAGGAGAGAAAAACATATTTATGAAAAACTCTCTCCAAGAAATGCTTCAACTTATGTATGTATATATATATATATATATATATATATATATGGGCTCTATTGTTACTGTACACTCATTACCTCTTAAGAGGTAATACTTAAGATATTCCGAATCATTGATTTTAGTTAGAATTAAAAATAAACTAAAATTAAAATACTTAGTATCGACATATAATTGAAAAATATATGCAGAAAATTAGAAAGTTAGCACATAAAATTGGAAGTTTGCACCGACAAATCAAGGATTATCTATTACCTTTTAAGAGGTAATAACAGGTCACTATATTTAATCCTATCCATTAGATCAAAATAAATAGATGGTCCATAATATTTCTGGTGTACCATAAATTTTGCCTATATATATAGTGTACGTCTTGGATGGAAAAACATAACAGTAATAATTAATACTACATAAATAATTCTTTACTTTCCTTTTGTATTTTGCAACTCGTAGATGACTACACTACAATACTAGTACATGGAGAAATTTACTCTTATTTATCTAGCTAGCTAGTTTAAACTGACAATCCACGAATGAGGATCGAGCAAACAAGAGAGATAAAGCTAGGTTGTTGGTTCAAATGGGTGGCAACATGGCGAGTGACATGTTGTTTTCTTCTGCTATCAAAATTATCTACTAGCTGCCCATCGACATCATGCTTGTGTGTGGACTGAAGTTAGTATTTGAGTTATGTCTAGTTGATTCAATAATTTTGTTGAGGTATATGCATGGGAGGTGTACGCTTGGATGGTGGGTGCATCACGGGTACGTGGATTCCACAGACGGAGAGGATAGCTAAACATTGTGACTAAATTGATAACTGATGAAGAATTGATCGAGGCCCTGGCCCTCGTCGGTGCGACAGAGCGTACGCTCTACGTAGCACCGCCGAGGCAAGGGTACAATAGAGAGGCTAAGCCTTTTCTAAACACTCGATAAGACCTCTAGTGCATCATTCCTATTTATATAGACACAGGTCTGATCTAATCTAACAACCATAATATGATTCTAACAACCTTAATTATTAGGACTCATTTTATCTAACAACTTAATCCTAACTAAATTAGAATCTTAACATAATCTGATCTCTATCAATCTGCCATAGTACCAGTGGTATTGTTCACAGGCCTGATTGGGCTATGGGCTGGCCTGTTGCATCCCCCCTTGCATGGCGCATGACATCTCTTCCCCCATTGAAAACTAGCTCATCCTCGAGCTGGGCCGTCGGTGCCACCAAGACCTTCATGTCGATCCACCAACCACCGACCAAGATGTCGTCTGTGCGCGCGAGGATGCCACCAGGACATGCCGAGGTGCACCCCCGCAACATGGCCTTGTCAAGGCCACCTTGGCCGCCTCCTAGATCCATGTTGTTGGTGCCCGCACTACCAATCGCGTCGACAGTGGTCAGTGGCATGAGTGGTTGGCACGACATAGCCACCTTGGTTGTCGTTGTCGTCGTCCCTATCCCGTCGAGGATTTAGGCATCTTATCCCTTGATTTTGAGGTGGGAGGGTCCTCCTGGTTAGCCCCATCATCGCTATTGGTCTCGCAAGGATAGCTAAACATTGTGACTAAATTGATAACTGATGAAGAATTAATCGAGGCCCTGACCCTTGTCGGCGCGACGGAGCGTACGCTCCACATCACACCGCCGAGGTAGGGATACAATAGAGAGGCTAAGCCTTTTCTAAACACTCGGTAAGACCTCTAGTGCATCAACCCTATTTATATATATAGTACACATGTATGATCTAATCTAACAACCCTAATCTTATTCTAACAACCTTAATATACTAGGACTCATTTAATATAACAACTCAATCCTAACTAAATTGGAATCTTAACCTAATCTAATTTCTAACTATTAATCTGCCATAGTACCAACAGTACTGTTCACAAGCCTGATTGGGCTATGGGCTGGCCTACCGCAACACTCCCCCCTTGTGTGGCGCATGACAAGGTGTTAATTTGAATTCTATGGGAGTTTACTTGAATTTGAACTACCCCTCCTTTCCAAAAAAAGATTTCAATTCTACTTCTTCAACTTTATCAAGAAACTTCATTTCTATCTCCTTACCTATTATCGCTTTATAGGTAAAAATATTCCTTTAATTAATCTATACCTCTAATATCTATTGCTATCACTTCAAATAATACCCTCTTTATTAATAAAGAATAGTTATATTTTACTCTCATCATTAATTTATTAATTGAGTATATATATATTCGATCACTACCGGAAAGAGGACGTTTGCCGAGTGCCCGAGGCTTTGCCGAGTGCCCGAGGCTTTGCCGAGTGCATTCCATCGGGCACTCGGCAACTTTTTTACACTCGGAAAACCCTAGGGTTTGCGGAGTGCCACATCTAAGGCACTCAGCAAACAAGCTGAAAAATCCAGCACACCCCTTCTCCTGCTACCGTTATAACGGCTCGAGCAAAAATTAGGTTTTGCCGAGTGCAACTAACGGGCACTCGGCAAACCCTATCATTTAACGAGTTCCGCATTAGGCACTCGACAAAGTTGGGTGACACGTGTCCAGGTGAAATACTTTGCCTAGTGTTATTTAAAAAAGCACTCGACAAAGCTCAAGTACCCATTATTTCATGTGAAATCATAATGTAAGCACATATCATATTTTATAAATGTTTTTAAATTGAATTTTTTTACAATTATAATTCAACATGTTTTAATTCATGGTAAATGTTCATATTTTTTGAGTGACTTTGCTATTTTTAAACAATTAATCATGTTTCTAGGATTTAATTCGAAGTAGGTTAAATTTGAATTGCATGTACATGAAATAATGACTAATAAATTATAGAAAAATCATATTTATGTTCATGACTCCATTTTTACTCTTTTTCGTATCAGGTGATTGGAAAATGGTGGGGGTTTAAAGAAAAAAGTAGCGGCCATAGTTAGAAGAGGCGGTAAATCCACCTCTCAAGATAAGGTCGGGTCATCATCTAGACCTTGAGGTGGGGAAAACAAAGAAGTCAGCAGCGAGAGGAAATGCACTCACGCCCTGGAGAGAAACTACCAGCCAGAGGCCGACATCTCATGGCGATGTTGATTACGTGCCGGATGAGGTAGAGGAGGAGCAGGCTAAGGCGGTGGAGGAGGAGGAGGTTAGGCAGAGGGTGGGGAGGTGGTTGGGGCACAGGGAGAGGAGGAGGCTACGGGAGAGGCTGCAGTGTGGTTGCGTGGTCCTTCGCCACTCCCGAGGAGACTGGTGCCAGTAGCTGATCATGGACTCATCCGACCCGATGGAAATAGGTAAGTTGCTATAGCAAATCTATAATATATTCCATTTGTCAGTTTAGTTTTTTGACACATACTAATAATTTTTTATGACACCGGCGTAGGAACTAGATAATGGTTGAACGGGGAGGCCGCGAGCGCTCACGCCTTGTAAACGACATCCTCGGGCTTCTTATTAGGGATAAGTTCCCAGGTTTGGTTTCTATTGATGGGAAGATGGAGTTGGCGTACTCATGGAGGCACTACGAAAATACGCCGAACGCCCCTGACTGGGAAGGGAGACGATTTCCCCACCTAGCCGACCGAGTCAGGGCTGAGCTCTAGGTAATATATTTTTCAATACTATTCACATGTGGATTACATAATGTCCTATTTACATCTATATGCAGGATTTTTATAGGTGTGATGAGGGGTATGTGGACCAGGCTACCGTTGTTATCAAAGAGCTGACAAGAAGCTTGTCACTGACATGCATTATGAGGCGTGTATTCAAGCCGTGATCGACTACCACGCTCAGCACCTCCGATTAAGGATGAAGAAAAAGGATGCCAGGACCACATATCTGACACATGAGCAATACATGATGGTAAGTATTTTCTCATTTATCTTGCAATACTTAATTTTATTTTTTTAACAATTTCACTTGTATATGTAGGTCCCTCCAGAGTGGTGTGCCACTCATCTTGAATGTTGGGGGCAAATGGTTGATAGGTGGTGTTCTGCCGAGTGGCAGAGCAGTCACGATGCATGCTGGCAGAGACGCCTACTCATGCCAGGGCACCACACCATCAAGGCTCGTTAAACATCAACCAGTTCAGTTCAGTGCAAGATGGGTATGTAGTTTCTTGTTTTCTTTTTTTTGCTTAATTGCACAATATAGCTCTAACTATTTTCTTGTTGCAGTCAACGACCAACGTGGGTCAAGAATGCTCTCAAGTCATGGCATATGCTCTGGATCACAAAGGGAGGGCGGTTGAAGGCAACACCTACAATCCAAATGACCCCGCTGAGTTGTATACTAACCAAAATGTATATCAACGCCTCCATGACTACACGGAGATGGCGAGAGAAGTGCACGGTCCTGATTATGACCCAGCCGCATATGACATCGATGGAAAGGTGGTCATGAGGGCAGGAGGAGGCAAGAGACATGGATGCTATTTGACGGGCGACGACGCCATTGATTCTCGTAGTACCCCCTCTCTGTCTGAGGTGAGAGCTTGGAGCTCGACATCTGGTCCGGGTATACACCCTCACCGAGATATATCTATGGGTCTAATTAGGGAGCTACATGTTAGTTGTATTATATTAATCATTAAATCTTTCTACTTTCTTTGTTTTGGAACGATAATGACTTTGCAATGATGGTTTGTAGGCCTGGCTAGATGACGAGCAAAGGCAAAGAGTCGAGTGGCAGACTCATATGTAGGCTCAGATGCAGTCTGAGATGTAGACCCAACAAGCCGAGTGGCAGGCTCAAATGCAGGCCCAGATGTAAAGTCATATGCAACAATAGTTTGCACAGATGATGAGCGGATATACTTCAAGTCAGATGGGCCAACCTTAGTCACCACAACAACTCCTTCTTGCACTTCCTCAACTTCAACCATCTCCGCACACTCCACAGAGCGACAATGTGAGTTTCTAATATTGTTTTTGTCGTTATTGTTATATACAATTGTGCTAACTATTTTCTTTTTTGTAGTTCCAATCATCGGCATTAGGATCAAACACGTAAACATCTCCGCACACTGGGTAGAGCGGTAATGCTAACTTGTGAGATCGACTAACTTGTGAGTTGTGATGTGAGTTGCCATTGTGAACTATATTGTGAACTTTCTGTTGTGAACTTGAAGTTCTGAACTAAATTGTGCTTTGAAATGTGAGTGACCCATGAGATTTGTGATGAAATGTGATTTGTCGAGAAATTTGTGATATAATGTGAATTTTGTGACGAAATGTGAATTTATGATGAAATGTTCATTGAATAAATTAAAAAAATAAAAAAAATATTTGCCGAGTGTAGCACTCGGCAAAGACCACCAAAACACATAGAATCACGCCACATGACACGTTTCTGTACGTTCTGGGTGGCTTTGCCGAGTGCTATTTTATATTGTACTCGTCAAAGCCCCAATGCCACGTGGGGCACTCGGCAAATGCCCGTTAGCGCGCCCCCGGTCGTCAGATGACTATGTTTGCCGAGTGCCCCTTCGAGCACTCGGCGAAGCCGACGTGACACTCGGCGAAGGCTTCGCCGAGTACCCAATAAAAAGCACTCGATGAATATCCTCTTTTCCAATAGACCTGTCGCCGAGTAGGGTTTGTCGAGTGTGGCACTCGATAAAGCCTTCGCTGAGTGGAAAAAAGGCTTCGCCGGGTGCCCCAGGCACTCGACAAACAACTTGAATCCCGTAGTGGATCTGGCCCTCTCAAAAATCCAAACTTACCACACTGCTGATAATATCCTAATCATTCTCAGCTTAGATATGCAGCATGATTATATTTGTCATGTGAAGCCTTTAATTACTAATTAGTTAGTTTGAATTTATTTTGAGAGTGATCTGAGGGATGCAAAGATTGAGATACGCCGAGTGTAAAATTTTTGCCGAGTATATTTTAGAGTATACAAGATTGATTTGCCGAGTATCCGATGGAATGTACTCAGCAAACTCTCAGACACTCGACAAACGCGCTATTTCCCGTAGTGTGTTATAGTATTTGGCCTCGTGATAAGAGAGATTTGTTTTTGGTTAAACACCGTTAATTTGTGTCCTTCTGCTGACAATGCACGGCTTGTCCTTTTCTTGCCACTGATGGATGCACCGTGTAATTATATTCCTCTGTATGTTTAGTTTATACATCGCGTTAAGGTTTAGGTCCACTAAATTTTACTTTGGAATTTCTTGGGAGAGATGAAAATACGATCAGCTAGCGGATCACATACACATGTGCATGAGCACATCTAAAAATATACAATATACTCAGAGGCGGAACTAATATTTTAGATCAATAATAATATTACCATAAACTTATCGTTTAGGATTTTGGTGGGGGCATTGACATTATTACTGCTGGACAAATTAAATTAGATTATTAATGACATCAATACGTACTAAATTAAAAGAAAAAGTATTTGAGCTAACCAAAAGAGACATGTTTAGTGAAATAAAGGGATGTGAGTTAGCCGGTACCAAATAGAGTAGTATCAAGATGGAGTGACCTCCTGAAAAATTCTCGTATCACATCCTCGATACACCCATAGCGTTCAAACAAGATCAGACATGTGCCCTATTTCAAAAAAAAGAGACATGTTGTTCTATATGACATCAACGCTTCTACACAGTATATATTCGCCCTTGCATATAAATATTATATTTCTTATTGATTTTTTTATGGCTTGTTTTTGTCATGTACTTTTGCTCTGATCTTGAGATGTGTCGACATATCACATGCAATCATAGGTGTAAGAGTAGAATCTTATGGTTATATATCGCCTGACCAACGATAATTGCTAGCATGGTAGATGACAAAGAATGTCGTGTAAAAAGTACTCGATCTTAGCTATCTACAAGCTTAATTAAGTATTAATTGTACTCTTGGAGGTATATATATATATGTATATATATATGTACGTTACCCAAATAATGCTGTTCTAGCATGAAAAAAATTACTAATTTGCTCCAAAGCGTGTGTATATATGCTCTATTTTACTAATAGCACATCATATAGATTATTAGTTCTTTTTTGAAGATGTGACAATTAATTAGAAAAAACTACATACGTGCATACACCATATATATATATATACCTTAGCATTAGTTCACTACTATAAGAATCCAGTAAACTTCTGTCGGCAAAAACCAACAGAAGTTAGGTCAAATCCGGTGGAAAAGCTAACTTCTTAACATCACTTACATATTAATTAATCAATTATTAAGATTAATTTTATCACTTACTTCATCCATCCTAAATTATAACCATTTTTAGATTTTAAGATGCAACAAAAAGACCGAACCATCCTTTATAAAATGTAAATAGAAAAGACAACTAGTACTACATGCAAGTAGTACTCTAGAGTATAATAGAAAGATTTAGGAATGAAAATTATAAAAGTTGTAATATTTAGAATAAAATTTAAATAGTAGAAATTGTTGTATTTAAGATGAAAGGAATACTTCTTTAATATATAAAACATATACAGTAAAATATCCCTTAAAATAATAGCACGGAAATTATTTGAGACGGATGGCCACGCTACTGACTGAGAACAATTATAACGCTTCACTCTCGCGAGCATTTCATAATTATAAGAGAAATTTTACAATACTTGGTACTTGAATTAGGTATTAAATTTTTCAGTGTTAATTTTGAACCAGTAAAATCACTCTGATGACAAAGGTCATAGCTATGGATCTCATGGTGGGCCCACCGGGATGTCGGGGTGGTCCTCATGGCGCGCACGTGGGCCCACCACACTGCGGCAGCAGGTCGCTGTGTCTGTCGTCCATGGGCGCGCTAGCTCGCGACCTATGAGCCGCCCTACCTCATCAGCTCCATCGATCCATCGATTGCTATCTCATAAGCAACCACTCAACTCATCGACGACTCGATCCGGTACCACTCCCTGTCGCGGTCGTCTTCTTCCTCGCTCCTCCTCTCGACGAGCGACCTCTCAGCTCCTCGCCGCCGCACAATACCCAGCCACAGCTTCCTACCTGTAGCTCTACCACCTCCCTCCACCAGGTACTAGTTTTACATCATCGTCGTCATCAAGAAGGCTAGCTAGCTAGCTCTCCCGATAAAGCTTGGAGAATTGGAGCGTACGTATGTACTAGCTAGCTGCTAGCCAGACGCCAGTCCAGCCAGAGCCAGCAGCAAACAGCCGAGGAGACGACCAAGCTCTAGCTAGCTAGATAGCTCCAGTCTCGTTTTTGGCTTTTCGAATTTATTATAACCCGGTTCGTGTTCAATTCGCTTGTCGATCTCCCGGCCCCTATCTCCATTCTCTCTAGCTAATCTGTCTATATATTTCTCCATCGATGACCATAATTAGAGCTTCCTCCTCTTCCTTTTCTGAGCGAGCTATAGATGCATGAGCTCTCTTTCTGTCTGCATATACACATCTAGCGAGCGAGCTGCTGCATCTTTTGTTTTCTAGCTTGTTTGGTTCTCCGTCTCAGATAGTCAAGATGAGTAGATGACATGTCGTTTGCTGTGCTTCTGCCTCGATCGTTCTCCATGCCTTTTTCTGCTTGCTAGTGTTTCTCCTGCTCCTTTCAGCTATATATATATAGCTATAGCTGTCTTGATTGTGAGTATGTTCTATTATTACTAATCAGTTATTTGTTCAGATTTGTTCCTCTCTTATTTCTCTTTTCGTCTTTGGAATCCCCTTTAATTTGATGCCTTGTAGAGGGAGGGAGAGTCAGATTGATCAGCTGAAAGTCTTTGTGAGTCTGTTCACTACCGAATACTGCATCGGTATTCGGTAGTGCACGCGTGGTTGCAAGATTTAATCTGTCTAGATCCTAGATCTCTCCTTATAGTTAATATATTTGTGCTAATTTTAGATCAGCCAGAAGAGGATTGGAAGTCAGGATATCGAAGAACACACACGGCCGGGCGTGCAGATCGATGCATAGCTACCACGTCCTGAAGAATCCATAAGCAAGCAAGGGTAGTGTACGAGCTTAACTCTCAGATCGACCAGCTGCGACCTGCGACTGCGAGTGTAATAGATGGCGGCCGCCTCGTCTGCTCACTTCTTCAGCCTCGGCGAGGCGCAGATGCAGCAGCCTCAGAATGGAGCTGGTGCTCCTGCCCCTGTCGTAGCCGCGGCCACGCCAGCGCCCAAGAAGAAGAGGAATCAGCCAGGAAATCCAAGTAAGTTCCTCCCTATATAGTTATCTACTTATCTCTATTGTTTGGTGGATCGAAATATCCAATTCGAATTGAAATATATATATCATCGTTAGTGAATTGTGATGGAATCGATATAGATGGATATACATATATGTGATGCATATGTATGTATGCAGATCCAGACGCGGAGGTGATCGCGCTGTCGCCGCGGACGCTGATGGCGACGAACAGATTCGTGTGCGAGGTGTGCAACAAGGGGTTCCAGCGGGAGCAGAACCTGCAGCTGCACCGGCGAGGGCACAACCTGCCGTGGAAGCTGAAGCAGAAGAACCCCAAGGAGACGCGGCGGCGGGTGTACCTTTGCCCGGAGCCGACGTGTGTCCACCACGACCCCTCCCGCGCCCTCGGCGACCTCACCGGCATCAAGAAGCACTTCTGCCGCAAGCACGGCGAGAAGAAATGGAAGTGCGACAAGTGCAACAAGCGCTACGCCGTCCAGTCCGACTGGAAGGCTCACTCCAAGACCTGCGGCACCCGCGAGTACCGATGCGACTGCGGCACCCTCTTCTCCAGGTTAATTCTCTACTCGTCTATCTTATCCCACATATATGATATATCTTTATGCCAATTTGATATCATCATTGTTTGCTTTTAGCTAGTACTGTCCGGCCAGATTATCTGCACTTCTCCATGTAGGAGTGAGTACTCCATATGATTGAGTCATGATGAACTCACTCATGAGGAGGCCAGCCGGCCAGGCACTGAAAGGCATGATCAGTCCAAAGATAGATAGATAGAAAGAAAGAAAGAAGGGGATAGTGATTTGATTGAAGCAGCTAGATATATATATGCTCATACTGCTGCTAGCTAGCTACTAGATATATATAATATATGTAGCATTGTAGCTTGGCCTTGGGGTTAGGGTTAGGGTTGTCACCACCAGCGCACTCATCTCAGTGTTGTGCCGTGTTGTCGATCTCTCGCGTCTTTCTTGTTTGGAAATTGAATCTTGATTCCCTTTGCTGCTTACTGGACGTACACCTTGCATTGCTTCGTCATTCCTTGAGAGAGAAAGAGCGATCTATCTACAGAGAGAGAGAGAGAGAGACTCTGGTCACACGTGAACTGGCCTTGTCTGGAGCGAGCTGAGAGGGGCACAGGCAGCTCTCGCAAGCTAGCACTGTAGATATGCCTCCATCGCCATGGTCATTCTGAGACTTGAGAAAAACAAAAGAGCAGCCATCTTTTTCACCTCGGAATCCTCCATGCCTTCTCTCTCTCTCTCTCTCTCTCTCTCTCTCTCTCTCGCTCTTCGTCTCTAGCTGTTCACGTGATGACAAGAGCAATGTAGCTACTGCATTTGTGTACTCGTAGCTAGCAATTCAAGACCATGGCTGACGGCTGGCTTGCATTGTTCTCATGTGACGGACCGATGGGATGCATCGTCCACACTGCATGCATGCTGATCTCGACTGCTGAGACGATGACGACAGCTCTATTCTTTTCATGAGACTGCACCATGCAGATCGGTCGATGTAGACGACGACCAGCCTACTGATGATTGATCAATGAGCTAGCTAGCAGCCGGCCTCTCCTCAGCTCCTCACGTAGAGTAACCATTGCATGTCGATCTATACGTGACGAAGAAGCTAGCTATATATATATAGTAGTAATGATAGATAAGGATTATCATATGTTGTATATATAGTGCATATTGTGGTTTTTGTTCCTCCTTGCCTGAAAATTGCAATTTGTCCCCCTGTCCTATAAAAACTTAGGTCATGTTTTGGAACACAATTTTTTTATAGTTTTGGAAGCAATATGCGGTATTGAGCAATACTACAGTATTATATATTAAAAGTGTTTGACAACTCCATATAAAATCTCTGTAAAGTAAAATACAGTATTAGAAATAATGTACTCAATCTACAGTATTGAAAACTTTGGTACGAAACACTTTTTCCCAAATTGTGGTATTATAAACTGTGGTATTATCATGGATGTAATATGGTGTAGTTTTGAAATACTGTAGTTTCTAAAAACTGTGTTCCCAAATAGGACCTTAATTTTTAATTTTTAGGTAATTCTCACAGTGATCGGTAATGTAGAGAAATGAGTGAGGTGCCATTTATTAATCTTAGGTCACACCGTACACAAAATCGAAGGAATTGATAATATATTGCCTTAAAATACATGGATCCTGAAACACCTGCGATAAAATATAATAGAATCAACCATGCATGAACTCACAATTGATCTTTTTTTAGTTCACATATGCAAAGGTTTCATCTGGTAATTAAAGGGTCTATCTAATTAGTAGAATGCTTTTCTGATTTATCTATGCAATGAATATGATAATCACACCATCATCGTCATTATCATCATCGTAACTAACAATCATGTACAATCAAGATCATCTGTTTGGATCGGAGTATGGAAAACAACAATCAATTGGGAAAATAGTAAGTCGCCGAGTGTTCAAGGGAATGCACTCAGCAAACCCTCTTGCACTTGGCAAACGCTCCAATAGTGAATCTAATTATACTTGAAGCACAAATCAGGGTGAAGGGTGAATTAATAGAGCTCCAATTTCATACCACAATACCACATACGTACATATCCATCAACTTTAGGGGTTGGGGAGCAGCATATATATGTTATTGTTATCTGTTAATTTGTGACTGAGAAGTGTGATCAGTATGATTATTAATCTCTTGCTAGTGAATTGTTTATATCTTACATATCAAGTTCATCACAAATCGTTTGGGTTTAACAATGGATGCATGCAATATATAAATTCTACAGGAGGGACAGCTTCATCACACACCGTGCGTTCTGCGACGCGCTGGCCCAGGAGAGCGCGAGGATGCCGCCCATCGGAGCCGGCATCTACGGCTCCAGCAGCATGGCCATCGGGCTCTCTGGCATGGCCGCCTCCCAGCTGCAATCCTTCCAGGACCAGGCTCACTCGTCGGCTGCCACCGCCATCAGCGCCGGCAACGCGCAGTTTGATCACCTCATGTCGTCGTCCGGCTCCCCCGCGTTCCGCGCCACGCAGCCAACGTCGGCGTCGTCCTCGCCGTTCTACCTCGGCAGTGCTGACGACGGCCAAGCCCAGCCCGCCGGCCACACCTCGTTGCTCCACGGCAAGCCGGCCTTCCACGGCCTGATGCAGCTGCCGGAGCAGCACCAGCCGGCGGGGAATAACGGCATCCTTAACCTGGGATTCTTCTCTGGCGCTAGCGGCGGTGGCCACGACGGCCGCCTCCTCTTCCCGGATCAGTTCAACGGCAATGCGGCCGGGAACGGCCGCGCCGGTGGCGGCGACCACGGCAACAGCAGTAACACCGATTCGGTGAGCATCTTCTCCGGGAACATGATGGGCAGCGGCTTCTCATCCTTGTACAATTCCCCCGATCAGGCTGTCGCGCCGCCGCAGATGTCGGCGACGGCGCTGTTGCAGAAGGCCGCTCAGATGGGGGCGACGACAAGCAGCAGCGGGCGCGGCAGCGTGAACTCTCTGCTTAGAGGGCTCGGGAGCGGCGGCGCTCTGAACGGGAAGCCCACCGGAGCTGGTGGGTTCATGGCCGGGGATAGCTCATCGAGGAGCACCTCTCAGACAGCGGAGAACGAGAGCCAATTCCGTGACCTGATGAACACGCTGGCGGCTTCCGGGAGCGGCGCCGGAGCGGTGTTCGGCGGCGGTTTCCCCGGCGTTGACGACAGCAAGCTGAGCACGAGGGACTTCCTCGGCGTGGGTGGAGGCGTGGTGCGGAGCATGAACGGCGCGCCGGGGCTCCCGCTCCGGCATGGCGCTGCCGGGCTGGGCATGAGCACTCTGGAACCAGAGATGAAGTAGCTAGGACGATTCAGAGATTCGGCGAGCCAGCACACACATGCATGCATGCATGCATGCATGCATTGCACTTCGAATGCATGGTAATTAACCACCAATTAAGTACTTATTAGGGTTCATCGATGCATGGAACTAGCTAATTATTCGAATAATATCGTATTTTGATTATTTAGGTTGAACTACTGGTGATAATATGCATGTTAATTATTGTTGATGACTTGGTCGATGCCTCGAATCATGCAGGAGTAGTGTAGTACGTGGAGCTTCTTCTAGAGAACAAGTCCGAGTTAACCATTTGATCGATCAATCTTCAATCTAATTTTCGCTAGGATTTATTAGCAAGTGGTGACAATTACCACACTGAAATTAAATTAGCAAACTTGCATTATTGCTTGCTTCTTCATGTTAAATATTAAGCTGATGTTATAGCTGTGTGTAGTGTATGTGTATACATCCGTTTAGATGTAAAAGCCGGCTCTTTTTCATTATCTAAAAATGTCAAACTGATGGCATCATCATGCTCTGAATTTTGGCTAGCTTGGTATCTGAATCATCCGTCAAGAATCTTAGCTAATAAGCTAATTCAATTCGTTTCATGTCTAGTGATGCACACATAAATATATTTGGGCTCCGTATCTATGCACAAAGCCCCCTCTGTGTACAAATGCACAAGCCTGATCTTGGCTCTACATCGTATCCAAAATCCAACGACAACACCATTTTTGCAAAAGGCTCCTTCTCAGTGCACCTCCACTTCTCCCTGCCAGTTTGCAAAAAACCTTTCCGAACTTATGTCATTGGATTTTGAATGTAGGGTGACGATCAGGCTTGTGCATTTATGCACTAAAGGATTTTGTGCATAGGATATGAAGCCACATACGTGTAGTACGTTTACTAGTGACCATTTAGTTTTGCACGCCTAACTAGCTAGGTATTTACATATATACATACATAGAGATATGGAGTAAAATTAAGGTAGGGAACATTTGGAAGTAGCTAAGAGCTACACAACAAGTATATAAGTTCATTCATGCATGGGTGAACACATTGAATTATTGGTGGTGTTTCCACGTGAAGAGAGATAATGAATGTACTAGTTCTGTTTCTTATATATTTATTTTTTGCATTTGTAAAAAAATAATAAGTCAACTAAAATATTTTAGTTGTGAATTATTTATTTTGTTTTAAAAATATGTGTTGTTTATTTATGAGAAAAGTAATATTATTTTATAAATACAAATATGTAAAAATGATAACAAAATTACTACATGCTGTAAAAAAATTTATATTTAGAAAATGATGTTAGAAAATAATTGGAAAATCTAAACCGATTTATATACTCACTCCTACAAAATGTAGAAATCTTTAGACTTAGACAAACAAATTAAGTATATATACAAAAAAACTATAATATTTTTTTTGGAGTTGGCGAGTGTGAGCCCATTAGTATTTAGTTAGAGACTTAAAGTAATAAGTAATAAAATCTAAAAATTGTATGAATAATTTAAAGATAAAATGATTTATCTATAAGTATTAAGTTGCTAGATTTTAAATTAATTTTGAACTTTATTTTGTACTCCCTTCATCTCATAATATAGCAACCTAAAACCGAAGGGAATATTTCATACTACAACGAATCTGGATAATGACATTGTTCAAATTCATTGTACTATAAAATATCTGATTCGATCTTGCTATATTATATGGAGAAAGTAATAAGAGCAACCACAAAGTATTTAGACTACTTGGTCCATATAAATGAATTAAAAATAGCCGGTCTTTAAGGGTTGTTTGGCTCTCCTAGGCTAAAGTTTAGCCCCTATCACATCAGATGTTCGGATACTAATTAGATGGACTAAACATGAGTTCATTATAAAACTAATTGCCTAATTAATCCATCATTAGCACATTTTTACTGTAGCACCACATTGTCAAATCATGAACTAATTAGGTTTAAATAATTCATCTCGTGAATTAGCTTAGGGGTTCTGCAATTAATTTTCTAATTAGCTCATGTTTAATTATTTTTATTAGCATTCGAACCTCCGATATAACAGGAGCTAAACTTTAGCCTAGTGGAGCTAAACGGGGCCTTAGTTATAGAAATGTGCATAATGGTAAATATCTATGTGGACCAAATAGGTGGAACTCACGAGCAAATAAATCATGCAAAATCATACCTAAGAGAAGAGATAAATCATTTCTTTATTTTACATGGATAGGTAGCTTAACCTATTTTTTATACAGATTAGTTTACAATGTTTTTGGATAACTGAATCTAATTCTTTATTTTCTCTAGACTATTTTACTATAACACTGTGGTTGCCAGCAAGGAGAGGAAAGCTAGCATATATGATCATATGTGACACACATGCATGCAAATCTGTGCAGTTCTGTGAGCACACTGTCAGATGCATAGCTGCTGAATGTGACTCTCACTTTCTGAGAAGGTCATGCATGCATTGCGACCAGTCTAGATTGCTACCAACATCCATTACGTACGTGGCAACACACGTACCAGCCCTGCAGGGAATCCGTATATGCATCAGTGTACGTACGTCCATCTTGAAACGTGACAATTAATAATGATGGATTGACCGATGAACGAACGGCCATAAAATATTTAGGGGTGAAAATTTCACATTAAGGTGTTGTTTGGTTTTTTGTCCAAAAATTTAGTCTCGTCACGTCGAATGTTTAGATACTATTTTAGAATATTAAATTTGACTATTTATAAAACCCATTAATAATCAATTGATTATTCACGGGACGAATCTAATAAACTTAATTACATCATAATTTGACAATGTGATGCTACAGTAAACATTTGTTAATTATAAATTAATTAGGCTTAATAGATTCATCTCACGAATAATCTTTTGATTTTGTAATTATTTTATAATCCACTTTTCTCGCCCGTACACCATATGGAATTTAACTCAGCTAAATAAGTCGACTATCTATTAGTCGGCCGACTAATCGTGATTAGTCGCGATTAGTAAGTCGATCAGCTTTCTAGTCGAGCTAGTTGCTCGGAACTTCTTGATCGGTCGAAAAAAACGATAAGGTCGACTAATCGCGATTAGTCGGCCGACTTGTAACCAGTTCTTTGTACATAGGGGCAAAATGGTCATTAGGGGACAAAATACAGTATAATATACCAAACTTATATAAAATTAAAAGGGGTATTTTTTGAAGAAAGAACACTAAAAGAGGGCATATAATGAATTACACACTAAATGAGGGCAAATCCTAAATTTTCATCTAGTAAAGAGGGCAAATCCTGGATTTTCTCCACAAAAAATCATTTTAACACCGCGGCACCATGAAAACTTTTAGGATATAGAAATTTGTAAAAATGCCATTACAATTTTCAATAATTTTAAAAAAATGCCACTGTCAGTGACTGTGGTAGGTCATATATATCAGTGACACACCAATGGCATATTTCAAAACCGTGAAAATTGTAATGGCATAGAAAAATTTAACCCTTTGGGATATGACTAGCTCAAATATTATCGGCTCACCAAATCTATGAACTCATTTTAAACATATCACTACTTTTTGGCCACACCTCTTGTTAGTTGCTCCCCTCTAGACATATATAAATGTGACACCATATCTTCTCGGTGATTTGTGGTGAGTACCCAATCTTTTATAACTCTCCTTAATTGCGCTCTACATACTTGAGCTGTCTCACTCCTCATATGGATATAAATGATTAAGTCCTGTAAACAACTACTAATTATGTTGCCATATTGGAAATTATAAAGATTGTGTGACATATATATATATTAAATATATCCATGTTATTTTTATCATGTTGTGTCATAACATCTTCATCGTATTTGTATAATAAGCACAATTTTGTGCTTCTGCAATATAAGTTGCAATAACAAATACAATTGTTTACTTTCTGAATGGTTGTGTGGTTTATACACAATTAAACATATACTATTGCCAACTATTGTGTCAATAAACTAATCATATTGTTAGTGTAAACGAATTATTACATGACATGTTCAATAAGCCTCAAATGGCTTAGGACTAAGTATAAGTATTTTGATCCGAAAGTATGCCTCTAAATAGAGTAATATCGTACATCTGGAAGTATGTGTATTTATGTTAGGTGAAAAAAGTGTGTGATCCCTTTCTCAGCGGTAAAGAGGGGGTATTTATAGATATAATTTATAGAGGGTAATACATTATTACTCCCTACTTACAACTGACTATACTTATAATGCATAGTACAAATATACAAAGGGGTAGCATGGTAAAAAAATAGTATGTAGTGATGTAAAGTGCACATTCCATCAAAAGGGATGTGCATCCCTAGCCTGGTATTGGTTTGGGGCTTTGAAGCAGTTTGCACCCATTGAGGGGTTGTTCGTTTAGTCCCCTTGGGGAAGGGGGTTGAGGGAGATTGGGAAGGATTAGAGGGGATTTATACTACAATCCCCTCCAATCCCCCTCAATCCTTTCCAATCCCCTTCAATCCCCTCATAACCGAACAAACCCTGAGCTGGTATTTCTAAAGGCTCTGGTATAGAGGGCTTTAGGAATCTCAACTTCGCCCCCCTCCAAAGGCTCTGGTGAACTACTTTAGGTTTCGAACACCTTTGAAGGCTCTGAGTGAATCGAAGCTTCTGGATCATCGAAAAGGTTTCAGGCTCGTTAATTAGTGCTTGATATCTTCTTAAGTGTGGCTGAATATAATTTCCCCAACAATATCCCTTCGTATTTATCTCTTCATGTTAGAAGGGGTGGATGCGCCTTGAGCTTCGGCTATACTCTGAACTTTAGTGCTTCGATGCCTAACTTATAAATCTAAGTGTTAGTATGTAATAGTATTAATAGGAATTTAATGCACTCATGGGCCTTGATAAAATGCACACTTGAAAGCCCAAATGACACTAGCAACGGTCACATCTTTGAAGCTGAACCGTCGCGTCTCTAGTTTGATGCAATTGCTTTTTATCGTGGCCCCACATGTCAGTGGTTGTGTGGGGTTGAAATGTGGTGGAAACATTTTGTGCCAGGGGTAGTGCTCTACAGTTTTCACCACCTATTTAATCCCTTTTGTGCTCACAATTCATTTTTACGCTTTCAAGATTTGAGCTCTCAGTTTTTAGTTCTCTAGCGCTCTTAACCACCTTAGCCTGCGTACTTCGGTGCTCATAGCCATTTAGAGCAAATCCCATCATCAACCGCTAGATATGATGAAGAAAACTTCAATGAAGCCTAGCCTCCACACCATAGTGGCATCTTTGTTAGTCAAAGTGTAGGTGGTTATTGCACCTGCAGCAAATGCTTTGGCATCTACCTCGAAGGTGTAAAAGGTGAAAGATTTGTGGCCTCCTTCAAAGGGGAGTCGAGAGCAAACTTTAGAGATGATGGAGACAACATCAATTGTGGTCTCTATGGTGGGGCCATACGAAGACAAGGTTGAGTCACCGAGTGAAGCTCGTCTACCGAAGAGAGAAGTAGTTTTGGCACCTCAGAACAATGAGACGGTCATCTTTGAAGTCAGGCTTGGACTTCCTACCTCTCGATTGCTAGGGGAGGTGTTGCAGATGTTCCACCTCGAGCTCTCATAACTATTGCCGAATTCTTTGGTGAGGTTGTCCATATTTGAATAGATAATGAGAGCAGAAGTGTGGGGGGGCTGATCCGACGTCTTCACAATGCTTCACAAAGCCAATTGCCAACCAAAGCGGTGATCGTAGGAGGAAAAGTCTATAAAGATGCTAGGTTTTGGGAGTGTCAACTTCTAGCTCTGAGAAGAGTACCCAAACATCTTCCCTATGAAGGCTTCAAACGATAGGTAGTACTCGAAGTGGGAGTGGAAGTGGTTCTATGTGATCATGGGCGATGATGCTCACCTTCGCTCCACCAATGCCACCATTACGTACAGTCTCCATGCTAAGGAGGCTCCGAGTAGGCTGACATTACAGTCCCACCTCCAACTCCTGAAGCTAATCATGGCTTGGATGAGCATGAGAGACCTAGGATAGGAGTTCATTCTAATAAGGATGATCCATCATATTGAGGACTCCGCTGATGGAGAGCCAAAATCATTGGCTTCAAAAAATATTTGTAAGTTCAATCAAACCACAAGCGACCTTTTCTTTGTATAGTATTAAACTTAAGTTAATAACCTTTTTTTAGTGGCTCGAGTCAAACTCACCCCTTAGCAAGCGGTGAAGGTGGTGGAGCAAGTCGTTGGACTCCCCACTACTACTAAGTAGTCGAAGTGCCTCACACTTGTTGAGAAGTGAGAGTGCTTTAACCGGGTATGGGACAAGCAAGGCGCTACTCCGCTCAAGCTACCAAACCTAACCTCGAGTGGTGGGACTCCAAAGAGGAAGCACTCAACAGATGATGTAGGAGTGTAGCGTCTAGAATTTAACTAATTCCAGACTTTATTGAAATTCCAAAGAAAATCAATAATAACAAGATGTTCATCACATGACATTATTCATACGTCAAACATTCGTGGTTCTCAGACCACATTATTACACAAACATTAAAAGAAAAGAAACTAGTAAAATAATCTTCAGGATGAACATCTCTTCCAGACTCGCATTCTTGACTGGGTCGCTACTCTAGACCATCCTCGTTGTAATAGACCGCCACTTCAATGGGTATGAGTACAAAAGTACTCAACAAGCCACCGAGAATGCAATAGTAATGCAGGGTAATAACAAAGGAAGGGTAATGGTCTAAGTGCAGAAAAGTACATTTTTATATTGCAACATTTAATGTTGTCAAGTTTAATCGTACAGAAAATTAAATCATGAACAATACAACATATTCTAACTCGAGGAGTACAGTCATCCCTCCTCGCTCAACAGTCCTTACATGTCCATTCATCATGCAACACTTCACAAGTATAAACTAACTGTGGGATGTCGACGTCACTCCACCCACCCTTGACCGTGGGCTCGACTTTTTGAGAAGATTTAGACTCTGATAAAAGGTGTACCACTAGACCCACAAGGCACTCGTTCCCGCATACCGCAGTGTGTCCAAATGACCCAAGGCACAAGAACTCATGCTGAAACCTTTAGCATGAAGCGCTCCAACCCAATGACACACACTATAGGTGTTGACATGAAAATGTGCCCCCGCACTTGGGTCAGTTCGACGATCCAAAAGCGTGTGGATACTTAGAGATGAGCCTAAGCATAACACAACACTAACATCGTGTTCCAACTATCCTTAACAGTGGTAAGGAGGTGGAGTCGCCAGGTAATCAGATCACAAAGAAATAATCCAAGTAGCCGAAATATATAGATAAAATGATCCAATCAGCCGAATGGATCCAGATTGGTTTGGAGTGTACTGTGCGAAGGGTGCGTCGAAGGTAGCCTTCAGCGTTCGGATCGATCTGGCTGAAGACAGGCTCTGAGACGATCATGACGTGAAATCACCTCTGAACGACAGGGTCTGATGTGAAGCCTCTGACACAACAAAATCCAACGCAGAGCGCTGGTGCGATGACGTCTGGTGCGAATCACTGGCTCCGATGCGAAGTGGCTCCGGTGCACGGGACTCGACCAGACCGACAACAGCATGATGAATCCGGCACGGACGGACGCAGCGAAGACTCACCGAAGTGTGATATGTCAGCCTCCGAAACTAGCTTCCTAACTCCAGAAACCTTCGGCGAAGGGGCTCCGAAACATGAAACCTATAGAAAAACGAAGATCAAATGCCAATTTGGCCTGGAGAACAAATTACCAAGTGTTGCAGTATACAAAACGAAGGGTAGCAATTTGTTACGTAGATTAATGGATGGTTCACAAGCGAGCCAACAAGGTGATAGCAGTCTATTACGTAGATTAACAGATGATTCACAAGCGAACCAACAAGGCTTACCACTGTTACGGCGTGGCCGATGGAGGGCTTCTAGTGCAAAACCACGAAGGTGTACTGATACTAATGCGAATAGTAAAGAAAATAAAGGTATGATTCAAAGCTAGGGCTTTGTGATTGATATGTGTTGTGGGGGGTCATATGAACCGTCCTCACCCTTGTATTTATAGGGGCTAGTCTTCTTGTCTCTAACTCTAATCTGATAAGATTCGGCCTAATCAAGATTAGAGATAAAAACAACATGAATCTGTATCAGACTCCTTATCCAAAGCCTACCCTAAATGGGCCTTCGGCAGGCCCACCGAAGGGTGCTCCTTGGGCCGAAGCTTCGGCGAAGCAGGCCGTCGAAGGGCCTTTGGGCCAAAGCCAGGCCTGCGAAGCAGGCCGCTAAAAGGCCCCCGAGGCTCCATGCAGATGGGCATCTGGCACTTTAGGGATTCGGTCTATACTAGGAGTTGCATATTTTCGGCCCAAATTACCACCACTCAATGGCGGGTCCATGCAGCTGGTGGGCGAACATCACACGCTCCTGATCGGTACATGGCAGCAACTATAGCTTCTTGGTGATAGTGCGGAGCCAATCACCTGCCTCCATGGGATTAGTAGTGCTGGAGAAGGTGGGTGGCCTGACCCACAGAAACTCTGACAGCTGTGAGGCCGGCACCAGTGCTGGAGGTGGGACCAGGGCTGGCGTAGGTACTGGTGCTGGCGCTGGTGCTGGTGGGGGAGCCTGACGCTCTATCACTGACAACTGATGCTTGAGTTGCTCGAGCTTTTCCTGTTGCCGCTGCATCTATGACATAAGTATAGCCATCATATTATTCTAGTTGACCATAACCCCATCAAAAGTGGGATGGGTCGACGCAGGCAGTGGTACGGCCTATCGAGGCCCTATGGTGCCCCAGCTGGGCCCACCCAAGCTTCTCAGAATCCTGTTGGCATGAGTCTCAACTGCCTGGTTGTGATCCTCAGTAGCTGGCTGACTGGCTCTGGCATTGCTAGCCTCGGGGTTGCCACTCGGGTTGGAAGACATCTGTAAGAAGATAAGCGGACCTACCCAAGAGAAAAGTAGAGGAAACTTAGCAAAATAGAGAATAGCTTTTATCGAAACTAGTTTCTTTTATTTCTAAAATGAATGAAGAGTTGTTCTAACAAAATGATATTACAACGCGCACATCCTCGGCACAGGTTGTCGGGTATGCACACAAACAAATGGACTCCAAGCAACAATCTAACAAACATGCAGGCAAGCAAACTACAGACATCAAACTAAACTAACAGACACGGACGACCAAAAGCACAAACGACGCTCTACAATGACTCAAGGAGCTGCCACCTCCTGCGCCCACTCTGAAGGAATTGTGCCCAAGAAAATTACCGGACGATCGTAAGTTCCGATATGACATCGAAAGTCCTGGTTATTTTTTGAATTATAAACCAAGAGCTCAAATCAAAAGTTACGATATGGTATCAGATGTTCCGATAATTTATGGTTTGTGAAACCGAGAGCTAAAATCTAAAGTTCTGATTTGGAATTGGAAGTTCTGATTATTTCTGATTCAGAGACAAGGAGTTCAAACCAGAAGTTCTGATTTGGAATCGGTTGATCGGAAGTTTTGATAGGGTTATCGGAAGTTCCAATGTGTTCTGGTTTGCAGATCAAAAGGCTAGATTGAAATTTCCAATGTGGGCTGATTTACAGATCGAAAGTTCCAATAGAGGTATCAGAAGTTTCGATTAGGGCGTAACAGATTGGATCTATTAGAGATTTAATTATAGTTAAAGGTCCACACCTTGGCATTATAAATAGGGAGGAGGAGGTCATGGATATAGGTTTTTAGAAGTCCTAATTGCTCCACCCTAGCCTCCACGCCTCTCCTCTCCCTTCCTTCTTGATCTTAAGAGTTGAGATTGATATCTCTCCCCGGTTCTCACGAGCGGTGCTAGCACACCGACGTGGGAGCAATCCCTCCATGTACGTGTGGAATCCATAGAAGTGTTGCTTAAACAGTGACACTCACCGTCTTCTTCACGTGGACATCGCCGGTCTTCGTCGATTGGATCGCCGGGGAACAGGTAGAGCGAGACGAGGAAAAGCGAGGACGCGCTTCCCCAATATCTTCTTCCGCTGCACTAGTGTGTCTCGCGTAAGAATGTAATGATTCATGATCCCTTAAGTGCATGGTTACAGGGTTTGGAGGCAAAATTTTTGAATTTGCTAACTAGCGTAGTTTCCCCATGTCCCAACACACTCCCCCCAAAGTGTAGATTCTAGGCCTTTGTAAATGCTTTGATTCAAATGTAATTGGCCTCAAAATACTTAATGAGAAATGGAAGCATTTCATATTTGTACTCAGGATCATGTTTTGAGTTCTGAAGGTGACATCAAAGTACTTGAAGCCACTGAGGCCTTTGTCATGAATGGGTAGTCTTCAAAGTAGCTAGGTTCGAAGGTTGTACACAAAGTTCATCATCTTCGTTAGATTTAATCATTCATCATCTTTGTTAGATTTAACCGGTTTTGACGGAGCAACCCCTAAACCCAGAGGTATTGTAGATAATTTGGATTTCTTTGCCTTCAACGCTTAGCCTTAGGGACTTCATTTGTGGGCCGACCTTCAAGAAGAGAGGAGGGCCAAAAAACCTTCAAAGTGAGGTGGTTTAAAGCACAAGTGAAGCCCTTCGAGTCGAGGCAGTCAACAATGGCAACGGTGGCTCTGACAGTGGTTCAGATCCTGCATGTAGTCATTGTTGAGCAAGGGGTATGCGCTTCTTGCTAGGCCTCGATAGAAATTATACATGAGATGTCTTATAATTGACTTTATTGTATTCAAAGTGTAATTTATTTGTGTACTTTGTAACATCTGAGGTTTAACAAAGTTTTACTGCAACTTGTATTTGAAGTATACTCGCTGCTGATGAATATCGAAGGATAGTTCGAGAGCATGTGTACTTACTCCCCCTTTCTCGTGGCAGGTGCAAATTTGCAGACGTGCTATGAGTAACTTGCATGCGTTAGCGGTATGCTTTGATTCACAAAAAGTGAGCTTATTTTTAAGGTGTACTTCGAATATGTGTCCTAAAACCTTTTGGGACTTTAGGTCGCTTGGGACTGGTGGGTATGCCTCAAGGTAGTTACTCATAGACGATCCCATTTTTCTTTATACCATTTGGTCTCGAAGGCACTATGTAGTGATAATGGTGGAGTGGATTCACCGAATTTTTGGGGGTCCACAAATAAATTGAACACTGTTGCAGTAAAACTTGAAGGTCACCATTGGATGAGAGATAGATGGCACAGATTTAAAATGTGTATATGAACACGATACCTATTTGAGCACTGAATACGTTGCCACAAAGAAATGCATTAGAGGTAACACAAAAGGAGTTGCATAAAACAAAACAAACAGGAACAAACGCTTGTTACAAACTGAAAGCCTCTACGAGATCAACCGCCGCCATGACACTGCACTACTGAAAAAAGGTCCCTACCAACTAGGCTAGAGCGGAGGATGTACATTGAAATTGCAAAACAATTATGTACAACTAGGAGGGGCAAAATTCCTCAGTTGCTCACCAAAATTTTGGTTGGTGATTAGTGAAACACCGACAATTTAACTAATCTGAAAGAATCCCTTCCAACTCTGGATCCTCCGGTCTGAGCAGTGCATCATCATCCGCTTCAGCATCAAATGTCTCCTCTCTCCCTGCAGAAGCATCTTCTTCTGCCTCGGATCGACCAGCCTCTTCATCAGTATAATTAGGAACTGCAGGCTCGCTAATGGCTATTCCTCTCTCAGCACCATTACTTGAGCCTCGCTCGATTTGAGAGTTTGATTTCGCTGCTGTTTTGCCATCGGTCTTTTCACATATACAGGTGGAGGGGTTCTCATGAAATTCTCCCCTTCCTGGTCTGAGTTCCCTGGGCTCTCCCATAAATCCCTTCTGAAACATGCGCACTTTTGAGGAGAATGCATCCCATGACATGTTTCTTCTGTTCAAAATTAAGGGATATAGCCTTTTAGCATTTGGTCGGATTGTTCTCTTATGCCCGAAATACCTCCTGCCAAAAGCAGCATAGATGGTCAGAACAAATAAGAAACTACAGTGACAACAAAGGGATACAGCAGCAGAATAAAGGTATGCATACCTTCTCCCAGCCAAAATTTTAGCCATATTACCATTGTTGTTAGTCACAAAAGCATCACTTCCATCACATACAATAAAATCAAGTGCAGCCATGCGAGATGAGTATTTAGAGAAGGGAGCCAGCTCCTCTTTGCTTGATATTGTTTCTTTTGTGTGGAGATTGGGAAAGAGCGCTTTGAGGGGTGCTAATGTACTTGCCCCACCATATATCTCCCCCGATGCAACATAAATGTGAACGTCATTTCTGTAGCCCAGTGCTCTCAACATCACTCCCACCTCTTCAGGAGTCAATGGGCATCTACCTTGCCTTCTTCCTTTATCAGGGTTGCTAACCTAAATAAGCAGAAGGTTATATTAGGTTGTTTGTTTGATCATGGATCCATGCCATTTAAGTAGCTACTAATACATTATGATAATATGCCACACATACATGCAAGGTTTTCCATCTCTTCCGTATTGCACCTAGTTCTTTTCTCTCTCTTTCCCCACCGCCATAATAGCACCCCGAAAAGGCAAGCATATCAGGTTCAAATCTGGCATCCAAGAGAAAGATTATTTAGAGAAAAGGAAAAAGGCTGAGAACACTAAAAACTAAAGATACGACATATATGAGTTGAGGTAGAGTATTTGTAGTTCTCATACAAGAAAAGTGGAAACCAGTATAACTTCAGACCAAGACAGCATATTCATACTTGCTCTTCAACCCCGCTGGACTATTTCCCCTGCTGATCCTAGATATCTACCAAAGTACCAATCAAAAGTATAGACGACAAATATGAAGCAATGGTCACCCCAATCCACTAAACTTGACTGCTCCAGACAAGAGACTCTATTTACTAATAACTAATAAGACCAACAAATGATTAACTTCCGCTTATCCATAAAATATGAGACCAGTCTTGTTAATACACAGCCATAGCATCCAAGAGTCCACTTCTCATGTGGCATTCTGAAGTCAGTAGAGATGTTCTAGGATGAGTACATGCTCACAGAATGGCCAAAACTATAGGACTCTAAAAAAAGCAGTTTTCACCCCTGCACCACTTTCAACAGTGTTGGCCAACAACTTCAAATTATATCTCCCTTCACTGTTTCGTGCATCCTCCCTCTTGAATCTGGGCTATGCTCAGTTAGGGTCTTCCTGATTAAATAAACAGTCTAATGAGCCAAAATATGTCATCCTAGCTAGGGTGATGAAAGTGGCCCCCTTTTAATCTAAAATGGGTGTCAAAAGTATAATCCCATGAGAAAAAGAAACTATGTACTTCGCACATGTAGCACTAAGATTTCTCTTGTTTTGTATTAAAGAAAAACCAAAATATGAGAGCAAAACCATGAGAACTTGAAATGTGTGTACCTTAAATGAAGAGCAATAAAATATTTGCTCCTCCCTCTCATTCTTTGTATTAACTTTTCACCCATTTCTTCTATTAAGCCAGTAAATCTCAACGCGTGGTAGTTTACTCTGCATCTCAGCTTCTGCAGGTCAGTGTCCAACCTATTTGCTAGCCTATAATCAAATTTCGTCAACCGAACAGCCTGCATCAAGTAAAAGTAATGATATAACTTATAAGGCATCATAGTATTTGAACTATGAGTGTTTAATCCTCACATAGTCAACCATTTTACTTTAAATACAGATTTTTAATAATCTCTGAACAGAAGAAGTGAATTTATTAAAAGTCACACAAGGTGGTCAATGGTCAATCATTGGAGTGCAACTGTGTAAGTATGGGCAATTGATTGTAACAACCAAGCATATGAAATCTCTCTATTCCTGAACACAGATATCATAACATTTACAGGATGGATTAGGAAAAGGAAAACATAATAGCAAACTAATATATCTCACTATTACACATTGCTATAAAGATAATACAATGACTTACATGTTTCTTAAGAAGTGCAGGCAACACACGGTTCAAATAACATCGTTGAGTACATTTTCGGGGCACGCGCATTCTATGAGGAGTCCGTGGTTTACCTCCTATCTCTGGAAGCTCTTTCACAATCTTTACATCCTTTGATAGATTTGAGATGAACCAGTCGACGTCAAAAATTTCAGAAAAATTGCTGCAGAGAAATGGTTTTAAATACAAAAACAAGACTTTGTAGAAACATGGGCAGTCTTAGAATATTTGGGCAGGAAGTGCTCAGTACTCGAAATAACCTTGCATCTTTCCAGAAAGATGTCTGGTCCAGTTTGGGAACTATAAGTGTGGCATTTAAAATACGCGCAGCAACAACAGCATCAACTATCTGAAAAGCAGAGCATACCTTAGTTAAGTTGATGGCCATAATTATGAATATGGAATCAGAGAAGACATGTAACTACTACAGAGATAAATGCAACATAATGTCATATTGAATCACACAAAATATATGCTAACAATAGGGGAACAAATATGTTGTAAAAATAATTTGCAATACAGAGACAACAGGTGCACAAGTTGATTCTTCATGTACATTTGCAAACTGATCCTATCCATCCACATGCATCACAGAATATGATCAGGAACAGTGTGGCACATATCTTACCCCTGTTCTCTGTTGATTGAGGCCTCCACTTGTAACAATCATCAAATAGCGGTCTGGTTGTGTGACAACACTTGAATCTGGACAATTTAGAACATTGACGAAGATAAAAGAAAATTTAATTCATACAACAAACAATGGTACCACTGCCACAAAAACCTTCAGCAGTGTTCTAAACGGCGGTCCTAGGCGGGCGCCTAGGCGCCATTAGGCGCTGGGCGGCGAGCCAGCGCCGCGCGGAGGGGCTCGACGGCCGGCTGGGCGCGCCAGGCGCCTAGGCGGGTCAACCGCGCCCTAGGCGGTTGACCGCGGCGCCTAGGCGCTCTGGGCGGCGACAGTCAGGACGCTATTTACTGCATTCTAGGGGGTAAAAAGCAAAAATGGCTAGGGTTTTTTAGCTTTCCTAGCTCCTGGCATTCAAGCGTCGCCGCCGCCACTGTTGTTCGACTCCAGCCGCCACTGACGTCGCCGCTGGTCACCGCGCTCCGCCGCGGGCTCGCCGCCGCTCTGCCACTTCGGCCTTCGCCGCGCCTCCGTCTGGACTCTGGCCATCTTCCCTCACGGCGGAGCGCGCGACGACTTCGGCACTCGGCAGTCCGGTGGCCTCCCCGTGCAGTCGTGCTCCGGCCTCCGGCGGCGCTCGTTCTCCGGCGCGGCTCGGTCCACCGGTGCACTGCACTGCTGCTGCTCACCCAGAGACCCAGAGGCAGACACCGAGACACGCACGCGCCCCTGTGCCCCTGTCCAGTCCAGGCGCCCCTAGGCGCCGCCTAGGCGCCCCTAGGCGCTAGGTGGCCAGTCTCCGCCCGACTAGCGCCTAGCGCCTTTTAGAACACTGACCTTCAGTATGTAGAATGCATTAGAGACGTGCATACTACAACTGTAGAACAAATCTAATATCTACATTCTAAAATAACCTACTCAGGTAGAGCAAACTTTAACCAACAGTTAATGGGAAAAAATCACGCACCAAGGAACTTGCTGCTTGAATTGCTGCACCCATAGAATTTGCTAGAAAACTTAGAACCCCAAAGGTCATCTGCCTCTCTCTGCAGTTTGAGAAATGGTAACTAAATAAGAAATCCTGAGTGCACAAGGTCTAATTCAAGATACGTTAGAGAAAAAGTAACAGAATGAGTAAACATTTTGTGGCTCTACATTTTAAAATAATGAGCTTTGCTACATTACATAAAATCAGTTTAACTCAATCTCACGGGGTCAGGCCTCTACAGAACCCATGAGAACAACTTCTTTTTCAAAAGGAAAAAAACTTAAATCCGTGACAAGAAGTTACAAATACTCTGGAGCATCCAAATCCAACCCACATAAATAAAATAGAGAAGAGCTCAATTTAATAGCTTATGATAATCTCATTTGCTTCAGAAATGGCACATGGAATGGATCTTAGTCACTAAAACTAGAACTAGGGCAGTGTATCTAGCTGATTTTTCTAACAAATTGAACGAAACAACCACGTAACCAACAGATTCTGCGAATTAATGGACGAATTAGCTCGCTTAATATAACCAGAGAAGTTTATGCTTACCGGAAGGCGGGAAATCTCGCGGCGCTCGGACTCCACAGTGCTGCCGGCGCCGGAGCTGTTCTGCTGCGCTCGGAATGCATAGAGCGAGACGAGTTAGATCGGGATATGTGAAGGAAAAGCAGAAGCAGCTAGGGTACTAGTGCAGCACCAGGGCATGTGGGGAGCGGCGACGAGAGGAAGCGAGGACCGGGTGATCGGAGACTGGCGGCGGGGAAACGTAGAGCAGCGCGACGGCGGCGAGGAATAAGAGCAGGAGCGCCGCCGCCGGCAGAACGGCGGGGCGCGGGCACTTGTGGTGGCCCCCACGCCGTCGAGGCTGCGCCATCTCCGGAGGTCAGAGATCTCAGGCTAGAGAGGGAGTGCCGCGACGGCGGCGGCGGCGGCGGCGGCGGGGTGGTCGCCGAGACGGCGGCGACATGAACTTTCCAGAAGGTGTACTAAACTGAATTTCGTATACCAAATTTTGTTACTTTTCATATTTTCGTTATTTATAGCACTGCAGACTACGCAAAATACACCACAGCTGTTTGGATATTAAATTGAAGAACTAAAATTAAATTAATTATAAAAACAATTGTAGAATCGGAGTATAATTCGCGAGATGAATTTATTAAGCATAATTAATCCATGATTAACAAATGTTTACTGCAGCATCACATTGTCAAATCATGATATAGTTAGACTAATTAAATTCGTCTCGCAAATAATTTACCGATTACGAATGGGTTTTGTAAATAGTCCATCAAACCAAACATCCTCCGAAAAGTCGAATGCATATTTGTGAACGAAATTTGATAAGCCAAATATATGACTTAGATTTGCAAGTTGAGCTCAAAGACCTGAATCCAGAAAGATCTGAATCCAGAGTTTGTATATTAAAATAATTGATTTAGATTTTTTTATAGTTTAATATAAAATACAGATTGTTTAACAAAATATGTTGATCAACTTTAAAAATTAGAGTATGTTTGGTTCGATAATAAGATTGAATGAAATAGTTTTATTCCATTTTTTATGAAAATAATTTTGATTGTTTGATGTAGTAATAAATTTCTGTTTGGTTTGAAAATAGGGTTAATTTTTTCAATTACATTACAATTTTCACGGTTTACCAATATACCGTCGGTGTGTCACTGACGGATGGGGACCGCCACAGTCACTGACAGCGGTATGTAGGCAATTTCTGAAAATTATAATGGTATATGAGTAATTTTCCCTTGAAAATACGATGACCTCTACACTGAGCCAAAAGGGGCGACTTTTGTAAAATGAGGGGTAGCTTGTATGATGTCTTATATTGCTATATTAGCAAAACACTATATTTAAGGTGCATTTGGTTCTGTTTTTGAAATTTGTTTCTGTTGTGAAAATGGATTATCAAATCTACTTCTCCTATGAAAAATAGTTTTTTCTAGTATAAATTTAAAAGTAGCTTAGATCCTATTTTTTTGTTTTTGTTTTTCTGTTTTTTCGGTACAAATTGGATAGCATGAATTCAAGGTGTCTTAATTGATCTAGCATCATGGTGGGTTATATACATTGCATAATTTCGTGAGATAATTATATAGTTATCAGTTATTTTATGAGATAAACTATAGACTTTTTTATTTATATAATATATTTTTTTAGTTATTTAGTTGCATCAATGTTGACTATTTCCTATTTATATATATGTATGGAATATTATAATGATGAAAATTATGTTAATTATAAAAGTAGCTGGCTCACGGTAGCTTTTTCACATCAGCTTTAACCAAACGACTTTCAGTTTTTCCACAATAAACAACTCACAACAGTTTTTTCACAGCAGACAACTCACATTAGAACCAAATGCACCCTTAAAATCCATATTCTCAACCATGATTTCTTAGTGTAGGGCCACATTAATTTTTTATATGTTTCTCTCATCTCTTCACCTCTTGGGTGCGTTTGGTTCTGCTTTAAAAGCTTCTTCTGTTATAAAAAAGCAGATACTTGACCAAATGGGTTTACTAAAATTACTTCTGCTATGAAAAAAACAGATTTTTCTAGTATAAATTTGGAAGCAGCTTGGATCCTGCTTTTGCTTTTCTGTTTTTCTGATTTTTAGTACATATTAAATAGTATGAATTCAAGGTGTATTGATTGATCTAACATTATTATGGTTTGTATTGCATTGTACAATTTCATGAGATAATATGTGGTTGTCGGTTACTTTATGAGATGAACTATGTATTTTTATTTATCTAATATATTTTCCAGTTATTTGGTTGCATCAATGTTGAGTGTTTCCTATTTATATATATGTATAGAATATTATAATGATGAAAATTATGTAAATTATAAAAAACAGTCAGCTCACAGCAGTTTTTTCACAACAGCTTCAACCAAACGACTTTTAGTTTTTCTACCGCAAACAACTCATAGCAGCTTTTTCACAGTAGACAGCTCACAACAGTTTTTTCACAGCTTACCAAACGCACCCTCAGTCAATCCCTTTCTATTTCTATCTTGTATGTTGTGAAGACATGATGTTTAAGTATTGTTTCTTCATCTTTTATAATCTCTTTTTATTAATGTATTTGTCGCATCACTTTTTTCTTATGTAACGGCGTATTAAATATGTAATACATTATTCTAGATGGATGGTTGTGACTCTCCGATCTGATCGCAATTCCTCTCATGTCCTTACACGGAGTAATTGAGGCACGAAATTCCTGAACCATCATCAATGGAGAACGTGTGAATGCGTGCGGGTGTTGATGTTGGGGATTTTGGCGATAAACAGGTTGATATATTGTTTAGAATAAATTATCAGCTAACACATCTGACTTCAAAAACTGTCAAAACTGTGCTCTTTGTCTCACGATTAGCCTAAAACTTCTACAATTAATTTTATAATTACCTTATTTTTAATCTTTCTAATTAATATCCGAACATCCGATGTGAAAAAGATTAAACTTTAATCCAAGGTATCTAAACACCCTCTTAAGTTCATCAGGGTTCATGTCCAAAGAAGTTAATTTATGCAAAAATATCTCACACAGACTAAAGTAGTCAATTTATGCTAAAATCTCACCTGCTATTATAATTTTTAAGAATTTAAAGAATATCAAAGACAAGTCAATGACTATGATTACCTGTAAGTGACAGTGATAATATAGTGACACATTTCCAATTTTTCCTTAATTTATCAAATCAACAAACAGGAAATGACACAATGGTTGTTGCAGTGTTCATTCATTCCATGAAAAGGTAGAAATGTTAAGTTTAACCCTCATCCTTGCCAGCATATGCACATCAGATTATCAAAAATAAATTTAACCATCGTGTAAAAACAGAAGAGCTCGGAGAAGCTTGACAACAGTTCTACAAAATTCAGATCGGATATATACTGATTCACCACATAATGCAACATCAACCTTTCTCAGATATACAAGAATTCTAAGAACCAGTCAAGAAGCACTATTAGCATCACTCATCGATTATTCCACATTGTATTATTTTCAACGAGGCTAGATCAGATATTTTGCAATTGCAGCTGGCCTGAATCGCAAGGGTGGCAGATCATAATAACACTGGAATTCTGCCAAGATGATTACTTGAAATATTATTGGCTTCTATTTGCCCTGGTGTTACAAGACTGTAGAATCAGATCACAGCAACTTCATGTACCAGAATAGTGTGTACAGAATGGCAAGGGGAAGCTCTACAACATCAATTATAAGCACAAGAGTTACCATTGGTAAATAACATGGACAACATCACAACATACTGAGCAAGAGGTGAAGTACCATATGCTCTTACAATGGAGAAAATAGACAGACAAGGTTCATTTTCTCTGCAAGTAGGGCTTGACTGATTCTAAAACAACCTGACATCAGATGAATTATCATAGATCATTAGAGTAAAGATTCAGATCATATCTGAAACAAGAAAATCACAAGACAAATCTTTGAAATAACCGAATATATGCTGCAGGCACTTACCCTTCCATCATAAGATAAGGAAGCAAATAATGACGGGTCATGGGAGCTCCATGCAATACCTATGGGTTTTTTACTTTTCTCTGTGATTCCTTGTCAAGATTGTAATGCAAATTTATAAACAAGTAGGGATATTGGAGGGTACCATATATGCTATCTTCATAGTCAGTATATGAGTTTAGTAATGGTTCTTGTTCTCTCGTGGGTGAACCAGAAGGGCTGATAAGCAAGAATGTGGGCATCAGAATTATAATAAAAATAAACAGAGTGATCTAACAAGAAAAACACAAGGAATATAAACCTTTCAGGTCCTGATTCATCAGTGCCAACTTTAGCAAACCACAAATTGACAGATGAATCTGTTCCAGCACTCTACAGGAGTTTCAATGTAGTCAGTACACGATAAAACAGTACATTAATAAATGTACAGAACATTTTAGAGAGAGAGAGACCAGAATCAGCTGATCATGCTCAGGATTGTGCCGAACAGTCCATGTCCTGCAAAATTCACAAGAAATCACCAACAAAAAACATTGAAATAAAAGGATCAAAGGATCCTAGTTTGAGTAAAAGTAACTATAGGATATAGCAATATACCAATGTGAATGTCCAGGGAGATTCTTCAGAGGATACTTAAGCATTCTGAGATCCCATAAATGAATACCAAATTCATCTTCTGCTGTTGCCTGCAATGCATAAAGGGTAGCAAAAATAAATAAATATAAATGAATAAAAAACAATACCTATCACTGTCACTGTTACTTGGATCGCTGTCTAATGCAAGAAAGTCTGTGAAATAGTATTCGACAATCCAGCTAAATTACATTAATTTTATGACAAAATAACATCAAAACAGATTTATTGGCAAAACACAATCAAGACTGGGCATTTACTTTCATTGACCAATAACAAAGTACTAACAAGTAACAACTACCAAGTAATGGCATACCCAGAGTAGATATTGACCACGCTACTTACTATTAATGGAAGAAAAAAGTATTAATGCAAGAAAAAAGTATCAATGCAAAATCCTTAAATCAAAATGAAGCCAAAACAAAGTTGGCAGGTAACAAAGAAAATGTAGGTAATATGACATTTTTTCCAGTAATTTATAATCATGACATGAGAAAAACAAAATATGGCTGATGTAAAACACCAGAAAGAACGTATTACAAGTATCACCACTCACAAATATGTGCTGTTTCTTGGGGTTATAATCCACATCCCGAAAATGTGCATGCTCAATTGCATTCGATTTCCTGAGAGTAATAAGTTCACAAACAAAGATATAAGTGGACCACTTCGGCATCTAAGCCACAGACAAGCTCAGAAAATCTAATAGGTGTTCAGAAGGTATTAACTTCATAGAACGGAGATCCCAGCAGTGAAGTGATGAATCAGTAATTGTAGCAACTGAATTGTGATTGTGTGGATCCCAGGCTCCACCACGTAAATTGGGAAGCATGTCAGCAGATCCCTGTGATATCACCTGTAATTTATGAATTCAAGTTAGGACTGGATTAAATACCTAAACAGTTGCAGTCAGAGATATTGGTATTTCAGTTTTCATAAAGTTGATACTGAAATGTGAAGATAATGCTTATACAATTATGCCGATAAATTGTTGGTAAAACAAAAGGATGTTGGGCACACCTTGGCTGATTTATTCGACGCATCTATGTTCCAGAGAAAAATATTTCTGTCATCAATACTAATTAACTTGTCATGCTTCCCTAGTGGCCACCAGAGAACACTGCAAAAATAAGCCAGCTTAAGAGATATAGTCCAAGCATGTTATTGTCATGGGTTGTGTGGGCTAGGGCTGCCAGGCCCAGGCACATGAACAGTATCACACAGTACTGTAGCAGCGTGGCAAATTAGAGTCCAAGTTTGTTAATGGATAGAGTCCTAGAGTCGTAATAGATTTGGTTAGTTATTCGGTTAGGGTATTGTAGGCTCTATAAATAAGGTTGTATTGATCAAGTAATCAATGAAGAATAAGAAGAAAGAAGTCTAATCTCTCATCACATTCGTCTCCCTCGCCTAAGTCTACTTCTCATCCCGAGTAGCCGACGCCGCCTGGCTATCCTCTTGGCGGTGTTTATCCCGTCATGGGTTCAACCCATGACAGTTATCCACCATGAAATATCATAAAGAACATATGCATGATACAAGCAACTTATAAGACTATGAAGAAAGATCATAACTTGTCTTAAACTTTAGTTACAAAAATGGTATTAGTAAAAATATTAAAATTTCATCTAATATGTTCCCTATAATGAACCACATGTTCAGATATGAGCCGCAATTAATTCCCATGTTGTTTCAGCCTTCAATTGAAGCTATGTGTTGTGAAACAAGTGATCATGCTAGGAAAACCTTGAAAAGTTCACTGCACCACACGTGGTGTATAACTCTCTCATGTCAATATACTCCATACAGTAGCATTGGCAAAATCACAATCATAAATTCATAGTCGAAGCTTTACAATTTGTCACATCTTTGTGACTCAACTGAACTAACCCCCAAAATAGCAGGCCATTTCTGGACTTTGCAAATAATCAGCATAAAGTTGCATTCTGCAACTAAACTCTAGTCGCCTATATGTATAAAATCAATAAGCCGGAAGTTACACTGCATCCATAAAGTTAAGAAAATACAGAATAAGCAAGCACAAGACATCAACAGAAACAAGAGCACACCATCTTATCTTGCCCGTGTGCTCATCAAGCGTGAAGAGCTGCTCAAGTTGTGGCGAATTTGACTGCCCGTACAGTTCTGGGATCTTCCAAACAGATGCACCATAGCTCTCGCCTTCCATTCACATCAGGACATACAGAAATGCTTCAGATTTGCAACTTGAAATGCCCAATGCACCAACAGAAAGAGAGTAAAGAGGGGAATTGTTCTTTACCAGAAGTGTAAACTGTGGAGAAGACCCTGTGATCAAAGGGGCAGGACTTGAGGTCCCAGATCTCGTTGGGGTGGTAGAACAGACCATCGCAAACCAGCTCGCTCTCCGCCGGCGAAAGCCGGATCAGGTGCACCTACTTGGAAGCAACAAAGAGTTAGAGATCCAATCACACCACTCTCTTTTACCAAAATAAATGTTCGGATCGCCGCAGCACAGTGCACAGCGCGCCGGCGCGGAGTCCCTGAACGCAAGACGAGCTGGAAGGAGATTCCCCCTCCAGCGGACGCACCTCGTTCTCCTCCTTGAGGCTGAGGGTTCCGGCGAGGAAGGTGGTCGACCCGGCGTCCGCGCGCACGTCGGCGATACACCGCGCCTGGAAGAGGGGGCGAAGGGGGTGAGGAGACGAAAAGAGTTGACTACGGCCGATTGTTCTAGAAGGTTCCAGAGAGCCCCGTTGCTTTCCTGGTACTTGAGGCCGCCGTAGACGATGCCGCTGGATCCGCCCTGCATTCTCGCTCCGTCGCCGGCGAGACGGTGGACGCCGGACGCGGAGGCGCCTTCTCCACTTCTGACCAATCTAGAACTACGTTTTACACACAGGAAAACGTACTACCTAAAACCGTGGATCTTGGCCGCGCAGATAAGATCGGACGGCTCACAAAACGGGGCCCAGCTCCAGCGATAAGATCTGGACTTGACGTTGGGCTGGCAGCAGCGATTTTTTTGAAATAATATATTTTTTAACAAATTTTAAATCTGATACCATTTTTTAAATTATAAATTTAGCCAGCTGTCGGCAATTCAAGTCTGGTGCCTAGATGGTCGGCCCTTGAATTGCCTGACAGAAGGTTAGTTTTGTAATTTTTTAAAAACTATTTATCAGATTTAAAATTATTTAAAAATGTATTATTTAAAAAAATGGAGGCAGCAACGTGGGCAGCGCTTTTTGAATAAATTTGTGAAAAAAACACCGACGAAGTCAATCTTTGCGTCTCAAATTCGGTGAATTTCGACCGAATCGAGCTTCCGGCTTGAACGGGTGAATGTGATTTTTTTTCAGTGAAATTCAACGAAATCGAACTAAAACTTGTGGGTTTTCGGCTGATCAGAGCATCCTTACGATTTCAAACTCGATTCATATTTATTTATCAACACGCTGTAAAATGAGAGTTCTCACGAAGCTCGTGATCCAATCTAGAGTTCATGCCTTCTCTGAATTGTATACAGGTTTTGCAATTTCCTTAAGTGCAAAATTTCGACCCAAAGCAGTAGAACGGGAAACCACAAAATTCAAACGAAAATTTATAAATTCTCTAAGGACATGTTTGGATCCTAGGTATTGGATTTATAATTACAAATTTTGAATTCAATTCCATGAGATGGATTGTTTGGGCCAACATGGAATTGAAATTACCAAATCTGATCTAGAATTCAACTGAGAATTCACAGTCCTGCTCAATTCTTCTTCAAGAAAAATAATTAACTGAAATTTCTATATTTATTAAAATTGATCATTATACTATGCATTTCTTCGTCAAATTTGTTTTTATAGCTAATATTTTCTATATTAATGGAATTGATTGCATGGTTTGATCAACCAAACAGATTTGAGAATTAGTTCTCGTATTTCAATTATATGGAATGTCCAAACATAAATATTGGATTTCAATTAAATTACACACGATTCAATGTTTTATAGAATTTGAAATGAATTTCAATTCTGGATAAACCTATTGAGATACTTATTTTTTTGTGCAAAGCTGAAACCTTATTCTCACGAGAGTCAGACAAACAATTATTAAAAAATACCTAGTTCATTTCAATATTTATACATGTTTAAAGAATATATTAGCACATCATATAATATAGGTAACACAATTGATATCAATACAATTTATCATATATGTATATATATAATGTAACAATTTATCATATATATAATGTAATGATAGTGTTATAACGATTATTTCAGATTATTATCGTTTCTGATTTAGAATCTAATTATCTAGCCAAACGATTTTTCAAACGAATCTAATTCAACTTAAAATTACTTTCAAAAAATAGAAATTAAAATCGATATAATCATAATTGGTATGTCAAAGAAGGTTTTTGAGTGAAAGTTGGACTAATGCAATTTTTAAAAGCGTATTTGGTTTACCGGGCTTGCCCAAAATAGTTTGCATAGGCTTGGGTTTTATCTAGACAAAACAGTTCTAGCTCTAAGATTTTTTTAAATAGATTCAACCTAAATCCATTATATCCCGAAGCTAGAGGTGTGGATAGATTAAAGGTCTTTAGTTAAGTAATTTAATTTTTATATTAAAAATAAATATTTAAAATATTTTATTGTATTATACAAACTCCAGATTCACCAGAATGAGTTAGAGCTATACCATGCCCTTACTATGGCAACATGCTGATCTGTGTGGTGTGGTGATAATATAGTTTGTTATATTTGTAACTTGATCAAGTAGTTTTTACTATATTTTGTTGATTCTAACAATATTTAAATGTAAAAGTTTGATCAATATTTTCTATTTAGACGGAAATCAAGAAATTAATCATTCTGATCTATAACTTAATTTTTGTCAAAAAAACATACGTTGCAATCCCTAATTCCAACAAAATTCGCTGACACACACACGTAAGGAATTAAAAATACAATTTGGTTTGGAAATCTAGGATATATCCTCCCATTAGTCTGAAATCTAATCCTTCTTAAGATGTAAATTGATTATATACCATTCTATAGTCTTTTTAGACTAGAAAATACCCTTTTCTAGCCTGAAACTAATTTTTTTATGTATTCATCATTCCAAATGACTAAAATACTCTCGTATACACACAATTATTGGCATAAAGATATTTTGCATTGTACTAGCTTTTTTTCTATGCATTTAGGAAGAAATAACTTTCAATTTTATTTTCACTTCAATTTACATAAAATACATAAAATATAGTTTAAAGCGTAAAAATGGTATTTTCTAAAATAAAAAATTAGAGAATGGTATATAATCAATTTACATAAAGGATATATCCTAAATTTCAAGCTTTCATGGAAGGTATATAATTAATTTTCCGGGTTTAATTGGAAAGAGAGAAGAAAACCGGATGGTGACGTGGACAGAAGGGATGACGGTAGACGTGGCGCGACGGACATCGGCAGCGTCGCATCCCGTCCTCCACCACTCCTTGGTCGGGGTGGCCACTGCCTAACCCAACCGCGACGAGCCGCGCCCACGCCGCCACCATCTCTCCAGCTGCGCGCGCGCGAGCGAATGGCGTCGACGAGCCTTGCCGCGCTGCCCTCGCAGCTCACCTCTCCCGGCCGCCACGCCCTCTCCTGGAGCGCCCACGCCCGCGGCCGCGCGCGGCCGCGCCCTCACCCCCTCCTCCGCGCATCGCACAAAGGTAGATACTATGCCTATGCCCTTTCCGCTCTCCAACCTCTTGCGAATCGCGTGAGGTAACACCGGCAGTGCGATCGCGTGTTGGTTCTCCAGGCGCATCCTGCTGCAGGCTGGTGGTGACCTGCAACGCGCAGACGGTGGTTCCTACCAGCATTGCGCAGGGCACGCCCGTCAGGCCGACGAGCATCCTGGTGGTCGGCGCCACCGGGACGCTGGGCCGGCAGGTGGTCAGGCGGGCGCTGGACGAGGGCTACGACGTGCGCTGCCTCGTCAGGCCCCGGCCCGCGCCGGCCGATTTCCTCCGGGACTGGGGCGCCACTGTGGTCAATGTAGGTTTGCACCGTGGTCGTTGTTACTAAACTGCGTTCAACTTCACTGTTCAATGGTGCTTATTGATCATTTATGTTTTTGACTCTCCTGCTTCCTGTAAGACTGTAATTTTGGTGCTCGTCATAGCAAATTCTTCTAACTGATTTAGGCCGACCTCAGTAAGCCGGAGACTATACCTGCGACGCTTGTTGGTATTCATACCATCATTGATTGTGCAACAGGACGTCCAGAAGAGCCCATTCGGAAGGTATATTTTTAGCATTTCTATGAGTATATGTCATAGTTCTGTGTTCTTGTCCAGTTGTCCTGAAGATGATTTTGCTCGTGTTGTCAGTTGTGACTAAAGCTAATTGCATTGCTTTTAATAGATTGTGTCTAAATGTGCTTGCTTGTTCTTTACTAATTCAGTCTTTTAAATAAAATATATAGATATAATCATGTAACAATATACAATTTCTGTTTGCCTTCCCATCTGACTTAAGAGCTTGTGTATTTTTCATGATAATGTTGTACTTCTAAGTTCTAATACTGTGGCATATATGCCATAAGGTCATTGAATGACCTTGGTTTCAGTTGTGCTAATGGTTATTCTATTTAGGTAGATTGGGAAGGAAAGGTTGCTCTAATACAATGTGCTAAGGCCATGGGGATTCAAAAGTATGTGTTCTACTCCATCCATAATTGTGACAAGCATCCTGAGGTTCCCTTGATGGAAATCAAGTATTGTACAGAGAAGTTTATTCAGGATACTGGCCTGGATTATACCATCATCCGTTTGTGTGGTTTCATGCAGGTACATGTGTTCCTTTCCCTGGCGTTCTATGTATTTGGCCTGGAAATCGATTTCTTAAAAGATGAAATATCTAATGAAATATGCTGATATTAAAGTGCAAAAGGCAGTCCCTCTTTAAAGAACTTTCTTCTAGACATTTTTATCCGTGGTTTCCAGAAATGATTCTATCAAATGTTCGTCTGAATAGGGCCTAATTGGGCAATATGCTGTGCCTATACTAGAAGAGAAATCAGTTTGGGGAACTGATGCTCCCACCCGGATTGCTTATATGGATACCCAGGTTTATCTTCTGTCCTTCTCCATTGAAAGCTGAAACTGTGGACCTCCTTGTAATACCCCCTCTTCAAAGTGTCTTTCCTTTGACTTGACTTCTTTGGTGTGATTATAGGATGTAGCTCGTCTGACATTTATTGCCATGCGGAATGAGAAGACCAGCAAGAAACTCTTAACTTTTGCAGGACCACGTGCTTGGACAACTCAAGAGGTAAAAAACAGTATACTTTTCTAGTGATCTGTAAATTCATTTTCTTGAATAATGTAATTGTATATATATTTGGCTTCCATGAGTGAATTGCATAACATATCTATTTTTCATTGGAAATATATTCCCTCCGTCAGAAGTTTATGTTGTTTTGGAAAAGGGTGCAGCTGAACTTCCTTGTATTTGACCACCAACATATCAAATGACATTTAGATTTTTCATGCGTAAATGAATCCACCATTTTGCGTAATATAATATTTAATATTCACAACCATATTCATATAAAAGGTAAAGGTCAAAGTTGCATGTGGTGATTACATTGACGTCGACAACTTCATAAATTCTTGAAGAGATGAAGCACTACTCTTGTGTTTCCTGCATTTAATTTCGTTTTCAATGTTAGACTGTAGCAAATGACGACTTATAAGAGTTGGAATATCATTGTTTACCCGCTATTGTATTATTTTGCACTACTCAGGTGATTACATTGTGTGAGCGGTTGGCTGGACAAGATGCCAACGTAACAACTGTCCCTGTTGCAGTGTTGAGATTTACTCGTCAACTGACACGGTTCTTTCAGTGGACAAATGATGTGGCTGACAGGCTGGCATTTTCAGAGGTTACACTCTTCAAGTCTTAAAACATTTCTAAGCAGTGCACTTGATTTTTTAGTGATGGTAACATTTGTCAGGGCTCACGAAAGTTAACATGTAGTATTTACATTGTTATAATTCAGGTCCTCTCCAGTGACACAGTTTTCTCAGTTCCAATGAATGATACATACCAGCTTCTTGGGGTAGATGCGAAGGATATTCTAACCTTAGAGAAGTATTTGCAAGATTACTTCAGTAACATTTTAAAGAAATTGAAGGATCTCAAGGCGCAGTCCAAGCAAACTGACATATTCTTTTGACAAAAGGAATATCTACAGATCTATGGACATATTTTCTGATGCAGATCTGTGCTTCAAAACACAGATGAGTGAATATAAATTTTCTTGTATATTTTCATTTGGTGTGCACAAGAAGTGCATACTACTAGGTCATGTCTATAGAATCTAAACTATTGAACTATCAAAGACCTGAAGTTTGTGGAAGTCAGACCTAAATTCATGAACTCACAGTCAATTTGTACTGTTTCTGTGAAGAGTTTTAGCATGACTAGTCAACCAAAACGTATTTTCTTGGGATAGAAGGTAGTCAAGGTACAAATAAAATTGCCTTGGTCATTTGGAGAAGGCCTACCTCTGAACTGGAAGCAAATCTGGCCATATCATCCAATGGTAAATACATGATCTTGCTATTTAATCTGCTAAATTTTGTGCGTTTCAGTCCTAGATTTGTATTGCATCAGATGGATTAAAATCTTGAAATAAGCCATCAGCGGCATACTTTTTTCTAGCCTCAAGTGGTGTTCACTTTTTGTTCCATTTCAGTGTTTTGCTTATTACTCAGGGTTTTAAAGTCGAGTCCATTAGGACCAGCTCTTGTGTTAATTACTAGTTTAAACCTTGTGATTGGAGCTGGCATATTTTATGTATAGGGCCAGATCCACTGAACAAGGAGTGTATTAGTAGCTGGCATACGTTATGACTGAAACATATGCATTTATTTATTTATTTATTTATGTGTTTTCATGAATTCAAATATCATGTATATTTGTTGACTGAAACAAGTATGATATTACTATATTGGAAGCTTCTGTAAAGTAGTAAATTTGTAACAATAATTAGATTAGCATGCCATTGTTTCACTGGAGAAGGCAATAGTATGGACGTCACATTGAATAACATCATGAATTTCAGTAGTGTGTGAGGATTGAGTGGACAACATGAATTAGATCAAAACTTGTCCCGTTCATGTATGAACTTTTCTGTACACTACATATACAAATGGGAAGGATCAGCAAATCCTTTAAAAGGCGGATGCCAATCACATAATGACAAGAGTGACAGAGGACTATCTATGAGCTAAGAATGTTGAGGAGAGTAACCCTGTTCTGGACCAATCTCCTGAACAGAAGTCCTGCTACAGCCTCAAGATCTCCAATGCTGCACTCTAACACCTGCAACTGCTCCTCCTTGCAAACAATCGAGTTTTTCTTCTGGAATGCCTTGGCAATGAGAGACATTTTTGATGTTGCAATTTGTTTCGACAAGAGAGTCATTGATGACTCAAGTAGAGAGGTTGTGATCTCTCTGGCCTCGCTAAACAGCTTGACCATCCTGCAATTTTCCTTGTCTGAGGTAACTTTCTTCACGGTCTTCTTGAAATGCTTGTTGGCCTTCTTCACCAAGCGAATGTATGACTGGATCTTGGCTTGAACAACTGCATCATCTCCTTTTCTAAGAGCGACTTGCATATCTTGGATGATGGCCTTCAACTCAGAGAACAACTCATGCATAGCATTGCAAAGATCCAGTAGATCAAGGGAGCATTCCATTTCTCCTTCCAACAACTTCCTTTGCTGGGATGAGAAAATTTGGTTGCTGGGCATGCACATGATGTCCTCAACAGAGCTGTATATATCCCCAAGGCTCCTTAAACCATTGGAGGTGGTCTCAATGGTCATGGAGGATGAAGAGATGCATGCCTCTAGGCTGTGAAGCTCTTCTTCAACTTCGGAATGATGCCTAGAACTAGAAGGCAAGCTAATTGATCTTTGGTGGCAAGCCATATCTGTTGATGAAATTATTGTTGTTGTGTTGTGGTTAAGGAGATGAGAAGGAGAGGGCAAGCTTTGGTTTGATGTGTTTGTCCATCTGCCTAGGCCTATTTATACAGCAGAACTGCATGAGACAGCATCATTTGGATTGTAGACAAATAGGATCCTGCCAGTCCATCTCCAAGATGCTGTCTATCAAGGTCTGAGATCTGTCAGCAGCATATGGAATCTATTCTGCCATTCATGTGTAGCTCAATATATTAGTGCACTACATATCATCCTGATGAACTATCACATTGTCATGTTCCAACTATTAGCAGCAAGAATCAGCAGGTTAGTTCACTCTGTTGGTGGATCTTGATACAATTGTGTGCTCAATAGTTTATTTTAATGGAGTGCTAGCAAGTATTATTGGCGACAGGTGCGTTATCTATTTTTTGTGCAGTTGCTAATTTCAATACTATGTTTATTATGAGCAATCCATGCTGATCACACCCTCAACCTCGTGCGTTGGAGCTGGCTTGTTTTATCTCTGGTAGCAAGATCCGCTGCACAAGGATCCTCTGCTTGTTGCTGAGGCAGCGCACAGCATCTGAATAACATGTCCACATCATAGTAAACCATGCCAAAGTTGAACTTGAACAGTATGTGCTAACTGCTCTAACAATCAATGATGTTGAGCATATTCTAAGAAAAACTAAATCTTTATATCAAATCATGCATAAACAGTGTAATCAACAATAGGAAGTGGAAAAAATACTGTGTTATTGGTTGTCAACTAATTTTCTGTACAATTCCTCTCATGTATGTACACATTGAAATTTTGTTTCAGTGATCAACAAATCCTCTAAAAGGTGGACACCAATCACATGGGATCAGAGTTGGTGTATGATCTATCTACAAGCTTAGAGTATTGAGAAGAGAAACTCTGCTCTTGATTGATTTCCTGAACATATTCTCAACTCCACTCTCAAGATCAACAATACCTAACTCCAACACTTGCAATTGCTCCTCCTCGCAGACAACTCTTCTTTTTTGGAATGTCTTAGACACAAGAGACCACTTGCTAGAGCTTGGCAAAGCAATCTGCTTTGCGAGGAGATGTGATGATGATTCAAGCATTAAGAGAGCTATCTCTCTAGCTTCAGCCAACAGCTTGACCACCCTGCAACCCTCCAGATCAGCTGAAGAAGACTTCTTTTTGATCTTCTTGAACTGTTTTTGCCCCTTCTTGGAGAGACGGATGTAAGACTGGATCTTGGCTTGAACAGCTGCATCGTCTCCTCTCTTGACGACCAGTTGTATGTCCTGGATGCTTGCCTTGAGCTCGGTAAAGCTCCCCTGCATGGCGTTGCAGAGGTCGAGCAAGATGAGTGAGTGCTCAAGCTCTTGCTCCACTGCTTTCCTCTGCAGTGACTGACAAAGGAGAGCTTGGCTGCTGGGCAGGCACATGATCTCATCGATGCAGCTGTAGATATCCCCGAGCTTCTTCAAGCCATCGCTCATCGTCTCGATTGTTGAACACGGTAATGAAATGATCGCCTTTAGACTCTGCAACCGTTCTTCCACATTGGTTTCGTTGGAGCAAGGGCTTGATGGCACACTCGCAGATCTGAGGTGGAATGCCATGGCTGCAGTGGAAGACTGGAAGCTATACTTCTTTCTGACTTTCTCCTTTTCTTCTCTCTTCTCTGTGGAAGTGGAGAAGGGAAGATACGCCGTGCTGCAAGCCTGCAATGATGTCGACCCAGCTATAGTTTTCGTCTATATATAACCAAAGAAGCAGAAGCAATGGCATCTCTCACTCTCCGTAGACAACAATGGAATCTGGACAATAAAGAAGTGCTTTGCTGCTGCAACAGAAGGCATCCATCCACCTCCTGCTTTTTTATGTTTCCCATCTGACTCTAGAGGCATCATCTCTAGCTCAAGCTTATGATGCTATCATGTCCTGATTATTGGCGGCAAACTCATCTACACGAGCATATAGTTTAATGTACGATCCAGATCCAGATCATGAGAAGGATGAGCCTTCCTCCTAAGGTCAGCAGTTGACTTCCCTTCTCCAATCTCCAAACTGTGTTTGTTATGTGGTACAATCTGCTCACTGGCCTGTCTGCTGTGCTCACAGCATTTAGCATCTGTTGCCATCTCAAGATGATTCCACGTGAATACGTGATGTCCAAATTTCTGGTGCATTAAGACTTCACTGAATCACATTGTCATGTATCAGTTGTTGGCAGCAGGAATCAGCATGGCAGCTTACTCTAGTGCTGAGCCTTGTTCTACTCCATTGTCATGTTCCAGCATTTCTTTAATGGAGATTGCTAACTGAGTAGTGCTGTTGCCATCTGTTCTACTCCATCTTATTGCAAAACAATTTATCAGCAACTATAATAAAGGGGTGTTTAGCAACTATAATAAAGGGATGTTTTGTTCCATAGACTAAAATTTAGTCCGTGTTACATCGGATGTTTGGATAGCAATTTGAAGCACTAAACGTGAATTGATTATAAAAATAATTGCAGAATCGGAGGATAATTCGCGAGATGAATTTATAAAGCCTAATTAATACATAATTAATAAATTTTTACTGTAGCACAACATTGTCAAATCATGGCGTAATTAGACTCATTGGATTCATCTCGCAAATAATCCACCGATTATGGATGAGTTTTGTAAATAGTCTATATTTAATGCTTCGAAATAGTATCTAAATATTCGACGCGACATGGAGGATCTTGTGCGAGTTCTCGAGGCACGTCTCATGTGAATAGTAATGGCATGGGGCACATATTCATATATGGCCATTTCACTGTAAAAGCCTTGCAAATATAATCTTTGAACTCTGCAATGCTACTATTTTCTACACTATATAGCCAGGACTGATGAAAAAGTCTAATTAAATTACTATTTCCCCCATAACAAGCTTCAGCTGAAGCACTAAACAAATGTCAGGTGATTATTGTTCAGCTGCCATCCATGTCAGATGAAGGAAAAACATAAAAATTAAATTAGCCAAAAAGAAAAACCCTTTGGTTTTCAATTGAGTGAATTTTTGTACATTTCCTCTTATTTTTGAGCAACCCATGTGACGATGGAGTTTGTATTAATTAAGTCGAAGAAAAAAATTCTAAAACTACAACTAGAATATTGTAATTAAGAAGAAACAAAAATACATATCACACAAGTGAGTTCGATCGACCAATACTAGCAGGAGAGACGTCAATAAGATCTTTAAGATGATGTCTCCAGAAAAGTTACGACGTGAAATTGTTGCCATCATTTGTCTAAGAGCCTTAGGCAAGATTTTTATCGAAGAGTCACAATGGGCGATATAGTGGTTATGTGACAAAGCCTTAAAAAAGGAATATGGCATCCGAAGACATTATCGATGTTTACCCATTTAGGTTGGGTAAGACTTTCGCATGAATCGTTCCTCTAACCTTGAAGATGCCCTTAAACCGTCCCAAACAACTAGAGCAAGTGTCTTACTTGCCCCATTACTTTCCTCGGAGGAATTCAGGATGAAAGTAGGATCTTGCAAACCCTATTGTCCGACCAAACCAACGTCCCACTACTAGCGCAACTCTAACACATCAACTAAACAACAAGCAAGTAAAACCTTTTCTAGGCTAGTACTCCGTCAAAACGGAGGAGCGTTTGATGACTGAGAAGGAAGTCAACCATAAGAAAGGGAGGAGTGGAAGCTAGATGAAAATGATCACTGCACTGCTAAGACAGAGCTGACCAAAACAACCATGACATGACGAGGATGACAGTGAATCAAACATGTTCGTCATCGAAGGCCTCCTACGCACACTCTAAGACGCTCGGAACAAATCAAAATTAACCCTCCTACAATAACTTTGAAAGTGGCACTCAACGGTACTAAAAACTTTGCACAAAGGCAACAGTTGTGACATTGCAAAGCCACATAGAAAATGAAATCAGAAGAAGCATGCAGCGATTTTTCACAACATGAATTTGACCAAAACTTTGTTCTCTATTGGTATGGGGTTTTCTGTACATTTGTACATATACAACCAGAAAGATCAGCAGATCCTTTAAAAGGCGGACGCCAATCTCTCGGTGTAAGTGGAAATCCTCGAGTACGAGAAATTTGCTATTTTGATATTCAAAAGAATGACTTTTGCATTTTTGATATCCAGACTTACTTTCATTGACTCAGGTGATCCTACATGTCGTGTCAGCCTCAGGTGTCATTATAAACAAAGTGCACATCTTTGGAGTGTCAAAATAGCAATTTTTTCGTCGAGTATCTATGAGCTAAGGATGTTTAGGAGAGAAACTCTGCTCTGCTCTGGACCAATTTCCTGAACAGATGTCCTGCTCCACTCTCAAGATCTCCAACACGGCAACACTGCACACTAACACTTGCAATTGCTGCTCCTCGCAAACAACTACTTTCTTCTTGCTGGATGCCTTGAAAACAAGAGATTGTTTCGGCATTTCGATTTGCTTTGACAAGAGATGCAGTGTGGACTCCAGTATAGAGGTAGTGAGGCCTTGAAGGCAAGCTGATTGATCTTAGGTGGAAAGCCATATCTGTTTCTGAAAATCTTCTCTGTCTTGGGCTCGAGGAGATGAGAAGAGAAGGAATTGTTGGTTCGATGTGTCCAGCTTTCTGCTGAAGGCGATTTATACAGAGCAGACAGAAAGAATCCTTCCATTTTTTTTTGAATTGCGAGCGAGAGATTCGCCGCAGGAAATATATTAAGGGGGGTAAAAACCCAAAAGAAGGCAAGTTACAAACTTTTTAAATATTCAGTTGGAAGAGGCAACACTGAAAATGGTGAAATCGTGGATAACTATCTCACTAATTTGGGCCGAAGAAGCGTAGAGAGATTGGAAGACACGCCTATTGCGTTCCTTCCATATATTCCACCAGACGTAGATAATCAGCCCGCTAAGACGTCTTCGCTCTCGTCCTGTTAACGACATATGCGCCGAGCGCCACCAGTCTTCGGGTGAATCTGTAGTTAGAGTGGTCCCTGGTTGTTGGATGTGGAAGTGTCCTGCAACTAGGGACCAAACTTGCGCCGTAAAGGTACAGCCACAAGCAAGGTGCCTTGCTGTTTCTGGTTGAACTAGACATAGGTGGCAAAAAGGGTAGCACACCCAACCACGCTTGGCGATGTTATCCGCTGTTAGGATTTTCTGTTTAACCAATGTCCAAACAAAGAATTTGCACTTGGGCTCCGCTTTTCCTTTCCACAGGCACCGCCCGATTGGGTCTTTGGTCAGTCCGATGAATTGGCTCTGGTAAGCAGACTTAACAGTGTAAACTCCGTCAGCTGTCCATCTCCAAACGATCTCATCAGGTGTTTGGTCATGTAAAGCGATGTCCATAAGAGCTAAAGCAGTGTGTACTAACTCGCTCAGTTGTTGTACCGATGAAGCTCGCCGAACAGTCGTGATCCAATAATTTTGCTCTAGCGCCTGGCAAACAGTTAAACGCTTTTTCGTGCAGATTGCAAAAAGGTGAGGAGCTACCAAGCAAAGAGGTTCCGAACCCATCCACCGGTCTTGCCAGAAGCTGGCCTTTCGACCATTTCCCACTGTGATTCTCGTCGAAGCACGAAAAAGGTCTTCGTCTGTCGCGGAAAACGGCGGAAGGAGGTCTGTCCATGGCCGAGTCGAGTCTTTCCAACTAAGCCACAGCCAGTGGAGCCTTAGAGCGCGACTGAATCGCTCAATGTTTATGATCCCAGCCCCCCCATACTCCTTTGGGATACAAGTCTGTGTCCAATTAACCAAGCATATCCCTCTCGTGTTGTTTGTGTCGTTTGTTTTGCCCCAAAGGAAGTCTCGACTTATTCTATCAAGTTGTTTGAAAAGCCATTTATTTTCAGGAAGCACTGAAAGATGAAAAACGGGGATGGCTGAGAGAGTTGACCTTATCATGGTTTGCCTTCCTGCCTTGCTTAGCATTTTACCCTTCCAGCTAGCCAACTTTTTTGTTACTTTGTCAATGAGCGGTTGAAGGTGATTCTTGCGTGTTCTACCATGGTGTAGTGGGAGCCCGAGGTATTTGCAAGGGAAATTTGCCAATTTAGCTGGGAAAACCTCGGTTATAGCACTTAGGTCCGTGTTATCGCAACGGATAGGGTAGCATTCCGTTTTGTCGAAATTTACCATGAGACCTGAGGCGCTACCAAAAGTGTCCAGGATCCTCTTCATGCACAAAGCTTCCTCTTGGCACGCATTCAGAAAGAATCCAACGTCATCAGCGTAGAAGGATGCTCTCACTTTGATGATGTCTCCGGGGAATGGCAAAAGCAAATTTCTTGCTTCGGCAAGCTTTATCAGACGTTGCAAGGGGTCAATTGCTAGTAGAAATAACATTGGTGATAATGGGTCACCTTGTCGAACACCGCTGCCATGGAAAAAATTTTCTCCCGGGATGCCATTTAGGATGACGGACGACGATGATGAGTAGAAAATATTACAGATCCAGTCAATCCACCGTTGTCCAAAACCCCTATGCTTGAGGATGTCAATAAGATATGGCCAACTAATTGAGTCAAATGCTTTAGATATATCCAGTTTGACAAAAATCGACGGCACCTTTAGTCGATGCAGCTTTTTAAGTCCACCCTTAACAAGAATGTAGTTGTCATGCAAGCCCCGATGCTTAATGAAAGCCGATTGATTGCAGTCGATGAGTTGCTCAAGTGCCGGTGCCAGCCTTAGTGCGAGCAATTTCGTGATAATTTTGGCAAAGCTGTGTGTCAGGCTGATAGGTCTGAAATCAATTGGTTTATTAGCTGCCACTGTTTTGGGGATCAAGATGATATGGGCGGTGTTCAGGCGGTGCAAATTTGGCGCACCATTCTCGAAAAACTGGTTAACAGCTCTCCAAAGGTCAAATTTGATTACTCCCCAACATTTCTTGAAAAAAATGTTGATGAATCCGTCCGGACCTGGGGCCTTATCAGGAGGCAAGGAATCAATCACTGAGTGAAGTTCCTGAAGAGTAACTGGTCGCTCAAGGGTTCGCAGATCGCAGGCTTCCGGGTATAAGGCGGCAAGGTTTAAGCCACATTTTCGTGATGTGCTTTCGCCAAGTCTGGACTTGTAGAATTTGTAAAGCACGTTGGCTTTAGAAGAGTGCTCGGAGTATATTGTCCCCTCGTCTTCGAGTAGAGGAATGAAATTTTTTGCCCTTCGGCTATTCATTTTTATATGGAAGAATTTAGAGTTCACATCTCCTTCTTTGAGCCATCTGGTACGAGCTCTCTGCTTCCACATAATTTTCTGGATGGTTGCTAGGCCGAGTAGATGCAGCTTCAAATCAGCCTTTAGGACTTGCTCTTCTTGTGACAAAAATCTGATTTCCTGAGCATTATCCAGAAGTAAGATGACTTCGCTTGCTATTTGGAAACGCAATTTAATATCGCCCAGCATGTTGGAGTTCCACAACTTCAAGGAGCGAGCAAGTCGTTTTAGCTTGGTATGGAATAATAGTGTTGGGTCCCCAACCTCATGAACTGGCTTGTTCCATGACTCTGCAACTATAGGTTGGAAATCATCTCTATCAATCCAGTACTTCTCGAAGCGAAAACATGGGGCTCTAGACTGACTGGGCAGCAGGCTTAGGAAAATAGGGGCATGGTCAGAGACCGAAGATGAAAGTGCCGTGAGTCGGTTGCCAGGGTTTGCCATGATCCATCCTGTTGAAGCAAAGACATGGTCTATCTTAGTTAGCGTAGGATTGTCTGTGTTACTACTCCAGGTGAAACGACGTCCTTGTAGCTTGATTAACTTAAGCGAAAGTGAACTGATTACAACCCTAAATCTGTTCATTAATCCCCTATTTATTTGTCCCCTATTTTTGTCATCAGCCTGGTAGATTATGTTAAAATCCCCTAGCAGCAGCCAAGAGTTGACGGTCACTTGTGCGAGACTCTGCACTTCACTGAGGAAAATGATTTTGTCCATAGCATCCTGAGGGCCGTAAACTCCTGTGATGCTCCAGTCTTTGTTGTTCCATTTATTTCTCAATGTTGCAGTTACAGTGAACGTGCCAAGCTGGTGGGAGGTAATATGAAAGGCGCTGCTATCTCCTGCCAGCAATATTCCGCCTCGCGTCCCAACTGCCGGCAGAAAAACAAAACAACCAGCGAAACGAGAGCCCAGTAGTTGGGTTACTAGTTGTGCATCAATCAGAGTTAATTTTGTTTCTTGCAGACACACAATAGTAGGAGCTAGCGAGGTAATAAAATGGTGGACAGCCACTTGTTTAGCAAGTGCATTAAGGCCCCTTACATTCCAACACAAGATTTTCACTTTTTCAGCTAACATAATTGATGATCCAGAACTACAAGAAGCAACCCATTTTGTTTCCTTGACAGCCAACCTTGTTTCCAAAAAACCCTGATACTAAATAAAGGATAATGCTGATGAGCTAACATCTGTCTACTATGCGAGCAACCAGGCTACTATAGTCTTGCTTGTGCTCGCCACTCGGTTAGCTTCAAGCCTGGAAAACCCCTGCCTGAGTGGAGGCCGGGGCGGCTGCAGAAGTCATGGGCTTCATCAGTAAGTTCTTGCCGCTCCCAGCCGTCACTAACTCTCGAATTGCCCTAGTCGCCGAAGGGGTGAGAGGCTTCTTGAAAAGTGATGCCAGCTTCTGCGAATCGGAGTCATTTGAAAGATCAGCAATACCCAACTTTTTTACCAACACTTTCAATGCAAGCGACGATGATCTCATGCCCTCAGGGTTTTTGGCAGCCAAACGAGCGCTACGTCTGTTTGCACCTGGTGATGCCCTAACTTTTTTATTTTTTGACATCCGTACCTTGGGTGGTGTTGGCAGCAGGGCCTGTGGGAGCGCAGTCGTGATCGCATCTATGAATTCCTCAAGGCCTCCAGGGCTAGCGACTGTTGCCACGTTTGGGGTATGCGGTGTGTGTATCACCTGCTCAGCCTGCACGTCCACAAGCTTGTCCAAGGGTGTGAGTTTCATCTCCCCGAGACTGTCTATCAAGGTGTGAGATCTGGTAGCAACATATGGAATCTCTGATGTCATGTTTCAGCTCTTGGCTGCAAGAATCATCAAGTTAGCTCACTCCACGACAAACGGATGTTTTTTTTATGTCTCGTAGGTGTACTCTAATATTTGAGTTCATGATCAGCCTGTCATGCATGTCTGCATTATCATCAGCAAACTCACTTGCACGAGTGAGTAGGTGTAGGTCAATGTCAGATCCAGTCCAGATCGATGAGCATGCAGTGATGAAGTTATGAAAGAAAAAGGAGCTGTTTGATGGTTCTTGTGCATTATCGCTGGCATGTTTCTACATTTAGCATCAAGCTAATCTCAAGATGATCCATGCATTAGGTGCTTCTAACTTGGCCTTCACATTGTGATGTTCCAGTTCTTGGTATCAAGAATCAGCATATATATAGGGGATCATTCTAGTTCTGGGCCTTGCACGCTTTAGCAATTGATTAATGGAGAATGCTAGATGAGTTCTATGGGTTTTAAATGTGTTATTTAATTGTTAAGTAGTTGGTTTATTGGGCAAAAAAATATGCTAATCACAAGCTGGCATGCTATTCATCATGACAACATCTACTGTAAAACAATCTTCCTGTGAAAGAGAGAAGCATGACCATCTCATTACCTCATAGTTTATGTACTATGGTTTCTGCAACATCCATCTGTGGTGAGGATCTTATTGGTAGTTTATGCCTTTTCCTATAAATAAGCTTTAGCTTAAGCACCCTAAAGGAATCATGGTCATGCAGAAAGCTTTACAAGCGGTAAAATTGACAAATGAGCGGTTGGGCCTCGGCGACAAAGTTGTATCCTTTGTGATCGGGATGATGAAACCACCTTGCATCTCTTCTTCAAATGTGTGTTCGCTGAGGAAGTGTGGTTTTTTATCTCCATTTGGCAAGCTCTTCCAATAATCGTCTCTTACACCCATGTTTTTTTTTGAGAATAACCAGCAGGAGAGGCTCCTACTGTGGTTATGTATTAAATTAAATTCGAAACCAAACAATACACCCAGATGCATGGCACATCAGAATCACTTGACAGGATTTTACATCATTTCATGAAGCCTATTTAGACGGATGACAGCCAAACTAAAATTTCATCCTCTATTTCACCCATGTTAACTCCATTGTTTCTTATTGTGGGTCAATTTCCTCCTCTATTCTAAGTTCTCACCGGCACAATCTCAACGACATTTTCGTCTATGTCGCGTGGAACCTACGGAAGAAGCGGAACCGTCGTATCTTCAAGAGGAAGACTTCTACGGCAACCCATCTCTTTAGCCAAATTGTAGAGGATGTTGCTGTTTGTCACCTGCCTACTATTCTAGTAGGTGGGGGCGTTGTTTTTTCTTGAGCTGCTGCTGCTGCATGGCATGTCTGAATTATCAGCGGCAAACTCGTCTAGCTCGATCTAGCTCGACATTGCAAGCAATGTTGTGCTGCAATGCAACTAACAGACACAGCAGCAATCACGCGTGCTAGTTCTGTTGTTCATCTCATCTCTCGTCGACAGAGGCTGCCATGCATGTCGCAGCTGCTGCTGCAGACAGCAACCTAGCTAGATTGTGATCATGACATCGTCGCCGAGACGAGATCCAATACATCATTCTGATCCAGGCATCTACCTGCAGCTGGAGTGGGTTCGAAGCTTGCATTGCATTGCATGATTGCATGCCTGCTGCTTCCTGGAAGAAGCAGCTAGCTCTAGCTCCATCATATCCATGTGCTAATTCAGCTTTCTATTGCGTTAGGTGCATATGATTAGCTAAGATTATCATGCGTGCTTCAATTATTAATTGTATTGCCTCCGCACGAAATTTTTTTGAAATAATATTTTTTAAAAATAAAATTTCAAATTTGTATGGTAGTTTGAGAAAATTGTAAAAATAGGTACCGATCGGTACTTGGTCGGTCGACTGGCACTAACGTAGCGCTAGTCGGCGGAAAGAGTTGTTGGCGCGCCCAAGTGCCGCCTAGTCGGCACTTAGTCGGCTGACTGGTGTTGACGTGGCACCAGTTAGCCGACCAAGTACCGACTAGGCACTACGTGGCACCAATCAGTCGATTAAGTGCCGATCGGTACTTATTTTTGTAATTTTTCTTAAACCGTCGTACAAATTTGATTTTTTTAAAAAAATATTATTTCAAAAAAAATTCGATCCGCACGGGCATCTAATATAAGCACATATATTAGAAAAAAAATCAGGTGGATACTAGTTTATTGCGTTTGGCAACCCCCAATTGTGTATATTGGTTCGATGACAACTCCATGAGCGAAATACAAGAATCTTTCGTCACGTTGAGTCAAGTTCTAGTGTGATTCTCCAAAAAAATTAAGGAGGCTCGGACATGAATTGAAACAAGCGCTTCTTGTTTGCTGGCCCCGCCTAACCCATCTCTCTCTTTTGTTGTGTACATTTCAACTTTTATTTTATTGATATCGATTGCCGCCTCTTCTTAAAAAAAGATTTAGATATGTGTTGTTCAAGTGATTAATTTAGCAAGTTTCTGTCACCGGCCGCGGTTTCTGTAGAATTGGTATTAACTAATCTTCGTAGATTATACTGAAATATGTAGTTGGTCGAGGGTCTAGACCTCTTCGTCACGGCGGCGTCGTTGCAGTGACGTGGCGAAGAGGCAGAGATACAAGAAAGCAATAACCAAACTAAACTACTCAATGACATAAACACCTATTAGGGCCCTGTTTATATAGACATAGAACTAGCCCTCTAATTGATCTAATCTACTAACTCTGAAACAAAATAATACAAACAGAATTTAATCGAAAACTAACTCTTTAACCTAACTGCTACAATACTAACAATACTGTTTACAGGTGGGCCAGGGCCTCCAGCCCATGACATCTTCTTCTCCTTCGTAAGTTTTGGTTGACACCAGAGTTCTAGAGTCACAACTTTTGTATGCTAACAATAAAGATTTAGAAGCCATCCACATTTTCTGAAGTGAAAGTACTAAATTCCTGAATTTAGGGTCACAACCAGCTTTGAAGTTCTGTTTTTTACTCTATTTTTTCAATGCACAATGTTCTGCAGAGAAACTAACAATCATGCTGCAATGGCTGCACTGGTATAGTCAAAATCAATTATGTATTTCAGTTAAATTCAATTTCTTTTGTAGATATATTAGTGTCGGTTGAATAACTGGTACTAATGTACTACCCCTTTAGTTTCGGATGGATAGTATCAATGAGCACAAGCTCAGATATATAGGCAACATCAATATGCATGTTAGCTAGTACTGTAGTACACATAAATCACATCAGATATATAGGCAATGCCAACATTCTAGCATCACACAAAAATATTTGTTGCTTCGCCTAAACTGTTGTAATTAAATATACTAGTGAGATGCCCATGCTTTACGATATAGTCTTATTTTAATGTCAAACATATATTTAGAGAATAACATTTATTCAAATGCGCTTATTAATGTTGCAATGATAAGAAACAATGTGACATATTCTTGTCTAGAACAAATCACATATAGAGATTGAATCATCATTAGCGAGAACATAAAAGAGTATTTCTTATTTCCTACACTATAATTATATTTAAATATGCTAAAAATACTTCTGAACTTATTATATATATATGAGAATTTTTACAGTACCCCAAATTTTATCAACCGTCCAATCCATGTGATTGGACGACTCAGATTTAAATTAGGTAATCTGTTACCTCCTAGAGGTAACAGGTCATAGCACCTTCTTTTTCCTAAATGTGGGACCCACATGCATGCAAAATAAATTCTTTCCATGCGTCTAATATATTTTTTTCCTCAATTTGCCCAAAATATTTTGGAATCCCTTAATTTATGGCATATGACACGTATACAATTTTTTTAAAAAAAGAACTTTGACAATTCAAAAATTTATTTCACAAATATTCAAAAAATCATTTGAAATTTCTTTTCCGGAGAATGCACGGTAAACTTTTGAAAGATTTTTTTATTTTATGAAAAAACAGAGAACTTTTAAAATTCAAAATTATATTTTATAACTCTTCATAAAATCATTTTAAAATAAATTTTGAAGAGTTCTGTTTTTTTTCAATTTTTCAAAGTTTGTTGTTCTTTTCAGAAAATTTTTAAAAAATAAAAATAAACTTTGAAAATTATAAAATTTATTTCAGACTCTTCATAAAATGATTTGAAAAGAAATTTTGAAGAGTTTTGATTTTTTTTCAAATTTTCAAAGTTTTATGTTCTTTTCAGATTTTTTTTAAAATAAAAACAAACTTTGAAAATTCAAAATTTTATTTCAGAACTCTTCAAAAAATCATTTCAAAATAAATTTGAAGAGTTCTATTTTTTTTCAAATTTTATGTTTTTTTTCAAAAAAATTTAAAAATAAAACTTTTAAAACTATCATGAATTCTCTAGAGAAATGGATACGGAAGGTAGATAGGGTGACCGGTTAGAGCCAGTTAATCATTTTTATTTTTAATTATTTATTTTAAATGCATTTAACCAACGGCCAGGATTCTTTAAACCTATTACCTCGAAGGGAGGTAACGGGGGCACCGTAACGACCCCCATATATATAAGCCTATTTATGGTACCCCATTACCTCCTTGAGAGTTAATAGTTAAAAGTAATCTAGACTGTTGATTAAATATATTTAAAATAAATAATTAAAAATGAAAATCGGCTAACCAACTTAATTATGGAAAGCAATCTGCATGAATATATCCCACGTGAAAGTTTATTGATTATTTCCTTTTTGTAGTACATGCAATTATTAATATGCTACCATGGAAAAAAAGAAATTAATTGTTGCATGTACATGGACCCACATGTATTAAATGAATGCTATATGATCTATTACCTCTAGGAGGTCATAGGTCACCGATATTAAATCTAAGTCATTGGATCGTATAGAATGGATGGTCCATAAAATTTGAGATATTTGTATGACTCCTCCAAAAAATAGATAAAATGAATGTTGCACACAATTGGGCAACACCACTATGCCAGACAGGCTAGGTCGTGCATATGGATGGCAACCAGGTACCACATGTATAAGTACTACATATCCATACCCGAACCAATGAAAAATACCCGTACCCGAATCTGTATCCATTACCCGTGATGAGTAAAAACCCATGTCCATACTCGGTACCCGTGGATGCCATATACCCGCGGGTATACCTGTTTACCCATGAATAAAAAAATATGAATAGAGGCAAATCACAAAGCATTTTGTACAGTTCTGTTGATATATGGTTAATAGTATAGGCAAATCACAAATCTCAGTCTCTATAATTGTCAACAGTATAGGCAAATCACAGATATTAATATGTATAACAACCATCGAGTCAATCAGAGAAACACAGAGATCCGACCCTTACCTACACATCAAATGTCGTTGTGTATGAAACAATAGTTTACCACGGGGGTACCTGCAGTAAGGTTTAGATTAGACTTAGGAGAGCTCTATATATGACTCTAAAGAGACGAGGTAAGGAGAGTTTTAGAGCTTTCCAGAGAATAATAATCTTATTTTTGTGTGTGTTGTATGAGCTTTAAGGGCTATAAATAGTTTTCGGCGTATGAACAGTATGCCTTCAATTAGGAAAGTATGAAAACATGCCCTAATAAGCTCCCCCATCATTTTATATATGAGAGAGGTTAGGGGTTACAATCTATCATTAATGTGGTCCACGACTTGGTCAATTATAATAGAAAACAATCATATCATGCTCAATAACTCTATGCGTTATCAATTGTATTGATTGGATAATTAATCATTTTAAGAAGTACGTCTTTAATAGGATAACCTGATATTTTAATCATGACTATTCTGACAGTCCGTGGGAGCCTATGAGTATTATATTTGGAGAGTCTTCAAGACTTTGACTGATTCGCGGCTGTTGGAGAATCCGACCATTATTGGCTGGTCACAATTAATGTTGTATGTTGCCCCCTTCTAGGCATTCGACTGATAAAAGCACTCGGAGAATACCCGGAGTCATATTCCCGACAGGATACGATATGAGGACTTTCTATGAGATCACCCATCTTAATAATATTCTCGCCTAATTAAACACGCTAAACCGAAGTTCTCATTCACAATGAAAGAGATATAGTATATCACTATTAATGAAAAATAACAATAATCCAATCTCTCTGCTATAACAAGCACTTGAGAATGCACAAAAGCAAATTAAGCGTAGAGCTACTCGAGACAGGTGTATAGGCGTATAGCTCGTTATTAGCATATGATGTGTGGTAGATACACGCATGCATGCAATGGCGTCGGTACGTAGATCGCTAGTATGTATCAGGTCATGGTGGCAGACGGAGTCGGGTATAGGTGCACCGGCAGACGTGGGTGAGCGTGCAACACCAATGGCTTAGCCAGGAAGGTGTCATGCGTCGACTCGCTCAGATCGATGGCCGCCACGCCGGCCGGCTTGCTCCAGGTGAACCCCTGCAGCAACCGGCCGAAGAGCATCACGCTCATCGCCGTCCCGAGCGTCGCCGCAACGCAGCCACGGCGACCGGTGCTGAAGGAGATGAACCGGAGGTCGTTCTCGGTGAGCGCCACGTTATTGGCAGTGGCACCGTCCTCCGCTGCCGCCATGTGTCGCTCCGGTCGGAAGCGGAGCGGCTCTGCCCAGACCGTCGAGTTACGGCCTAGCCCGATGCGACTGAGGAGGACGTGGCTGCCCTTGGGCACGCGGTAGCCGGCGATGGTGGTGTCGGCGAGAGCAACGTGTGGGACGTTGAAGGGCGCCACCGGGTGTAGCCGGAACGCCTCGCGGATGCAGGCCTTCACGTAGTTGAGCTGCGGGATATCCGACTCCTGCACCAGCCGATCCAGCCCCACCACCCTGTCGATCTCCTCCACTGCCTTCTTCATCGTCTCCGGCTGATTCACCATCTCCGCCAGCGCCCACTCCACCGCGTTCGACGGGTTGTCCGCCGCCGCCAACGTGATGTCCTGCACATAGCCGGCCATGCATTAATAACTATTTTTTATTTATGCATAACATTTTACGTGCATGCATGGCTTGCGCTACCTGCAACTCTGCCTTGACCTCCTCGATGGTGAGCAGCGGGTTGCCGCTGCCGTCCTTTAGAGTGATGAGCACGTCGAGGAAGTCTTCCGGCTCCTGCTGCCGCTCGCCGCTCTTCCACTGCCGCCACCGTTCGTCGATGACCGTGTCGTGTAGCCTGTTAACCGTCGCGTTGGCCTCCTTCACGGCCTTCTCGTGGCCGTCGAGGTCGAAGCCGAGCAACCAGGGGAGGTAGTCGGAGATGCAGAAGGAAAAGAGGAGGCTCACTGAGGTGAACACGGCGTCCATGAGCTGCACCTCGAGCGGCCCCGGCCCACCGTCGGGCCGCGGTTCACCGAAGTAGCGCCTGTTGAAGCTAAGCCGGCGGATGACGTTGCCGCAGTAGTGGCGTGCGACGCGCCTGACATCGATGATGGATGAGGTGCTGCCGGCCGTGGCGAGGTGGTAGACATAGCGAGTGAGGTTGTCGGCCTCGTCGGCGCGCTTATCGTGGAGCCACTTGTGGCGGGAGGGGCAGGTGATCTCCGAGGTGAGCACCCGCCGCATCTTCTTCCACTGGTCGCCGAACGGCGAAAGCACGGCATTCCGGTAGCCGCCGCTGAAGGTCTTTGACGCGAAGGTGAGAGGTCGGGACACGAAGTTGGCGTCCTGCTTCCTGAGCACCTCGCGCGCGATCCGGGGGCAAGTGATGGCCACGACGTGCACGGCGCCGAGGCGGACACAGGCGATGTCAGTACCCATCTCCTTCATCATACGGTGGATCCAACGGAACGCCGGCTTGTTGAGCATCATCTCCGGCACGTTGCCTACAACCGGCCATGGCACCGGGCCCGGCGGGAGAGGCGCCGCCGCACTCGCAGCAAGGGAGCATGCAACTGTTGCAGCAGCGGCGCAGCTGTGCTGCGGCTCTAGCATGGTCGTCGACGTCATCGTCCGGCGACGGCGTGACCTAAGCCTGACGGCGAGGTAGATGATGAAGCTTACGACGACAAGCAGCAGCGCTTGCAACGACGAGGTGCCGAGCATTGTGTCACCCATTGCTGCTTCCATTGATTACAAGGCAGAGGTCAGTGATCAGCACTAGCTTGGCTCTGCACACTTAAATAATCTTGTGTTTCACCCATTTGCATGAACGAACGGCACGAGTCGGGCCGCACGACCACTTGGCCAGTCGGTACGTGCATGGATGGACACGTTGCTACTGTCACGCCGCCCAGACGTGAGCCAGGCCGCCGTCGCACGCCAGCAGCTGCTCGCGTGAGCCCCAGCGCCGGTCCTACGATTTTGAGGGCTGACCAACAGGCCCTCTAAACTATAGAATTTATAATATATGGGTTAATTTTATTTGTATAAAATAGTAGCAAATTCAATAATATATTTTTAATTTAACATGTCTGATAATTATCAACAACGAGAAATAATGTAGACTAAAATGTTTTGTTTTCTTTTTCAGCCCCCGACAAATGTTTCTTGTTTCTTGGGTAACATTCTAAATTTCGAACACCTAAATTAGAATAAAAACATAATTATATGAGTACAAAATAAGTATTAGAAGTCTTCAATACTATACTAATAATTAATTTGAATAAAAAAATGAACAAGCAAAACAATACGTCATAACATCAATACCTAGTACTAGTACTGGATCCATGGCTTCCTGCGAATCTGCAATCAGACCGACCACTCAGTCGGAGCGGCTTGCCCGCTTCAGCACGGCGTCGTCTCCGTCGCGGGCTCGCGGCGTCCCCGCGTCAACGCGTCGTGGCACGTGGCTTCGTGCGGGCGTTCGACCGTGAAACACGAGCGGCGGCCTGACGACCTGTACGCTGCGTCGCTGCGTCCCGAACGGTTGTGCGTTGCGTCGCTGCATCCCGAACGGCCGACGCCGAACTCCCGATTCCCGAAGACGGAAGACCTGGTCACCCAAGGAACCGTCGCACATGCGCACAGCAGTACAGAAATGCCAAAGCCAAAAATTCACTATATATTGTCACAGCATATGGGCCTGAGCTCCTACTCTTCATGGGTCCTAGGCCATCGCACGCTCTGCCCCCATAGGGCCGGGCCTGGTGAGCCCGCACCACTCGCCGTGCGGCGCCACACACCAGGCCGAACCGCCGCGCCCGCGTTCGCCGCCGTACCATCCAGCGGCCCGCTCGCAACGCCTTGTCGATCGGTTTCCGCTCGCCCATACGCGCCGACGCCGTCAATCCTCGCTACTGGCGCCATGCCGAGAAAGCTTCCTCGCGCGCCCTCCTCGCCTCGCTCATCGTCGCTAGCGTTATCGTTGTGAATACGAACGGACTCTCAGCTCGCCTGATTATATTTCGCGTGATGCACAGAGCCTATGCGCTCGCCGGCTCGCCTTCGTTTTCAATGCCTCACACCGGCCGGCCATGGACAGAACGGAAGCTTCGCTCACCTATTCGCCCCCATGGACTCGCTCTCGCTCTCCGCGCGCGGGGGCGCCACGCCTCCGATCCGCAACGAGCGATCTCGCCGTCGTATTGACGCCGCAAGCTGCCCACGTAAACCGCCGCTCGTCCGCGCGCGAGCAACGACTGTCCGTCCGTCCTTCGATGGCGCCGCTAGCCGCTGCACGTCGTCCCACCCTACAAAGCCCCCACGGGCATGCGACTCAGCCCGCGCCCCGCCACACCTCCTCCCTTTCTCCGGCGACCTCAGTCTCCTCACGAAGGCACTCGGGGCAGAGAGCTTCCACCCGAACGACGTCGCCATGGACGGCGCCGTCTCCACGGTCAACGGTCGTGGCCCGCCGTGCATGTCCTCCTCGAAAGCGAAGGCATCACGACAGCGGGGCGGAAAGCGGAAGCGTTGAGGACGACTTGAGGTAGCTGGATTAAATACAAAGGAGGAATATTTCTAAATTATTTAAAACAATTTCTTCTAACAGTCCCGTTGTTCGTGACTTATGACTAATTTACAACTGGGCTTTATTAATACTTGTAAGACTTATTAGCATACTAAATTTTGGAGGCCCCCTATTTTCGGAGAAATAAATTGAGTGCTTATACGGTTCGTAAAAAAATCAATAAGTTAGAGAACATGCACAAACATAAATATTCTAAACAGAATGACAAATATTATGAAGAATATAACTGATAAGAAAACTGAACTATTGCCTGATATGCATTTATATGTAGATGTGTTATCTCATTTGCATGATCAAAGAAAAAATTACTCACATGCCATTATAATTTTCAGAAATTGCCTATATGCCACTGTCATCATGCTATAGCTTTCAGTTTTCACAAACAGCTCATGTTTGAGGTGGGGTTGAACAATAGCACAACTGCCGACAAGGCTAGTGCCGAGTGCGGCACTCGGCGAAGCCTTTGCCGAGTGCATTCTGGGCTTCGCCGATTGCCCTAGACACTCGGCAAACCCTAGTGTTCCCGTGGTGTGCAAATACTACATAATTTCATTCCAGTGACAAACATATGTATCTTCTGAGGTGCATATTACAAAAGGTACATCAAACTATACCAAGTAGGTATAAAAAAGATTTCTCTATCCTACTACTATCATGGGAAGGTAGACAATCACTACGTTCAAAACAAGCAGCACATATTATTTGAAACCCCAAAAGATCAAATTATTACAGATTTTAAAAAGCCAATTTACTTGTTAGCATCGAAAAATTCGCAGTAACATATAGAGTTCAGAGTTGTCAAGCCTAACTGGTAAAGTTCAATTGAAACCAAAGTACCAAACAATGTTCCTCAAGGTTTTAAGAGACGGACAAGGCAAAGCATCAATTCAAATTATCAAAAAGTTAATTAAGAAACCAAAAACATCTATCCATCCCTTCAGTATAATGCAAAAGAATTTATTTTAGGGTTAATTTTTTATGTGCCATTACAATTTTTACGGTTTGCCAATATGCCATTGATGTGTCACTGACAGATGGGGGGCGCCACAGTCACTGACAGTGGCATATAGACAATTTCTGAAAATTATAATGGCATGCGACTAATTTTCCCTTTATTTTTTATCCCTTAACATACAGTAACGTAAGAGAGGACTTCTGTAAAGATACTCCAAGTACTCCTAGGTATTAAAAACACATGTTAAATCCAGAGTAGTAGAGTTTGCTTGCTATTTTATAATAGCTGAAATAAGATATGAACTTTATAGATTAAAAGAAAGAAGCTATACAGATTATTAACTTTTGTATGAATATGCTCATGAAAATTAAAAGACTACTATAATATGAAAAAACTTTTCATGACAATGAAATAACGGTATCAATTACATATGATAAATCTTAATAGACTTCAATATTTAGTGGTTAAAGTTCAAGTTTGATTGCATGGATTCTAAAATGACATACATTTTATGAACAGTAGTACAAAATGCAATGCATGCTCTACATATTCAGAAAACAATCATTATTGCAGCTCTCCAACAACTTGAATGGAGTTCATACCTTCCCATGGTTGAAGAAGTGTAAAAAGTTCCCATAATATAACTCCATAGCTGAAAACATCACATTTGCAAAAATGCATTATGTATTTGGCAAATGCAAACTCACTAAACTAAATAAAACATAAAATCATAAAGAGAGAACATGAGAAACCTACTTGTCATCAGATGGTTCATTTCGAAAGCACTTCTGGTGCCATCCACTCTGCCTGCACACTACTACAAAGCGATACTGTAGCAGCGGGCAAAACCGACCTGTAGTGGCAGGCATCCAGTCCGCCACTGCTCTAACGCCACTGCTATCCCTGGTTAGCAGTGGCGGGCAGAGTGCCCGCCACCGCTGTGTCAACAGCGTGGCGGGCGCGCTAACCTCATCTGCCCGCCACTACTATTGATAACAGCAGTAGTGACGGGCAGATGAGGTCAGCACCAGCAACTGTAGTGGCGGGCATCTAATTGCCCGCCACTACAGTGGTTTTGCCCAACGCCACTACAGTGACGGTTTGTAGTAGTGGCATTTCTGTTGTCAGTAATGAAACATTTCGACAAGAAATAGTTTTTCATTAACATATGCAGTGCTAATGCACAAAGTAAATTAGTTACATATTCCATGATGGCATGATCCAGAGCTTACAAAAGAACACCCTAAGGCAAGACCAATGAAGTTCTGTGTTCTAACAAGCACAATGTTAAGTTGATCACAGCAAATACATGGATGGAACAATTTGTTGATGAAAATTTTGTAGTAGATAACATCCTACTTTTTTTAACACATAGCTCTCAAAAAGCATTTAGGTTATCTTATACATGAAAACAAGTGTGCAAATTATTTATACAAAATAAAGCAGTCTATCAAAGCACTGTTGGGGTAGAAGTCAAATTGCTAATTCTACATAAAGAAAAGAAATCTACCAATATCCCCAAAAGCACTATTGGGGTAGTTTGTATAATGATTGAAAAACAAGAAAGTTTTAAAACAAAAAACTCCCTCTTTGGTTAAAGGAAACATAAGTATAAACTTTCCTGTTGGTAAACTTTGCATTTGAACCAAAGAAACTCTCTTTTAAGAGAGAATTATTACTGACCAGATTTATCTTTAGTTACTCTTATATATTAAAATTATTGGATGTTGCGCTGGCACAATCAAACCTCAGAGAAAGAATGGAGATTACATGTGAAAGTAGAAAAGCAATGGATATGTCATAATAGTGCAATTAATACTTCATTATTGGTAGCTAATTTCAGATACACGTATCCAGAAGCTAGGCAAATTCAATTGCTGACATGACATTATCTTCTCAGCCCCATAGAATAATAGTAAAAAAATATTTTCCATAATGTGAGTAATCTCATAAAGTAATAATTGGAAATAGGGAAGCAATGTAGGATCAGTACAAACATCCAGCCCAACCGTCGAAACCTCAAATTCAGTAATTCACATTCATTACAAACCATGGCCCATCACACACCTACAAATAAGGCATCCCATGAACAAATGTCATTTCCACTGCATCCAAAACACATTTTTTTCACTAACCATGGCTTATCAACTTCACGCATGACAATTCATATATACTCTAAAAAGAAAAACAATGAAATTCACCCAGGCTCAGTAAACTCGTACGGTAACTAAAACCACAATTCCAAAAGGAAACCACCATGGCCGAAGACAAAAAGGTAAACACGTCGTGCTCGGAGACCCAATCCCACCCCCACAACTCTGAATTCGCCTCCTGGATCTCACCTTACCGCCCGCACCAGCACAACACCTTCCTTAGCTGATCAAACCCACCAACTGTCCCAGCGACACAAATGAGTCGGCCGACCAGAGACGCGCGCCAAAACAAAACAGTGATGACAAAGCCGCTTCGATAGCTCTCAGAGGTGGAAGTACCGGCACCGGCGAGGCATCGATTCGTCATGCCTCCGCTCGTGGCAGTGACCGCCTTCCTGCTCCTCGCTTGCCATTTACACCACCGTCGCCCTCTATTTAACCCCCGGCCACCCCCGCGTTCACCCCTCGCTTGCGCTTGAAACGAACCCGAATGAAACGGCGGGACTCCGTTTTTAAACACCGCACCACCGCCCGGACTCCAGCCACCGCTCGTCGTCACCGGAGCCCTCCTCCGTCCTCGACGACCACACCGGTGTGACCGTCGTGACCTCCCCGACCTCGGCCACCCCTCCCTCGCCGACGAAAGCCGCCGGAGCCCCACCGCCGATGAGGACTCGAATGACTTTGCCACCCTCGCTTGATGCCGACCCCGCTCTGACGACCCCAAGCCTCACCGACGGTACCCTCTTGACCACCGCACTTTACTGTTCCCATTTTAGCTTTTGGAACCGACCGCCAATCATCGCCGTCGTCGCTAGCCCATCGCCATCGCTGGAGAAGACGACCGACACGGGTAAAGTACCTGTGTCGTGTCAGATTCGTCCGCAACCGCGTGATCGCGATCCGACGGTCGGGATTAAACTGATCGCTCGGTTTAATCTGGCCCGTCAGATCTCGGTGAAGCAGTACGTTTTAATCTGGATCATTCTTTTGTATTTAAAACCTGTATTAAATCTGGGCCATCCATCGCGTACTGTTTCAATCTTTTAATCTCGGTCGTCGGTTTTAATTTAAACCGCCCGCCTTACCCTCGCGCGTCCGATCGTGATCCAACGGTGATCCGCGATCCGGCTCACGCGCACAGTGTTGATAACAAAAAAATGGCATCAATGATTAAGATTGTCAAAATATCAATTTTGGTAATTTGGGCCGAAAATGCACATTTCTCGGGTTAGGCCTAAGCCCTACAGGGCCAAAGGACCATTGGGCTACGGGCTCCGGAAGCTTCCAGCCATCCCACAGCCTTCGGCCAGGAGGCCTTCGGAGGCCCACTCCGCCGAAGCTTCAGCCCGAGGAGCAAACTTTGGCGGGCCTGGCCGAAGGCCCACTTCGGGCAGAGATAGAGTTAGATCCGATTCTAGCTAAGTGTTTATCTCCACGCGTGATTCAGCTGAGTCATAATAGATTAGACTTAGAGATTAGAAGTCTAGCCCCTATAAGTATAGGTGCGAAGCCGGTTTAGAAGCCCCCCAACACAAATCAACCACAAAGCCCTAGCTTTGAATCGTATTTACTTTATCTTTACTTTTCTGTACTCTTCGTGGGTTTGCCTGGAAGCCCTCCGACGACCACTTCGGTACAGTGGTAATCCTTGTTACTTCGCTTGTGAAGTATCCATTAATCTACGTAATAGATTGCTATCACCTTGTTACTTCGCCTGTGAAGTATCCGTTAATCAACGTAATATATTGTTATCGCCTTGTTATTTCGCCTGTGAAGTATCCGCTAATCTGCGTAATAGATTGTTACCTTCGCTCCTAGTGCAACACTTAGCAGAATTCGGTCCACAACTGAATTGGTACTTCAAATCTACTCTGTTGCAGGTTTCCACGTTCGGAGCTGCTTCGCCGGAGGTGTCCAAAGCTGAGAGATTGGTTTCGGAGGTTGCTAGAACACCCTTCAGCGAGATCCCTGCTTCGACCGCACGCCAATACGCTTCGCCAACAGGCTTCGTCATGACAGGTTTCGCCACGCTCGTACTCCGCTCCGGACGAAGTCGCGCTCGTGCGTTGCGCCTGAGTCATCGCTCTGTATCCTGCTGTATCAGAGACTTCACGCCGAACCCCGCTGTTCGGAGGTGATTGTCGCATCCAGATCTGTTCGGAGTTCATCTTCGACCAGATCAGTCCGAACGCTGAAGGTACCCTTCGGCGGGACACTTCGCATCAAACGTCGAAGGTACACTTTGACGACCCCCTTCGCACCATACTTTGAACAGCCGGGCCCTACTCGGTTTGCTGGTTTGTTCTGTTTAATATATTTCTTTCGGCTAATTGGATTATTTTATGTGATATAATTACCTAGCGACTCCACCCCCTTACCACGGCTAAGGGTAGTCGGAACGCGACATCGATGCCTTGCTACGCTTAGGCTTGTCCCTAAGTATCTGCACACTTTTGGATTGTCGAACTGACCCAAGTGCGGGGCACATTTTCATGTCAACACACAATGCGCAGATTCACGGTGAACTCGGCTCACCGTGGACCGACGACTGTTTTTGGTTTAATTTAAATTCCAGAAATTGTTTTAAACTTTAAAAATTCATATCTTGCTCATTTTAACTCCAAATTTGACCATTTCAATCTTAGAAAATTTATATTTTTATTCTCTTCATATTTATGCAATAAAAACAGTAGGTTTATTCAGAACATTTTATTATTTATTAATGGAAGATTTAAAATACATTAAGATACACTTATATTTCTTTTTATAAAAATTTATAACTCCTTTAGAAATTATTTTAGAAATTTAAATATTAATTTCAGAAGCTTAATAACTTTATTTTTCTTAATTTAACCCAATCAAAACCTATTTGCTTGTTGTGTGATTTTGAATTGTTTAATTGAATGTTATGTTTATTTTATTCGTATCGAGAAGACTATGCGCCGTTGAAGAACCGGAGTACTACCCCGAGGTTCCACCGTCGCCTTTCGCTGAGCAAAGCAAGTCACAAAATTAATTTTTGAAGCATATTGAACCTAGTTTTCTTAAAGTACCACTAAAACTCATAGGTTATACATGCATTAGTCAAATTAAAAGCCTTACATTATATTTATTTAGATCCCCGACCTTGAAGTGCAAACCCAAGCCATGCTTTTGAGCCTAAACTCCTTGTCATCTCATTACTAGTATTATTAGATAGTGTCCAATGTATTGACACAACCGCTATAGATTAAAAACGTGTCGTAGAAACTTGGATTCTATTATATGATCCCGTTATTCTCTCATCCCTGGAATTCTGTTGGTTATGGAGTTTTGGTTAAGTGTGTAAGCATGGTGGGTTCCGGGTGCAAGCTAGGGCATTGGTCGGTAGCACCCAGGGCACTATAAGGATCGGTCTGCGGGATCCGTTGCAATACACTTCCGTACTAACGACAAGTCTAGTGGGTAAGTCTTAACTAAGGTATGGGGCGTTCCAACTTGAGGCACCACTTGGAGATGGGTCAAACAGCACCTGCGGGTGGCTTGTACCGACGTGGCGCAAAAGAGGTGCAACGTTAGCCTGGAGTGGTCGGGCGCACCGGCGAAACCTAGAGCGGGTGTTATTGGATTGGAGCATCTCATGCTGAGGTTTTGGCACGAGTTCCCGTGGTATGGGTCATCTCGTTACACTTTGGTGTGTGGGATGAGTGTGTGCCTTGTGGGTATAGTGGTACACCTCTGATCAGAGTTTAAATCTTTTCAAAAAGTCGAGCCCACGGTCAAGGGCGGGTTGCGTGACTACTCGCAGTTAGTTTACATTTACGAGTGTTGCACGATGACTTGGCATGTAAGGACTGTTGAGCGAGGAGGGAAAATGTACTCCTCGAGTTAGATGATGTTACATTGTTCATGTTTATTATTCTGTACAATTAAATTTGACTACACTAAATGCTGCAACTAAAAAATGTACTTTTTCGCACTTTAAGCCACTATCATTCCCTTGTTATTACCCTGTATTGTTATTGCATTCTCGGTGACTTGTTGAGTACTTTTGTACTCATCCCCGTTGGACAAACACCTCAGAGACTACGTACTACGAGGAGGATGGTTTAGAGTAGCGACCCAGTCAAGAAAATGATCCCGAAGAAGATGTTCGTCATGTAGCTTTATTATTTAATCATATTTTAAATAGTTGGCTTGCGAGCTAAACGAGCTAGCTCGCGAGCTAGACCGAGCCGAGTTGGGTTTTCTGCTCGTTACATTAATGAGCCGAGCTGTCTCGTTATCCAGCTCTACCCATGACCCATCCCCCTATGCCCATGAGTTAGGATTATCAATTCCATTCAGAATGACTAGTATATCATTTCGTTACTCAAATCAAATCGGTATGTATTAAGTGATGTACCATTTTGACCTTAATACCATTCATTCTAGTCAATACCAACCGATACCGGTCATTCCGATTAAAATTGTATTTTCATTTTTAACATGTATTACATATTACTTATATTAAACTATATATTATATTGTATTCAAGCTATATACTATATTTAAGACATCAATGTATTTAAATATATCATATTTAATTATATTAATATAAAATGCTATTCTACACCATAGGTGTAAAATAACTATTCTACTGAGGAAAAAAAATAATACTCAATTGCTATTCTACTTAGAAAACAGAGAAATATCCTGTGCAATCACTCATTTGGTGCAAGCGTGCAATCAAGTGATTTGGTGCATCCAATCAAGCGATCAAACGATTACATATGAAAGAGGCTGAAACCTAGGACTTTTTTACTTTTAACCCCTTTCATATGTAACCGTTGGATCACTTTATTGAATGCACCAGATCACTTAATTGCACGCTTACACCAAATAAATGATTGCACAAGATATTTCCCCTTAGAAAACCTACCATTATTGTCCGTTTCACAACAAGCCGTCTTGTCTGAGTTGGTTCAAAATTGTAATGGGCCTGGATGAGCCCATCAGGCCCATGAGCTTACTGCCTCGTCATGTCTTCGTCGTCTCGCCTGATACCCAACACCGGAGGAGCGGAGAGGGCGAGAAAGAGGCGAGGGAAGAGACCGCACCGGCGTGATCCAGCCCCCCGGGGATTCCCCGCCGGCTGTAGGAACGCCACGGACACTGGTTAATCTCCAGACACCCAGGGTCCAGCCGAGGTATGCGCGCATCTGCCGCTTATTTCCTTGTATTCTGGGTGCTGCAATGTCTTCCTCTTGATGCCTGAGTTCATGAGCGAGTGAGAAATCCATGGCGATATTTTATCGAGAGACATGTGTATGCATGATCTCGAAATCATTTCTGCGCAGTTTGAATTTATCCAGTCTGATTGCATTTTTTCTCTCATCTGACATGCTTTGTTGGTACCATAACTCAACATACGGCATATCATGGTGTGTACACTATAATTATATTTAAAAATGCTAAAAAATACTTCTGAACTTATAAAAAAAATATCAATTTTGTTCATGCGTATGAATCCTCCCAAAATGTACATAAAATCAATGTTGCAGTTGCACACAATTGGGCAACACCACTATACCAGGCAGGCTAGGTTGTGTGATCATGCAGCGAATCTTGGAACGTAACATGTTGTGCTAATTGTAAGCATTAAGACTTGTATCTTGGACCTGGCATGTTTTATGAGTGTAACGCAAGATGCACCAAACATGAATTATGCACTACTATGAACTTAAAATAGATGTGAGGTAACATGGACACATGAATATAAAAAAAACTTGGTCATCAAAAGAATATACAAACAGCTAGGTAATTAAGGGCATTTTCTTGTAAGGTTACTGGCAAGAGGTAAAGAATGTATCATACATCATGGATTAATTTTACTATAAAATATAAAGGAAAGGAAATATCATCACTAATGCATATACTTCATAATTCATGTGCAAGGTTGGGCAATGTATATTTATCACAAAGGCAATATAACTGACATAACATTGCATAATCACAAGGTGTATCTACGAAATATGTGAGGATTGAGCGCATGACAAGAATTAGATCAAAACTTTTTTCTTTCATGTATACTTTCTTCTGTACACTATAAGTCTATGACATACAAATGGGAAGGATCAGCTAATCCTTTAAAATGCGGATGCCAATCGCAAGGTCATAAGGGTGACAGCTCTTGAGGAGTTTCTATGAGCTAAGAATGTTGAGGAGAGTAACCCTGCTCTGGACCAATCTCCTGAACAGAATTGCTGCTCCAGCCTCAAGATCTACGATGCTGCACTCTAACACCTGCAGCTGCTCCTCCTTGCAAACAATCGAGTTTTTCTTCTGGAATGCCTTGGCGATTAGAGAAACTTTTGATGTTGCAATTTGTTTCGACAAGAGGTTCATCGCGGACTGAAGTAGAGAGGTTGTAATCTCTCTGGCCTCGCTCAACTGCTTCACCATCCTGCAATCCTCCTTGTCTGAGGTAACCTTCTTCACGGTCTTCTTGTAATGCTTTGTTGCCTTCTTCACCAAGCGGATGTATGACTGGATCTTGGCTTGAACAACTGCATCATCTCCTTTTCGGACAGACACTTGCAGATCTTGGATGATGGCCTTCAACTCGGTGAAGACCTCGCTCATAGCATTGCAGAGATCCAGTAGCTCAAGGGAGGACTCCATCTCCCCATCCAACAACGTCCTTTGCTGGGATGAGCAAACCTGGTTGCTTGGCAGGCCCATGATCCCCTCAATTGAGCTGTAGATGTCACCAAGCCTCCTCAAACCATCAGAGATCACCTCGATGGTTATGGACGGTGATGAGATGCATGCCTCTAGGCTGTGTAGCTCCTCTTCAACTTTGGAGAGAGGCCTAGAAGGCAGGCTAATTGATCTTTGGTGGAAAGCCATGTTTGTTGCTGAAACGGTCTCTTTGTGTTGTTGCCTTGGAGATGAGAAGGAAAGGAAAGTCTTGGTTTGATGTATGTAGCCTTGTGCTGAGGCCTACTTATACAGAGGATGTGCAAGAGACAGCATCTTTTGGATGGTAGACAGCCAGAATCCTGCCAGTTCACCCCCCTGATGCTGTTTATCAAGGTTTGAGATCTGTATGCAGCATATGGAATCTCTCATATGCAGTTCAAGTTTTTGGTACCCTGCCACCTATCTTCCCAATGTGCTATGACATTGTCATGTCCCAACTATTGGCAGCAAGAACCATCAGGTTAGTTCAATCAACTGGTGGATTTTTACATAATTGTATTCTCGCAAGGGATTATTTTAGTGGAGCTTTACCAAGTAGTATTGTTGGCATGCGTGTTTCATAGTTTTTTCTGTTCTTGTTAGTTTGAACTTCTGTTTTTTTATGTGCAATCCATGCAGCTTACACGCTCAACCTCGTGTGTTGGTGCTGGCCTGTTTTAGCTATGGCAGCGAGGTCCACGGCTCAAGGATCCATTGCATGCTGTTGAGGCAACAATGGGAATCTGAGTGACCTGGCCACATGGCCATTTCGTAGTAGAGCATTTCAAAGGTGAACACAAACTATATGTGCTAAATGCTATCTGTTAGTGTATCAGCCAATAATGATGAGCATCCATCTATGAAAATTAGTTTTTTTTGTTGTAAGAGCGTGCATAAACAGCGTAACCACAAATCATTTTGGCTGTAAAAAAATAAAAAAGAAGGGAAAACAACAAAACAATATGTCCTGCATATATTTCATAATTAACTCGCGTGCCAGGTTGGACAATGTATATTTATCACAAAGGCAATATAACTGAACTGACATAGCATTGCATAATCACATCGTGTATCTCAGAAATATGTGAGGATTGAGCGCATGACAAGAATTAGATCAAAACTTTTTTCTTTCATGTATACTTTCTTCTGTACACTATAAGTCTATGACATACAAATGGGAAGGATCAGCTAATCCTTTAAAATGCGGATGCCAATCGCAAGGTCATAAGGGTGACAGCTCTTGAGGAGTTTCTATGAGCTAAGAATGTTGAGGAGAGTAACCCTGCTCTGGACCAATCTCCTGAACAGAATTGCTGCTCCAGCCTCAAGATCTACGATGCTGCACTCTAACACCTGCAGCTGCTCCTCCTTGCAAACAATCGAGTTTTTCTTCTGGAATGCCTTGGCGATTAGAGAAACTTTTGATGTTGCAATTTGTTTCGACAAGAGGTTCATCGCGGACTGAAGTAGAGAGGTTGTAATCTCTCTGGCCTCGCTCAACTGCTTCACCATCCTGCAATCCTCCTTGTCTGAGGTAACCTTCTTCACGGTCTTCTTGTAATGCTTTGTTGCCTTCTTCACCAAGCGGATGTATGACTGGATCTTGGCTTGAACAACTGCATCATCTCCTTTTCGGACAGACACTTGCAGATCTTGGATGATGGCCTTCAACTCGGTGAAGACCTCGCTCATAGCATTGCAGAGATCCAGTAGCTCAAGGGAGGACTCCATCTCCCCATCCAACAACGTCCTTTGCTGGGATGAGCAAACCTGGTTGCTTGGCAGGCCCATGATCCCCTCAATTGAGCTGTAGATGTCACCAAGCCTCCTCAAACCATCAGAGATCACCTCGATGGTTATGGACGGTGATGAGATGCATGCCTCTAGGCTGTGTAGCTCCTCTTCAACTTTGGAGAGAGGCCTAGAAGGCAGGCTAATTGATCTTTGGTGGAAAGCCATGTTTGTTGCTGAAACGGTCTCTTTGTGTTGTTGCCTTGGAGATGAGAAGGAAAGGAAAGTCTTGGTTTGATGTATGTAGCCTTGTGCTGAGGCCTACTTATACAGAGGATGTGCAAGAGACAGCATCTTTTGGATGGTAGACAGCCAGAATCCTGCCAGTTCACCCCCCTGATGCTGTTTATCAAGGTTTGAGATCTGTATGCAGCATATGGAATCTCTCATATGCAGTTCAAGTTTTTGGTACCCTGCCACCTATCTTCCCAATGTGCTATGACATTGTCATGTCCCAACTATTGGCAGCAAGAACCATCAGGTTAGTTCAATCAACTGGTGGATTTTTACATAATTGTATTCTCGCAAGGGATTATTTTAGTGGAGCTTTACCAAGTAGTATTGTTGGCATGCGTGTTTCATAGTTTTTTCTGTTCTTGTTAGTTTGAACTTCTGTTTTTTTATGTGCAATCCATGCAGCTTACACGCTCAACCTCGTGTGTTGGTGCTGGCCTGTTTTAGCTATGGCAGCGAGGTCCACGGCTCAAGGATCCATTGCATGCTGTTGAGGCAACAATGGGAATCTGAGTGACCTGGCCACATGGCCATTTCGTAGTAGAGCATTTCAAAGGTGAACACAAACTATATGTGCTAAATGCTATCTGTTAGTGTATCAGCCAATAATGATGAGCATCCATCTATGAAAATTAGTTTTTTTTGTTGTAAGAGCGTGCATAAACAGCGTAACCACAAATCATTTTGGCTGTAAAAAAATAAAAAAGAAGGGAAAACAACAAAACAATATGTCCTGCATATATTTCATAATTAACTCGCGTGCCAGGTTGGACAATGTATATTTATCACAAAGGCAATATAACTGAACTGACATAGCATTGCATAATCACATCGTGTATCTCAGAAATATGTGAGGATTGAGCGCATGACAAGAATTAGATCAAAACTTTTTTCTTTCATGTATACTTTCTTCTGTACACTATAAGTCTATGACATACAAATGGGAAGGATCAGCTAATCCTTTAAAATGCGGATGCCAATCGCAAGGTCATAAGGGTGACAGCTCTTGAGGATTTTCTATGAGCTAAGAATGTTGAGGAGAGTAACCCTGCTCTGGACCAATCTCCTGAACAGAATTGCTGCTCCAGCCTCAAGATCTACGATGCTGCACTCTAACACCTGCAGCTGCTCCTCCTTGCAAACAATCGAGTTTTTCTTCTGGAATGCCTTGGCGATTAGAGAAACTTTTGATGTTGCAATTTGTTTCGACAAGAGGTTCATCGCGGACTGAAGTAGAGAGGTTGTAATCTCTCTGGCCTCGCTCAACTGCTTCACCATCCTGCAATCCTCCTTGTCTGAGGTAACCTTCTTCACGGTCTTCTTGTAATGCTTTGTTGCCTTCTTCACCAAGCGGATGTATGACTGGATCTTGGCTTGAACAACTGCATCATCTCCTTTTCGGAGAGACACTTGCAGATCTTGGATGATGGCCTTCAACTCGGTGAAGACCTCGCTCATAGCATTGCAGAGATCCAGTAGCTCAAGGGAGGACTCCATCTCCCCATCCAACAACGTCCTTTGCTGGGATGAGCAAACCTGGTTGCTTGGCAGGCCCATGATCCCCTCAATTGAGCTGTAGATGTCACCAAGCCTCCTCAAACCATCAGAGATCACCTCGATGGTTATGGACGGTGATGAGATGCATGCCTCTAGGCTGTGTAGCTCCTCTTCAACTTTGGAGAGAGGCCTAGAAGGCAGGCTAATTGATCTTTGGTGGAAAGCCATGTTTGTTGCTGAAACGGTCTCTTTGTGTTGTTGCCTTGGAGATGAGAAGGAAAGGAAAGTCTTGGTTTGATGTATGTAGCCTTGTGCTGAGGCCTACTTATACAGAGGATGTGCAAGAGACAGCATCTTTTGGATGGTAGACAGCCAGAATCCTGCCAGTTCACCCCCCTGATGCTGTTTATCAAGGTTTGAGATCTGTATGCAGCATATGGAATCTCTCATATGCAGTTCAAGTTTTTGGTACCCTGCCACCTATCTTCCCAATGTGCTATGACATTGTCATGTCCCAACTATTGGCAGCAAGAACCATCAGGTTAGTTCAATCAACTGGTGGATTTTTACATAATTGTATTCTCGCAAGGGATTATTTTAGTGGAGCTTTACCAAGTAGTATTGTTGGCATGCGTGTTTCATAGTTTTTTCTGTTCTTGTTAGTTTGAACTTCTGTTTTTTTATGTGCAATCCATGCAGCTTACACGCTCAACCTCGTGTGTTGGTGCTGGCCTGTTTTAGCTATGGCAGCGAGGTCCACGGCTCAAGGATCCATTGCATGCTGTTGAGGCAACAATGGGAATCTGAGTGACCTGGCCACATGGCCATTTCGTAGTAGAGCATTTCAAAGGTGAACACAAACTATATGTGCTAAATGCTATCTGTTAGTGTATCAGCCAATAATGATGAGCATCCATCTATGAAAATTAGTTTTTTTTGTTGTAAGAGCGTGCATAAACAGCGTAACCACAAATCATTTTGGCTGTAAAAAAATAAAAAAGAAGGGAAAACAACAAAACAATATGTCCTGCATATATTTCATAATTAACTCGCGTGCCAGGTTGGACAATGTATATTTATCACAAAGGCAATATAACTGAACTGACATAGCATTGCATAATCACATCGTGTATCTCAGAAATATGTGAGGATTGAGCGCATGACAAGAATTAGATCAAAACTTTTTTCTTTCATGTATACTTTCTTCTGTACACTATAAGTCTATGACATACAAATGGGAAGGATCAGCTAATCCTTTAAAATGCGGATGCCAATCGCAAGGTCATAAGGGTGACAGCTCTTGAGGAGTTTCTATGAGCTAAGAATGTTGAGGAGAGTAACCCTGCTCTGGACCAATCTCCTGAACAGAATTGCTGCTCCAGCCTCAAGATCTACGATGCTGCACTCTAACACCTGCAGCTGCTCCTCCTTGCAAACAATCGAGTTTTTCTTCTGGAATGCCTTGGCGATTAGAGAAACTTTTGATGTTGCAATTTGTTTCGACAAGAGGTTCATCGCGGACTGAAGTAGAGAGGTTGTAATCTCTCTGGCCTCGCTCAACTGCTTCACCATCCTGCAATCCTCCTTGTCTGAGGTAACCTTCTTCACGGTCTTCTTGTAATGCTTTGTTGCCTTCTTCACCAAGCGGATGTATGACTGGATCTTGGCTTGAACAACTGCATCATCTCCTTTTCGGAGAGACACTTGCAGATCTTGGATGATGGCCTTCAACTCGGTGAAGACCTCGCTCATAGCATTGCAGAGATCCAGTAGCTCAAGGGAGGACTCCATCTCCCCATCCAACAACGTCCTTTGCTGGGATGAGCAAACCTGGTTGCTTGGCAGGCCCATGATCCCCTCAATTGAGCTGTAGATGTCACCAAGCCTCCTCAAACCATCAGAGATCACCTCGATGGTTATGGACGGTGATGAGATGCATGCCTCTAGGCTGTGTAGCTCCTCTTCAACTTTGGAGAGAGGCCTAGAAGGCAGGCTAATTGATCTTTGGTGGAAAGCCATGTTTGTTGCTGAAACGGTCTCTTTGTGTTGTTGCCTTGGAGATGAGAAGGAAAGGAAAGTCTTGGTTTGATGTATGTAGCCTTGTGCTGAGGCCTACTTATACAGAGGATGTGCAAGAGACAGCATCTTTTGGATGGTAGACAGCCAGAATCCTGCCAGTTCACCCCCCTGATGCTGTTTATCAAGGTTTGAGATCTGTATGCAGCATATGGAATCTCTCATATGCAGTTCAAGTTTTTGGTACCCTGCCACCTATCTTCCCAATGTGCTATGACATTGTCATGTCCCAACTATTGGCAGCAAGAACCATCAGGTTAGTTCAATCAACTGGTGGATTTTTACATAATTGTATTCTCGCAAGGGATTATTTTAGTGGAGCTTTACCAAGTAGTATTGTTGGCATGCGTGTTTCATAGTTTTTTCTGTTCTTGTTAGTTTGAACTTCTGTTTTTTTATGTGCAATCCATGCAGCTTACACGCTCAACCTCGTGTGTTGGTGCTGGCCTGTTTTAGCTATGGCAGCGAGGTCCACGGCTCAAGGATCCATTGCATGATGTTGAGGCAACAATGGGAATCTGAGTGACCTGGCCACATGGCCATTTCGTAGTAGAGCATTTCAAAGGTGAACACAAACTATATGTGCTAAATGCTATCTGTTAGTGTATCAGCCAATAATGATGAGCATCCATCTATGAAAATTAGTTTTTTTTGTTGTAAGAGCGTGCATAAACAGCGTAACCACAAATCATTTTGGCTGTAAAAAAATAAAAAAGAAGGGAAAACAACAAAACAATATGTCCTGCATATATTTCATAATTAACTCGCGTGCCAGGTTGGACAATGTATATTTATCACAAAGGCAATATAACTGAACTGACATAGCATTGCATAATCACATCGTGTATCTCAGAAATATGTGAGGATTGAGCGCATGACAAGAATTAGATCAAAACTTTTTTCTTTCATGTATACTTTCTTCTGTACACTATAAGTCTATGACATACAAATGGGAAGGATCAGCTAATCCTTTAAAATGCGGATGCCAATCGCAAGGTCATAAGGGTGACAGCTCTTGAGGAGTTTCTATGAGCTAAGAATGTTGAGGAGAGTAACCCTGCTCTGGACCAATCTCCTGAACAGAATTGCTGCTCCAGCCTCAAGATCTACGATGCTGCACTCTAACACCTGCAGCTGCTCCTCCTTGCAAACAATCGAGTTTTTCTTCTGGAATGCCTTGGCGATTAGAGAAACTTTTGATGTTGCAATTTGTTTCGACAAGAGGTTCATCGCGGACTGAAGTAGAGAGGTTGTAATCTCTCTGGCCTCGCTCAACTGCTTCACCATCCTGCAATCCTCCTTGTCTGAGGTAACCTTCTTCACGGTCTTCTTGTAATGCTTTGTTGCCTTCTTCACCAAGCGGATGTATGACTGGATCTTGGCTTGAACAACTGCATCATCTCCTTTTCGGAGAGACACTTGCAGATCTTGGATGATGGCCTTCAACTCGGTGAAGACCTCGCTCATAGCATTGCAGAGATCCAGTAGCTCAAGGGAGGACTCCATCTCCCCATCCAACAACGTCCTTTGCTGGGATGAGCAAACCTGGTTGCTTGGCAGGCCCATGATCCCCTCAATTGAGCTGTAGATGTCACCAAGCCTCCTCAAACCATCAGAGATCACCTCGATGGTTATGGACGGTGATGAGATGCATGCCTCTAGGCTGTGTAGCTCCTCTTCAACTTTGGAGAGAGGCCTAGAAGGCAGGCTAATTGATCTTTGGTGGAAAGCCATGTTTGTTGCTGAAACGGTCTCTTTGTGTTGTTGCCTTGGAGATGAGAAGGAAAGGAAAGTCTTGGTTTGATGTATGTAGCCTTGTGCTGAGGCCTACTTATACAGAGGATGTGCAAGAGACAGCATCTTTTGGATGGTAGACAGCCAGAATCCTGCCAGTTCACCCCCCTGATGCTGTTTATCAAGGTTTGAGATCTGTATGCAGCATATGGAATCTCTCATATGCAGTTCAAGTTTTTGGTACCCTGCCACCTATCTTCCCAATGTGCTATGACATTGTCATGTCCCAACTATTGGCAGCAAGAACCATCAGGTTAGTTCAATCAACTGGTGGATTTTTACATAATTGTATTCTCGCAAGGGATTATTTTAGTGGAGCTTTACCAAGTAGTATTGTTGGCATGCGTGTTTCATAGTTTTTTCTGTTCTTGTTAGTTTGAACTTCTGTTTTTTTATGTGCAATCCATGCAGCTTACACGCTCAACCTCGTGTGTTGGTGCTGGCCTGTTTTAGCTATGGCAGCGAGGTCCACGGCTCAAGGATCCATTGCATGCTGTTGAGGCAACAATGGGAATCTGAGTGACCTGGCCACATGGCCATTTCGTAGTAGAGCATTTCAAAGGTGAACACAAACTATATGTGCTAAATGCTATCTGTTAGTGTATCAGCCAATAATGATGAGCATCCATCTATGAAAATTAGTTTTTTTTTGTTGTAAGAGCGTGCATAAACAGCGTAACCACAAATCATTTTGGCTGTAAAAAAATAAAAAAGAAGGGAAAACAACAAAACAATATGTCCTGCATATATTTCATAATTAACTCGCGTGCCAGGTTGGACAATGTATATTTATCACAAAGGCAATATAACTGAACTGACATAGCATTGCATAATCACATCGTGTATCTCAGAAATATGTGAGGATTGAGCGCATGACAAGAATTAGATCAAAACTTTTTTCTTTCATGTATACTTTCTTCTGTACACTATAAGTCTATGACATACAAATGGGAAGGATCAGCTAATCCTTTAAAATGCGGATGCCAATCGCAAGGTCATAAGGGTGACAGCTCTTGAGGAGTTTCTATGAGCTAAGAATGTTGAGGAGAGTAACCCTGCTCTGGACCAATCTCCTGAACAGAATTGCTGCTCCAGCCTCAAGATCTACGATGCTGCACTCTAACACCTGCAGCTGCTCCTCCTTGCAAACAATCGAGTTTTTCTTCTGGAATGCCTTGGCGATTAGAGAAACTTTTGATGTTGCAATTTGTTTCGACAAGAGGTTCATCGCGGACTGAAGTAGAGAGGTTGTAATCTCTCTGGCCTCGCTCAACTGCTTCACCATCCTGCAATCCTCCTTGTCTGAGGTAACCTTCTTCACGGTCTTCTTGTAATGCTTTGTTGCCTTCTTCACCAAGCGGATGTATGATTGGATCTTGGCTTGAACAACTGCATCATCTCCTTTTCGGAGAGACACTTGCAGATCTTGGATGATGGCCTTCAACTCGGTGAAGACCTCGCTCATAGCATTGCAGAGATCCAGTAGCTCAAGGGAGGACTCCATCTCCCCATCCAACAACGTCCTTTGCTGGGATGAGCAAACCTGGTTGCTTGGCAGGCCCATGATCCCCTCAATTGAGCTGTAGATGTCACCAAGCCTCCTCAAACCATCAGAGATCACCTCGATGGTTATGGACGGTGATGAGATGCATGCCTCTAGGCTGTGTAGCTCCTCTTCAACTTTGGAGAGAGGCCTAGAAGGCAGGCTAATTGATCTTTGGTGGAAAGCCATGTTTGTTGCTGAAACGGTCTCTTTGTGTTGTTGCCTTGGAGATGAGAAGGAAAGGAAAGTCTTGGTTTGATGTATGTAGCCTTGTGCTGAGGCCTACTTATACAGAGGATGTGCAAGAGACAGCATCTTTTGGATGGTAGACAGCCAGAATCCTGCCAGTTCACCCCCCTGATGCTGTTTATCAAGGTTTGAGATCTGTATGCAGCATATGGAATCTCTCATATGCAGTTCAAGTTTTTGGTACCCTGCCACCTATCTTCCCAATGTGCTATGACATTGTCATGTCCCAACTATTGGCAGCAAGAACCATCAGGTTAGTTCAATCAACTGGTGGATTTTTACATAATTGTATTCTCGCAAGGGATTATTTTAGTGGAGCTTTACCAAGTAGTATTGTTGGCATGCGTGTTTCATAGTTTTTTCTGTTCTTGTTAGTTTGAACTTCTGTTTTTTTATGTGCAATCCATGCAGCTTACACGCTCAACCTCGTGTGTTGGTGCTGGCCTGTTTTAGCTATGGCAGCGAGGTCCACGGCTCAAGGATCCATTGCATGCTGTTGAGTTAGTCGCATTACAATGTATGTATAGCTAGAGAGTGACAGATCGGTCTTACCAAGCGTTTAGCGTGGCGAATATGTCCGTCGGCACCATATATGTGCTTCGGATCCGTCCCGCGGCATTGTCTTTTCTGCTCGGAAGTCTTCTTAAATGCGGCTGAAGACCAAATCTTGCAGAATTCGAAATAGGCGTCCTCGCGGTTTGCAAACCACGGAATCCTCACCTGAACAGAGATGCTATTTGTATTATATGACAACAAATCTCAACAATCGAAGAGTAAAAGTTAGAATTGTTTACCGAACGGTATTCTTCTTCAGTCAAATAAATTGACGATGAGCCCGTCGCCTTGCTCATTCGTTGCCCTAGCTTCTCCTTGTAGTAAGCATTGTTCGCTTGAATGCGGGCATACGAAATGGCGTCCTTCACCACCTTATGTGCATTGTTGTTGAAGACTTGAAGCGCATGGTTATGGTGATTGCCGACTTCTGGCAAGCAAAAGCGTAACTGCAAAAGTAATGATTAGTACAGTGTTGTAACTCGAAAAGCCTAAAAGTAGATTGAAAAAACACTTGCATATCCAGAAGTCATGAGACACCGCCCCCTGAGCAGTTCCGTGGCGCCCGTCAGGAGCGAACCGGTACTGGTCCCATGTCTGGCATAGAACCCGCTCACCGGTCGGCATTGTCAGCACCCCTGGGTAGTGCAGACGACACAAGTTACCCAATATCTGGTTAACCTGCCTGACCCTCGAAGTGCCGTCGAACCGAGAGTCAATCCAAGATCTAGAAATACATAATAAATAAAGTTAATTAGTTTAGTGAAAGAAATTTTTTGAAAACAAAAGCAAAACAACAGAAGAGTATTACACTTACCCGTCACCAACAGGCGTAATCTCGATCTTGGCTCCACCGGAAGAGACTACTGGTGGAGCGACCAAGTGGCTCGTCCTGAAAGATACCGAGGACCCGCCGGCAGCCTCAGCACCTTCCTCCTGACCCGCACCCTCCGGGAGATCCCCCTGTCCCGCACCCTCTGGGTCATCCCCCTGCCCCACACCCTCTGGGTCATCCCTCTGTGCCGCACACTCTGGGACATCCCCCTCTTGCCCGCCACCCACCGGATCATCCTCATGACCCGCACTCTCCAAGTGTTCTTCCTCCTACAAAACAGTATTGAAACAATTAGTAATAGTTTATAACTGGCATAAAAAACAATCTGAAAGTTACCTCCTCATCTAGTTGAAATGCAATAGGCCGACCAATTAATGTCGGATCTATGCATCTCAGGAGCTGCTCTTGACGACGTCTGTTTGAAGAAGATGAACTACCCTGGAATAGGGTGTCCTCCTGACTCGTCGGTGTACTCGCCGGAGTACTCGCCGATGAACTCCCCAAGCGGAAGAGCTTCCTCGTGACACTCTTCATCTTTTTCGACATCCTGTTCAAAATAAGCACAAACAAGATTCATACTATCATTCAACATTTCCTACCTATACACGTCTATTAGAGTGTATCTGCTCATGCATAACAATGACAAAATTCATAAAATTAATGTATGATCATGACGGTCTAAAATATCAAATAATCAAAGCCACTTAATTTAAGTGTTTTAATTCCTTTTGTAGAATGCATGTACAAGTGTTTTTTCTTAACTATAATAGTACAAATTAAAAAAAGATATTAGTGGACTATAAAGCTATCTATATGTCTCCATAATTTAATATCGGAATAATCCAGCATATCAATCATTTAATTCATCAATTGACAAAATTTAATCCATATCTATATCTATATGTCTCTACCAATTCAATTTACCAATGAAACAATTCACAAATAAAAAGCGAAAAGATTCGTAAAGCGGTGAAAATAATTACTTTGTGATTTGTGTAGGCCGGCGGACGGTGACGGCTCGCGGCGGTCGAATCGGGGACGGCGGCCGGGACGGGTGGCGCGGGCCGGGACGGCGGCGATGGCCGGGAGGGGGTGGTGGCCGGCGGTCGAGGCGGCCGGGAGGCGGCCGGCCGGGCGGGAGGCGGCCGGGAGGCGGCCGGCCGGGCGGGCGGCGGCCGGGCGAGCGGCGGCCGGGCGAGCTGCGGCCGAGCGACCGGGCGGCGGGCGGGCGGGCTGGCGGGCGGGCGGGCGGCGGCCGAGGCGGCCGGGAGTAGGCCGGGAGGCGGCCGGCCGGGCGAGCGGCTGCCGAGCGGGCGGGCGGGCGGCGGCCGAGGCGGCCGGGAGCCGGGCGTGCGGGAGCCGGGCGGGCGGGCGGGCGGGCAGCGGCGCGGCGGCGAGGGCGGGCGGCGGCGCCCGCGGCGGCGAGGGCGGGCGGCGGCGAGGGCGGGAGGCGGCGGCGGGCTGCTGGGCGCGGGAGGCGGCGGCGACGTGGGCGCGTACAGGGAGTTAGGTCTCCCTGTACGCGCGCGCGGTTGGGAAAAGGCCAAAGTAACTTCCGTCGGCTTTAATGCTGGCCGACGGAAGTTAGGGGGATCCGGGCGGCCGCGGAAAAACCCCCGCTAACTTCCGTCGGCCACTGTCAGAAGCCGACGGAAGTTAAGTTAACTTCCGTCGGCTCGTGGAGGCCGACGGAAGTTATTTAACTTCCGTCGGCTTGCCCAAAAGCCGACGGAAGTTAACTTGGCCGACGAAAATATTCTGTTTTGTTGTAGTGGAAGTGTGGTTTTTTATCTCCATTTGGCAAGCTCTTCCAATAATCGTCTCTTACACCCATGTTAACTCCATTGTTTCTTATTGTGGGTCAATTTCCTTCTCTATTCTAAGTTCTCACCGGCACAATAATCTCAACGACATTTTCGTCTATGTCGCGTGGAACCTACGGAAGAAGCAGAACCGTCGTATCTTCTAGAGGAAGACTTCTACGGCAACCCATTTCTTTAGCCAAATTGTAGAGGATGTTGCTGTTTGTCATCTGCCTCTAGCAGGTGGGGGCGCTGCTTTTTCTTGAGCTGCTGCTGCTGCTGCATGGCATGTCTGAATTATCAGCGGCAAACTCGTCTAGCTCTAGCTCGACATTGCAAGCAATGTTGTGCTGCAATGCAACTAACAGACACAGCAGCAATCACGCGTGCTAGTTCTGTTGTTCATCTCATCTCTCGTCGACAGAGGCTGCCATGCATGTCGCAGCTGCTGCTGCAGACAGCAACCTAGCTAGATTGTGATCATGACATCGTCGCCGAGACGAGATCCAATACATCATTCTGATCCAGGCATCTACCTGCAGCTGGAGTGGGTTCGAAGCTTGCATTGCATTGCATGATTGCATGCCTGCTGCTTCCTGGAAGAAGCAGCTAGCTCTAGCTCCATCATATCCATGTGCTAATTCAGCTTTCTATTGCGTTAGGTGCATATGATTAGCTAAGATTATCATGCGTGCTTCAATTATTAATTGTATTGCCTCCGCACGAATTTTTTTTGAAATAATATATTTTAAAAATAAAATTTCAAATTTGTATGGTAGTTTGAGAAAATTGTAAAAATAGGTACCGATCGGTACTTGGTCGGTCGACTGGCACTAACGTAGCGTCAGTCGGCGGAAAGAGTTGTTGGCGCGCCCAAGTGCCGCCTAGTCGGCACTTAGTCGGCTGACTGGTGTTGACGTGGCACTAGTTAGCCGACCAAGTACCGACTAGGCACTACGTGGCACCAATCAGTCGATTAAGTGCCGATCGGTATCTATTTTTGTAATTTTTCTTAAACCGTCGTACAAATTTGATTTTTTTTAAAAAAATATTATTTCAAAAAAAATTCCATCCGCACGGGTATCTAATATAAGCACATATATTAGAAAAAAATCAGGTGGATACTAGTTTATTGCGTTTGGCAACCCCCAATTGTGTATATTGGTTCGATGACAACTCCATGAGTGAAATACAAGAATCTTTCATCACGTTGAGTCAAGTTCTAGTGTGATTCTCCAAAAAAATTAAGGAGGCTCGGACATGAATTGAAACAAGCGCTTCTTGTTTGCTGGCCCCGCCTAACCCATCTCTCTCTTTTGTTGTGTACATTTCAACTTTTATTTTATTGATATCGATTGCCGCCTCTTCTTAAAAAAAGATTTAGATATGTGTTGTTCAAGTGATTAATTTAGCAAGTTTCTGTCACCGGCGGGGGTTTCTGTAGAATTGGTATTAACTAATCTTCGTAGATTATACTGAAATATGTAGTTGGTCGAGGGTCTAGACCTCTTCGTCACGACGGCGTCGTTGCAGTGACGCGGCGAAGAGGCAGAGATACAAGAAGGCAATAACCAAACTAAACTACTCAATGACATAAACACCTATTAGGGCCCTGTTTATATAGACATAGAACTAGCCCTCTAATTGATCTAATCTACTAACTCTGAAACAAAATAATACAAACAGAATTTAATCGAAAACTAACTCTTTAACCTAACTGCTACAATACTGACAATACTGTTTACAGGTGGGCCAGGGCCTCCAGCCCATGACATCTTCTTCTTCTTCGTAAGTTTTGGTTGACACCAGAGTTCTAGAGTCACAACTTTTGTATGCTAACAATAAAGATTCAGAAGCCATCCACATTTTCTGAAGTGAAAGTACTAAATTCCTGAATTTAGGGTCACAACCAGCTTTGAAGTTCTGTTTTTTACTCTATTTTTTCAATGCACAATGTTCTGCAGAGAAACTAACAATCATGCTGCAATGGCTGCACTGGTATAGTCAAAATCAATTATGTATTTCAGTTAAATTCAATTTCTTTTGTAGATATATTAGTGTCGGTTGAATAACCGGTACTAATGTACTACCCCTTTAGTTTCGGATGGATAGTATCAATGAGCACAAGCTCAGATATATAGGCGACATCAATATGCATGTTAGCTAGTACTGTAGTACACATAAATCACATCAGATATATAGGCAATGCCAACATTCTAGCATCACACAAAAATATTTGTTGCTTCGCCTAAACTGTTGTAATTAAATATACTAGTGATATGCCCATGCTTTACGATATAGTCTTATTTTTAATGTCAAACATATATTTAGAGAATAACATTTATTCAAATGCGCTTATTAATGTTGCAATGATAAGAAACAATGTGACATATTCTTGTCTAGAACAAATCACATATAGAGATTGAATCATCATTAGCGAGAACATAAAAGAGTATTTCTTATTTCCTACACTATAATTATATTTAAATATGCTAAAAATACTTCTGAACTTTTTATATATATGAGAATTTTTACAGTACCCCCAAATTTTATCAACCGTCCAATCCATGTGATTGGATGACTCAGATTTAAATTAGGTAATCTGTTACCTCCTAGAGGTAACAGGTCATAGTACCTTCTTTTTCCTAAATGTGGGACCCACATGCATGCAAAATAAATTCTTTCCATGCGTCTAATATATTTCTTTCCTCAATTTGCCCAAAATATTTTGGAATCCCTTAATTTATGGCATATGACACGTATACAATTTTTTTAAAAAAAGAACTTTGACAATTCGAAAATTTATTTCACAAATATTCAAAAAATCATTTGAAATTTCTTTTCCGGAGAATGCACGGTAAACTTTTGAAAGATTTTTTTATTTTATGAAAAAACAGAGAACTTTTAAAATTCAAAATTATATTTTATAACTCTTCATAAAATCATTTTAAAATAAATTTTGAAGAGTTCTGTTTTTTTTTTCAATTTTTCAAAGTTTGTTGTTCTTTTCAGAAAATTTTTAAAAAATAAAAATAAACTTTGAAAATTATAAAATTTATTTCAGACTCTTCATAAAATGATTTGAAAAGAAATTTTGAAGAGTTTTGATTTTTTTCAAATTTTCAAAGTTTTATGTTCTTTTCAGATTTTTTTTAAAAATAAAAACAAACTTTGAAAATTCAAAATTTTATTTCAGAACTCTTCAAAAAATCATTTCAAAATAAATTTGAAGAGTTATATTTTTTCAAATTTTATGTTTTTTTCAAAAAAAATTAAAAATAAAACTTTTAAAACTATCATGAATTCTCGAGAGAAATGGATACGGAAGGTAGATAGGGTGCCCGGTTAGAGTCAGTTAATCATTTTTATTTTTAATTATTTATTTTAAATGCCTTTAACCAACGGCCAGGATTCTTTAAACCTATTACCTCGAAGGGAGGTAACGGGGGCACCGTAACGGCCCCCATATATATAAGCCTATTTATGGTACCCCATTACCTCCTTGAGAGTTAATAGTTAAAAGTAATCTAGACTATTAATTAAATATGTTTAAAATAAATAATTAAAAATGAAAATCGGCTAACCAACTTAATTATGGAAAGCAATCTGCACGAATATATCCCACGTGAAAGTTTATTGATTATTTCCTTTTTGTAGTACATGCAATTATTAATATGCTACCATGGAAAAAAGAAATTAATTGTTGCATGTACATGGATCCACATGTATTAAATGAATGCTATATGATCTATTACCTCTAGGAGGTCATAGGTCACCGATATTAAATCTAAGTCATTGGATCGTATAGAATGGATGGTCATAAAATTTGAGATATTTGTATGACTCCTCCAAAAAATAGATAAAATGAATGTTGCACACAATTGGGCAACACCACTATGCTAGACAGGCTAGGTTGTGCATATGGATGGCAACCAGGTACCACATGTATAAGTACTACATATCCATACTCGAACCAATGAAAAATACCAGTACCCGAATCTGTACCCATTACCCGTGATGAGTAAAAACCCATGTCTATACTTGGTACCCGTTGATGCCATATACCCGCGGTATAGATGAGCAAAAGGCACGGGCCCGTTGGGCCGGCCCGAAGCACGCCAAAAAAGCACGGCCCGAGCACGACACGACCCGTTACTAATCGGGCCCGGGCCGGCACGGCCCGACGGCTGGGCCGTGCTTGGGCCGGCACGGGCACGGCCCGTTTAAAGCTAGGCCCGATCAGGCCCGTTAATTAGTATTCACTAATCCCATTTATTTGATTCACATCTATAAAGTGTTGTGCATCCAAGCGTTGCCTGGGGGCTGGGGCCACTGCATGCAGCAAGGCAGCAAGCCAAGCCTCGGGAGAACCTAGCCGGTCGGCTGCCCAAGCGTGGGCCCACTGCATGCAAGCTGCCTCTTCGTTGCTCGGGTAGTACACTAGTACCTAGTTGGTTGGCTGCCCAAGCATGGGGTCCACTGCGGAACAGGCCGGCACGACACGGCCCGATTAGCAGAACAGGTCGGCCCGACACGGCTAAACTCACTCCGGGCCGTGCCTGGGCTCGCTGTTCGGCCCATGGGTGGATAAGGCACGGCCCGTTAATTTACCGGGCCGTGTCGGGCCGTCAGTAAATGGGCCATGCTTTCACGGGCCCGTGCCGGGCGGCTCGTTTGCACATCTATAACCCGCGGGTATACCTGTTTACCCATGAATAAAAAAATATGAATAGAGGCAAATCACAAAGCATTTTGTACAGTTCTGTTGATATATTGATATATGGTTAATAGTATAGGCAAATAACAAATCTCAGTCTCTATAATTGTCAACAGTATAGGCAAATCACAGATATTAATATGTATAACAACCATCGAGTCAATCAGAGAAACACAGAGATCCGACCCTTACCTACACATCAAATGTCGTTGTGTATGAAACAATAGTTTACCACGGGGTACCTGCAGTAAGGTTTAGATTAGACTTAGGAGAGCTCTATAGATGACTCTAAAGAGACGAGGTAAGAAGAGTTTTTAGAGCTTTCCAGAGAATAATAATCTTATTTTTGTGTGTGTGTTGTATGAGCTTTAAGGGCTAAAAATAGTTTTCGTCGTATGAACAGAATGCCTTCCATTAGGAAAGTATGAAAACATGCCCTAATAAGCTCCCCCATCATTTTATATATGAGAGAGATTAGAGGTTACCATCTATCATTAATGTGGTCCACGACTTGGTCAATTATAATAGAAAACAATCATATCATGCTCAATAACTCTAGGCGTTATCAATTGTATTGATTGGATAATTAATCATTTTTAAGAAGTACGTCTTTAATAGAGTAACCCGATATTTTAATCATGACTACCTGAGTGCTTGACAGTCATGAGAACCTATCAATATCGTACTTGGAGAGTCTTCAAGACTTTGACTGATTCACGGCTCGAAGAATCTAACCATTGGCTAGTCACATTTAATGTTGTATGTTGCCCCTTCTAGGTCATTCGACTGATAAAAACACTCGGAGAGTACCCGGAGTCATATTCCCGACATGATACGATATGAAGACTTTCTATGAGATCACCCATCTTAATAATATTCTCGCCTAATTAAACACGCTGAACCGAAGTTCTCATTCACAATGAAAGAGATATAGTATATCACTATTAATGAAAAATAACAATAATCCAATCTCTCTCCTATAACAAGCACTTGAGAATGCACAAAAGCAAATTAAGCGTAGAGCTACTCGAGACAGGTGTATAGCTCGTTATTAGCATATGATGTGTGGTAGATACACGCAGCATGCATGCAATGGCGTCGGTACGTAGATCGCTAGTATATATGTATCAGGTCATGGTGGCAGACGGAGTCGGGTATAGGTGCACCGGCAGACGTGGGTGAGCGTGCAACACCAATGGCTTAGCCAGGAAGGTGTCATGCGTCGACTCGCTCAGATCGATGGCCGCCACGCCGGCCGGCTTGCTCCAGGTGAACCCCTGCAGCAACCGGCCGAAGAGCATCACGCTCATCGCCGTCCCGAGCGTCGCCGCAACGCAGCCACGGCGACCGGTGCTGAAGGAGATGAACCGGAGGTCGTTCTCGGTGAGCGCCACGTTATTGGCAGTGGCACCGTCCTCCGCTGCCGCCATGTGTCGCTCCGGTCGGAAGCGGAGCGGCTCTGCCCAGACCGTCGAGTTACGGCCTAGCCCGATGCGACTGAGGAGGACGTGGCTGCCCTTGGGCACGCGGTAGCCGGCGATGGTGGTGTCGGCGAGAGCAACGTGTGGGACGTTGAAGGGCGCCACCGGGTGTAGCCGGAACGCCTCGCGGATGCAGGCCTTCACGTAGTTGAGCTGCGGGATATCCGACTCCTGCACCAGCCGATCCAGCCCCACCACCCTGTCGATCTCCTCCACTGCCTTCTTCATCGTCTCCGGCTGATTCACCATCTCCGCCAGCGCCCACTCCACCGCGTTCGACGGGTTGTCCGCCGCCGCCAACGTGATGTCCTGCACATAGCCGGCCATGCATTAATAACTATTTTTTTATTTATGCATAACATTTTACGTGCATGCATGGCTTGCGCTACCTGCAACTCTGCCTTGACCTCCTCGATGGTGAGCAGCGGGTTGCCGCTGCCGTCCTTTAGAGTGATGAGCACGTCGAGGAAGTCTTCCGGCTCCTGCTGCCGCTCGCCGCTCTTCCACTGCCGCCACCGTTCGTCGATGACCGTGTCGTGTAGCCTGTTAACCGTCGCGTTGGCCTCCTTCACGGCCTTCTCGTGGCCGTCGAGGTCGAAGCCGAGCAACCAGGGGAGGTAGTCGGAGATGCAGAAGGAAAAGAGGAGGCTCACTGAGGTGAACACGGCGTCCATGAGCTGCACCTCGAGCGGCCCCGGCCCACCGTCGGGCCGCGGTTCACCGAAGTAGCGCCTGTTGAAGCTAAGCCGGCGGATGACGTTGCCGCAGTAGTGGCGTGCGACGCGCCTGACATCGATGATGGATGAGGTGCTGCCGGCCGTGGCGAGGTGGTAGACATAGCGAGTGAGGTTGTCGGCCTCGTCGGCGCGCTTATCGTGGAGCCACTTGTGGCGGGAGGGGCAGGTGATCTCCGAGGTGAGCACCCGCCGCATCTTCTTCCACTGGTCGCCGAACGGCGAAAGCACGGCATTCCGGTAGCCGCCGCTGAAGGTCTTTGACGCGAAGGTGAGAGGTCGGGACACGAAGTTGGCGTCCTGCTTCCTGAGCACCTCGCGCGCGATCCGGGGGCAAGTGATGGCCACGACGTGCACGGCGCCGAGGCGGACACAGGCGATGTCAGTACCCATCTCCTTCATCATACGGTGGATCCAACGGAACGCCGGCTTGTTGAGCATCATCTCCGGCACGTTGCCTACAACCGGCCATGGCACCGGGCCCGGCGGGAGAGGCGCCGCCGCACTCGCAGCAAGGGAGCATGCAACTGTTGCAGCAGCGGCGCAGCTGTGCTGCGGCTCTAGCATGGTCGTCGACGTCATCGTCCGGCGACGGCGTGACCTAAGCCTGACGGCGAGGTAGATGATGAAGCTTACGACGACAAGCAGCAGCGCTTGCAACGACGAGGTGCCGAGCATTGTGTCACCCATTGCTGCTTCCATTGATTACAAGGCAGAGGTCAGTGATCAGCACTAGCTTGGCTCTGCACACTTAAATAATCTTGTGTTTCACCCATTTGCATGAACGAACGGCACGAGTCGGGCCGCACGACCACTTGGCCAGTCGGTACGTGCATGGATGGACACGTTGCTACTGTCACGCCGCCCAGACGTGAGCCAGGCCGCCGTCGCACGCCAGCAGCTGCTCGCGTGAGCCCCAGCGCCGGTCCTACGATTTTGAGGGCTGACCAACAGGCCCTCTAAACTATAGAATTTATAATATATGGGTTAATTTTATTTGTATAAAATAGTAGCAAATTCAATAATATATTTTTAATTTAACATGTCTGATAATTATCAACAACGAGAAATAATGTAGACTAAAATGTTTTGTTTTCTTTTTTCAGCCCCCGACAAATGTTTCTTGTTTCTTGGGTAACATTCTAAATTTCGAACACCTAAATTAGAATAAAAACATAATTATATGAGTACAAAATAAGTATTAGAAGTCTTCAATACTATACTAATAATTAATTTGAATAAAAAAATGAACAAGCAAAACAATACGTCATAACATCAATACCTAGTACTAGTACTGGATCCATGGCTTCCTGCGAATCTGCAATCAGACCGACCACTCAGTCGGAGCGGCTTGCCCGCTTCAGCACGGCGTCGTCTCCGTCGCGGGCTCGCGGCGTCCCCGCGTCAACGCGTCGTGGCACGTGGCTTCGTGCGGGCGTTCGACCGTGAAACACGAGCGGCGGCCTGACGACCTGTACGCTGCGTCGCTGCGTCCCGAACGGTTGTGCGTTGCGTCGCTGCATCCCGAACGGCCGACGCCGAACTCCCGATTCCCGAAGACGGAAGACCTGGTCACCCAAGGAACCGTCGCACATGCGCACAGCAGTACAGAAATGCCAAAGCCAAAAATTCACTATATATATTGTCACAGCATATGGGCCTGAGCTCCTACTCTTCATGGGTCCTAGGCCATCGCACGCTCTGCCCCCATAGGGCCGGGCCTGGTGAGCCCGCACCACTCGCCGTGCGGCGCCACACACCAGGCCGAACCGCCGCGCCCGCGTTCGCCGCCGTACCATCCAGCGGCCCGCTCGCAACGCCTTGTCGATCGGTTTCCGCTCGCCCATACGCGCCGACGCCGTCAATCCTCGCTACTGGCGCCATGCCGAGAAAGCTTCCTCGCGCGCCCTCCTCGCCTCGCTCATCGTCGCTAGCGTTATCGTTGTGAATACGAACGGACTCTCAGCTCGCCTGATTATATTTCGCGTGATGCACAGAGCCTATGCGCTCGCCGGCTCGCCTTCGTTTTCAATGCCTCACACCGGCCGGCCATGGACAGAACGGAAGCTTCGCTCACCTATTCGCCCCCATGGACTCGCTCTCGCTCTCCGCGCGCGGGGGCGCCACGCCTCCGATCCGCAACGAGCGATCTCGCCGTCGTATTGACGCCGCAAGCTGCCCACGTAAACCGCCGCTCGTCCGCGCGCGAGCAACGACTGTCCGTCCGTCCTTCGATGGCGCCGCTAGCCGCTGCACGTCGTCCCACCCTACAAAGCCCCCACGGGCATGCGACTCAGCCCGCGCCCCGCCACACCTCCTCCCTTTCTCCGGCGACCTCAGTCTCCTCACGAAGGCACTCGGGGCAGAGAGCTTCCACCCGAACGACGTCGCCATGGACGGCGCCGTCTCCACGGTCAACGGTCGTGGCCCGCCGTGCATGTCCTCCTCGAAAGCGAAGGCATCACGACAGCGGGGCGGAAAGCGGAAGCGTTGAGGACGACTTGAGGTAGCTGGATTAAATACAAAGGAGGAATATTTCTAAATTATTTAAAACAATTTCTTCTAACAGTCCCGTTGTTCGTGACTTATGACTAATTTACAACTGGGCTTTATTAATACTTGTAAGACTTATTAGCATACTAAATTTTGGAGGCCCCCTATTTTCGGAGAAATAAATTGAGTGCTTATACGGTTCGTAAAAAAATCAATAAGTTAGAGAACATGCACAAACATAAATATTCTAAACAGAATGACAAATATTATGAAGAATATAACTGATAAGAAAACTGAACCATTGCCTGATATGCATTTATATGTAGATGTGTTATCTCATTTGCATGATCAAAGGGAAAATTACTCACATGCCATTATAATTTTCAGAAATTGCCTATATGCCACTGTCAGTGACTGTGGCGGCCCCCATCTGTCAGTGACACACCGATGACATATTGGCAAATCGTGAAAATTGTAATGGCACGGAAAAAATTAACCCAATCAAAATGTAATATACGTCTGATGTGACCTGAAGAAAATTGTGTATGTTTATACGAAAGTAACAATCTTCTCTATGTTTTCTCACAAAAATGTTTATACGAAAATTGTGTATTATGTTGTGTCTCCTGCCTGTCTTACGTTTCCAGGCAGTAACTACGGAAGAACCAGAACATATATTTTTTCATAAGAAAAATGGGTTAGCTCCTCATCATTGCAAAATGAGATAGCTTCAGGAAACCAAGATGGCCATTCATATAGGTTTGTTTTTGTAGTATCCAATACTTCAGAAAGTAGTCAGTTCTAACTATGTACATTCAGACGGATTAACCTGACTGAAAATGAAAACATCCAATAGAAACCAAGTAGGTAGGATAAACAACAGTCCTAAAAGCAATTCAGTCCATTGTACATTGCACAATACCTAGATATGAAGGATTTGTGTAAATCAACCATAAAAGTACAACAACTTATTCAGCCTTTACGAAGTAAGAAGTTATGGTTATCCTGAGACTCATCATGCTATAGCTTTCAGTTTTCACAAACAGCTCATGTTTGAGGTGGGGTTGATCAATAGCACAACTGCCGACAAGGCTAGTGCCGAGTGAGGTTCGCCGAGTGCATTCTGGGCTTCGCCGAGTGCCCTAGGCACTCGGCAAACCCTAGTGTTCCCGTGGTGTGCAAATACTACATAATTTCATTCCAGTGACAAACATATGTATCTTCTGAGGTGCATATTACAAAAGGTACATCAAACTATACCAAGTAGGTATAAAAAGATTTCTCTATCCTACTACTATCATGGGAAGGTAGACAATCACTACGTTCAAAACAAGCAGCACATATTATTTGAAACCCAAAAAGATCAAATTAATACAGATTTTAAAAAGCCAATTTACTTGTTAGCATCGAAAAATTGGCAGTAACATATAGAGTTCAGAGTTGTCAAGCCTAACTGGTAAAGTTCAATTGAAACCAAAGTACCAAACAATGTTCCTCAAGGTTTTAAGAGACGGACAAGGCAAAGCATCAATTCAAATTATCAAAAAGTTAATTAAGAAACCAAAAACATCTATCCATCCCTTCAGTATAATGCAAAAGAATTTATTTTATCCCTTAACATACAGTGACGTAAGAGAGGACTTCTGTAAAGATACTCCAAGTACTCCTAGGTATTAAAAACACACTAGACATAACGCGCACGTTGTGCGCTCCATCCATAAGCATCTACTTATAGAAAATAAAAGTGATTAGGACAACACAATAACAAAAAAGTTCATAACATTGTATGCTCTAACACATCACACCTAGCTCAGCTACAACTATATTTACATTTTACAACCCCAGTAAAACTATTGTGTTAGAGCATACAATGAGAAGATGATCCTAACTAATCCTCGTTGTCATAGTCAACCTCAACAACTTGTCAAAAGCCAGATGGTCTGACAACAAAGTTTTCAACTGAATCTAGCATAGGGCACTATCTACATGCTGCACTATCCATTTCTTTAAAGGAGCTAAGGGGTCAATGTCTCAAAAAAAGATGAATATTCATCTATGGATATAACTTTTCTACATGTGAAAAGGGAATTTATGAGCCTTGAGAAATACACAATATATTTGAACTGCAGTCATAATATCAACGACTACCTAAATCTATAGTCTCGTAATGCACTCCAATATTCTATATAGAAGGATAAAGAAAAATCACGGTCATACACATGATCATTAATTGTAAACATATGGAAATTCATTCAGTGATTGGGAACAAACCAGCAGTCCACAAGCAACGCTCAACACTGAAATTTTATTAGAACCAACACGAAGGTTAGCATTGTCATTATATGAAATTCTTTGATCTTCCTGGTTCCATAAGCAGAATCTACGAAAGAGAAGGAAGTAAAATAATTTTGTTCATTATTTAGTTTCCACAACACTAAGGTAGGATGCATTTTCAAGTACAAACCTTGGATTTGTCCATTGACAAAGATATGCAAGGCATGGCCAGCAGACTGCACGCTGTCAGAGACAGAGCATAGCCACCTTACAGAAACTTCTTAGATGGGTCTACATCCACTCTCTAAAATGACAGTAAAATATTTTTCCTATATAATCATAATTTTGTGTAAACTGAAATTTGGAACCAAGATAGCTTCCTTAATTGCCACTAACAGGAAGCCAATGCAAAGTTTTGCATAGAAAAGGGATTGATAGTCACCGTATCCTGAATTTATAGGACCACCTCCATTCCAAAGTACAAGGCACCCACATTTTTAGGAAAGTCAACACTACTAATAATTAAGCTAAAACATATAAGTTTAATATTATGTATGTTGTATAGTTAGATTCCTATTTAAAAATACTTTTCTACGATGTTAACTTTGCAGTTTTTAATAATATATAGTGAATGAAATTAATGGTCCAAATTCTCCATTGAAGACCATGTGAAAAACTTATACAACTTATATTTTGGATTTTTGGGACATAATACTTTATGCCTATTGAGATTTAGAGATCACAATTTATTTGACCAACATTACCTAGTAATGTACCAAAGATTATCACGCGCCCCATCGATAAGTCATATTTTATCACCGAGTAGTTATTCTCTTGACAAAATACAATATAAAAACATAAAAGAATAAAGTTCATAGCTAGATAAGTAAACTGGTGTTACAATGATTTATATGTTTTGTTGGCACATTAATAAAAATGAGGTAAAATCTAAAAACCTAAAAAAATCCTGCAGCAAATATGCTGATTTATTGAGATGTCTAACAAAATTATACTTGAATCATTTCTTGTAAGAGAAACATGTGCTTCCAATCAAAATGCACCTTATGATTCACCTTAGAATATTAGAATAAAAAAATATATGATATAATCAGAACCGAAGAAAATGTACCTAATTAAGTAAACAAATAGGAGTCAAATAGTGAGATGTCTCAGGTACTCTTATTAGACCTAAAGAAGAAACATGTAATTACCAAAAATGTAGCATTGCAATAACTATTCTGTTGCAAATATGATTGAAACAACATTGCAATAAATTTAACTATGGCAGACTCCAACACCATGCAAAGTAATTGTACAGGGTGGCATGCTATAGTTCATATACATAATACAGGACAAAAGTGAGTCTTGGAATCTTGGATATTGAAATCAATACTGCAAAGAAACCTACAATCAGACCAAGTTGTCTGGTTTTCGCTGATAGTTTCAATGGGTCATCTTGCTCTACAAAATGAGACAGCAGGTGTCAAGTGCGAGCTTCATTAAACTTTACAAAAATACAACTTAAGGCATTTCTTATCTATACATGTACCACACGTCCACACGTCGACACCTACATCAGTAAGTATTAGATATGGGTTATGATATTCGTAAAATATTATTATGCTGTATTTTAGCTCAATCTTCTTTGTATGTAAGAGTATAAAGTACGCAAACAAGATGTACGAATGATGGAAATTTCTTCTCAGTCAAGTTTCAACACCAAAAAAACAAATGTGGTTTATAGTCCAAATTGATGGATCAAATAAAGCTATGCAATGTATGTAGCAGTACCTCTTTCGAATTCAACCGCTTCATCGAGCACCAAGTTCAGAAGCTGGTCATAGCTCTTAAAAGTCCCAGTAACTGCAGGTATAGAAATGCCAAATTATGGACTATGGCATGGCCAAGTGTATTACAACAAACTGTAAGAAACCAAGGGATGTTTCTAGATTTCTGTAAATTGTAACCATTCTATGAGTATGTCTTCAGATCATGGGCTTGATTGTTTTAATTGTTAGTACAGAAAAATAATGCCCTTGTAATGAAGCAAACCTTAATATCCACAAGTGCACTGGTCAAGAACACGTCCAATTCCACAGATCTCACCCTTCTGATGGATTTTCTATGCGCTTGGCTGCCGGAATCAACATCTGCCAAGTCTCCGCAAGCTCTCACCACGGCCATCATTGTGTAGCCATCCACCTGCAGCCCGAGCTCTAATAATTTGCTTGCAAACTCTAGGACTGGCACCCACTTTCCTGCATTCACGTACCCAGCGAGAACAGTGTTCCCAAAGACGTTGTTCCTGACAGGACTTTCGTCGAACAGCTTGCGGGCATCCAAGGACCTGCCGGACCCGCCGTAGGACGCGGCCAGTGCATAGGACACGAAGACGTTGCCGAGCCAATTGGACCTGGTAGCGATGGCGTGGAGGGGCTCCGCTGCTGTGGCGGAGGCGTGGTGGAGCGCGGAGCAGTGATCCCAGGGCACCGGCGACACGGGGGAGTGCATCGGCGAAGCTAGGGGAGAGGGTGCCTTACCAGATCTGAGCGCTGCCACTCGTTCTTGCCTTCGAGTCAACACCATGTCACAGCCCATCGGCGGCGCTGAGGGAAGGCCACCGGTGGTGGCGCCTGCGCGAGGGAGGTCACCGACACTTAGAGAGAGTGCTTGGTGGAGGAGTACAAGTGGTGGGGGCTTACCAGATCTGAGCGTGGTCGGTCGCGGCGTAGCCTGACGCGCCCCACCGCTTGGCTTCGAGAGGAGGAAGGCGTAGGAAGAACGACGGCGAGCGTCGAAGTGAGGACGCGCGGGCGGCTAGGTTTAGGCGAGGGTTGGGGCTGCAGGACGAGGCAGTCGAATGGGGGGCGGGGGGTTCACGGACACGGGGCTCCCAGCGGCCTTGCCATTTTGCGAAAAAACCCCTAGAGTTTCCATTTTCAGAGCGCGCTCTGATTTTCGAAAATTTCTCTTCTTCGCGTATAAAATCTCAGGAAATGAGGGCCCCAATGTAAAAAGCGCAACTCAGCACAGAGTACGGAGCAGTCTTTTTATATAATTATAGATCAACGGGAGGGTGTTTCTGCAAAAACGCCAGCTCGGCAGGGAGGACACGCGTCGCCCGCTGAAAGGCCCACAGGAGCCGGAGCGCGGAGAGGCCTCCATTTCTCCGAGGCTTTAAGGATAGTAATGTTAAATCCAGAGTAGTAGAGTTTGCTTGCTATTTTATAATAGCTGAAATAAGATATGAACTTTATAGATTAAAAGAAAGAAGCTATACAGATTATTAACTTTTGTATGAATATGCTCATGAAAATTGAAAGACTGCTATAATATGAAAAAACTTTTCATGACAATGAAATAACGGTATCAATTACATATGATAAATCTTAATAGACTTCAATATTTAGTGGTTAAAGTTCAAGTTTGATTGCATGGATTCTAAAATGACATACATTTTATGAACAGTAGTACAAAATGCAATGCATGCTCTACATATTCAGAAAACAATCATTATTGCAGCTCTCCAACAACTTGAATGGGGTTCATACCTTCCCATGGTTGAAGAAGTGTAAAAAGTTCCCATAATATAACTCCATAGCTGAAAACATCACATCTGCAAAAATGCATTATGTATTTGGCAAATGCAAACTCACTAAACTAAATAAAACATAAAATCATAAAGAGAGAACATGAGAAACCTACTTGTCATCAGATGGTTCATTTCGAAGCACTTCTGGTGCCATCCACTCTGCCTGCACACTACTACAAAACGATACTATAGCGGCGGGCAAAACCGACCTGTAGTGGCGGGCATCCAGTCCGCCACTGCTATCCCTGGTTAGCAGTGGTGGGCAGAGTGCCCGCCACCGCTGTGTCAACAGCAGTGGCGGGCGCGCTAACCTCATCTGCCCGCCACTACTATTGATAACAGCAGTGGCGGGCAGATGAGGTCAGCACCAGCAACTGTAGTGGCGGGCATCTAATTGTCCGCCACTACAGTGGTTTTGCCCAACGCCACTACAGTGACGGTTTGTAGTAGTGGCATTTCATGCATGTTGTCAGTAATGAAACATTTCGACAAGAAATAGTTTTTCATTAACATATGCAGTGCTAATGCACAAAGTAAATTAGTTACATATTCCATGATGGCATGATCCAGAGCTTACAAAAGAACACCCTAAGGCAAGACCAATGAAGTTCTGTGTTCTAACAAGCACAATCACTACTACAAACTGTCACTGTAGTGGCGTTGGGCAAAACCACTGTAGTGGCGGGCCATTAGATGCCCGCCACTAGAGTTGCTGGTGCTGACGGCAGCACCAGCGCCCGCCACTATTGCTGGTAAAGTAGTGGCGGTCGGTGATAACGTCAGCCCGGACCGCCACTAATGTACCAATAGCAGTGGCGGGCGCTGGTGCTGCCCGCCACTGCTAAGATGGCCGCCACTAAAGTAATGATGACATCACTTGCGACCGCCACTACTATTCTAGCTATAAATGCGCAGCGTCTTCCTCCCCGAGCTCTACTGGAGTTCGCATTTAATTTTGTCCGTACAATGGCGACAAAAATCTAGATAAAGAGGGGGAGGCTTTGTTTTCGTTTCTTTTGAAGGATTTCATTCTAGGAGGTAAATCCATGCCGAATCTCACATTTATTTTGTATTTAATCATGTATACAATGAGTTATTAGCGTTTTTCTAATTTAGGGTTTGTGAATAGAAATTTTCAAATAATCTTCCATTTACGGTGTTACCTTCTCCCAAATGAACAAATATGACCCTCCTCACAATTATTCATCACTTGTATATTGATTTACGTCATTTTAATCTCTTTTTTAATTTGATTTATGATTATAGATCTAGAGTTATGTTGTTTGGAGAGAGAGAAACCAATATAGTTAATTTATTTAATAATTTTTTCTGCTTAATAAGTAGTTTTAATTAAAGCATTGAGGATTTTTAATTAATGTTGTTATGAGCGATAATAAATCAATATATTTTCAATTTGTAAATTACTAAAATTAACAATAATGATTTTATTAATATTTTTTCAAATAATATATGTTTTAGATGGAGCACAGGTCCTGGATGTACTCGTCCAACGACGGAGATGTGGTGGCATATTTTAACAGAGTAACTGAATTTACTGAAGCTGCCGCACAATATGCTTCCCGTCAGAGTGAAGAGGCAATATATTGTCCTTGTAAAGTTTGTAAAAACGAAGCGATGTATCCGTGTTCTGATCGTGAAACCATACGATTTCACTTGTTGAAAAATGGTTTCGTGAAGAACTATTATATATGGATGAAACACGGTGAGATGGGCCAAAATCCTCCTGAAGATTCTGATGTGCCGCAAGATGCTCATCAACATAGAAGAGGTTGTGATCATACATCCGACATAACACATGATGATGTTGATCAACATGATGATGATGACGCCTTTGATGTGGAGGAACTGATGCAAAATGTTGCGCCTGAGGTGTTGTTGCAGAGAACTACAACCAAAGGATACGATAACTTTGAAGCACTTGACAAAGCATCAAAAAACCTTCTTTACGAGGAACGCCACGGATGCGATAAGCAGTATACTGTGTTGTACACAATTCTTGAGCTTATGAAACTGAAGGCCAGCAATGGATGGTCTGACACCAGTTTTTCAGATCTTTTACAACTCCTAAAAAAGGTTTTGCCAAAACCCAATGGTTTACCATCTGATACGTACCAAGCAAAGAAGATGATTTGTCCGTTGACTTTGGGCGTTCAGAAGATTCATGCATGCCTGAACCACTGTATCCTATATCGAAAAGAGTATGGATTGTTAGAGAGATGTCCGCAGTGCAACGCGAGTCGATACAAACGTCCAAATGAATGTGTGGAGGACTACAATGACCACCAGAAGAAGAATAATAAGAGGTTGCAGAAGAGGAATAAAAATGTTATTGAAGACCATCCTGGAAAAAAGATGGAGAGGAAAGTTCCGGCCTTAGTAATGTGGTACCTACCGGTGATTGATCGCTTGAAACGTATGTTCTCTAATCCTAGAGATGCTGAACTATTAATCTGGCATTTCGCTGGGCGAAAGAAGGACGGAAAACTTCGGCACCCTGCGGATGCTAGGCAGTGGAAATCATTTGACTTGGCCCATCCAGATTTCTCGGACGATCCTAGAAATATCAGGATGGGACTTAGCACGGATGGAATGAATCCCTTCGGTGAGATGAGGAACCCACATAGTACGTGGCCAGTCTTTCTATGCTTGTTCAACATTCCATCATGGTTGTGCCATAAAAGAAAATACCTTATGCTCACTACTCTAATTTCTGGTCAAAACAACCTAGCAATGACATTGATATCTTTCTAGAACCTTTGATGGAGGATATGAAACGTCTATGGGAACATGGTGTCTGTGTGTGGGATGAGCACAAGAAAGAGCACTTCAATCTAAGAGCCATAATCTTTTGCACCATAGCTGACAACCCAGGACGCATGTCCCTAACAGGACAGGTTAAAGGAAAGACAACATGTGTAGTGTGTGTGGACCAGACAGAATCTATGCATCTTCCATCATTCGTTAAGATGATATATATGCGACACCGCAGATTTTTACCAAAAAACCACAAATATCGAAGAAATAGGAACCATTTCGACGGTACAATCGAGCTTGGACAGCCTCCACGAAATCGAGATGGCAAATTTCTATTCGAAATGGTAAAGAATATCAAAGTTGTTTTCGGAAAGAAGAGGAAGAAATCTGAAAAAATTTCAAAGGACGCTCCATTTAAAAAGCAGTCGATCTTCTTTAGATATTTGCCCTATTGGAAGGAGTTGGAGATTGGTCATGCTATCGATACAATGCACGTTGAGAAGAATGTCTTCGAAAGCACTATCGGTATTTTGTTAGACATACCGGGCAAATCAAAAGATGGACTCAAAGTACGAAGGGACCTTCAAACTCTCGGAATTAGACCCGAGCTTCACCCACAGGAAAGGGCCAATGGAAAATTTTTCCTTCCGGCTGCTAGCTATAACCTCACAATTGACGAGAAAAGATCAATCTGCAGGTGTCTACATAGAATTAGAGTTCCAACATGATTCTCAACGAATATAAAGAATATTGTCTCCGTAGCAGATTTGAGGATGAGCGGCTACAACACTCATGATTGTCATGTTATGCTTGGGCTATTCCTCGCCATCGCAGTAAGAGGAGTCAAACATTCATTTCTGAAGATGGTGATAACACGCATGTGTCACTTCTTCAATGTCATATCAAAGAAGGTGATCGACACTGAAGAGTTAAATGAATTACGTAAACAAATGAGGGAGACTATGTGTCAGCTTGAGATGTGCTTTCCTCCTTCATATTTTGATATTATGGAGCACTATATGATACATATAGCAGACCAAATCTTTGTTCTCGGTCCAACGTACCTGCACAATATGTATGCGTACGAGCGTCTAATGGTTATCTTCAAGGGTTACGTACGAAATCGTGCTTATCCAGAGGGTTCCATGATAGAGGGCTACACGACTGAGGAAGTCATTGAGTGCTATGCAGATTACATAAGAGATGGAAGACCAATAGGAGTTCCCGTGTCGCGGCACCATGGAAGACTCACCGGTAAAGGAACTAAAGGCAGGAAAATCATACGAGACAATAGTTATCAAAGAATAAGAGAATCACATTACAGTGTAATGCATCAGTTGGCGATTATGAGACCATATGTTGAACAACACCTGCAAGAGCTTCGTGAAAAGAATGAAGATCACGATGAACAATGGATTATGAAAGAACACAAAATTTATTTCACATCATGGCTGAGGGATCTAAACCTTTCGATCGGAGAAACCGACGAAGAGATGATGATAAATAAATTGTCTTACGGTCCATTGAGCATGGTTAAAACATGGCAAGCGTATGACATCAATGGTTTCATATTCTATACCAAAGCAAAGGATCAAAGGAGTCAGCGCCAAAATAGTGGTGTCAGAGGAGAAGCAGAAGATAGCACTGGACAAAAGAATGCTTACTATGGATACATCGAAGAAATATGGGAACTTAACTACGGGAACTCTATAGAAATCCCTGTATTTAAGTGTCAGTGGGTCAGACATCCAGAAGGTGTGGAGGTGGATGATTACGGGTTTACGATAGTTGACCTTAATAAGGTGGCTTATAAAGATGACCCTTGGATACTCGCTCAATCCGTGGCACAAGTATTTTACATACTTGATCCTAAAGATGAGAAAAAATACATCGTTGCTCCAGGAAAACAAAGAATTGTTGGAGTTGATGGAGTCGAAGACGAAGAAGAATACAATCAGTTTGATGAGGTGCCGTTTTTCGTTGACATATCAAGGATCAATGTGGTTGAAGCAAAACTGTCATTTGGCAGTGTGATTCCTTATCTACGCACCAATGGCGATGGAAAATTAGTTCAAGGCTAGATCATTTATGTTTAGTTGTAAAATCAATTATGTCATTTATTATTAAAACATTTTCAAGATCAAATGAGGATTGAGTGTTGTGAATTATTTCATGTCTTGTAGTTCAAATTGAACTTTTTTGACTTTGATCATAAAAACACACTTAATGAAATAAAAACAGTAAACTAAGGGAGAAAAAGTAAAGTGAGGCAGAATAATACCAATTTTTTAAATTTGATAAGTTATGATGTATTTTTATTGTTAAAAAAATCAAGTTCAAACTAGAATTTAATTATGAATAAAAAAGTCATGAAAATTAGAATAGAAATGTAAAAAATATGTTTGGATGCTAGCAGCAAGGTTCGAACCTCAAACCGCCTAAAGGCAGCAAGGTTCGAACCTCGAACCGCATGGCACCAAAGCAACCCCCGCACCACTGCGCTACTTAGTCTTTCTCGACATGATTGGCAACGTATGCTAGATAACCCCACCAGAGGCAGTAGTGGCGGTCGCATGATGTCACCAGACCGCCACTGCTATCCGACATAGTAGTGGCGGGCTGGATGACGTCACCAGACCGCCACTACTATCCGACATAGTAGTGGCAGTCGCATGATGTCATCAGACCGCCACTGCTATCCGACATAGTAGTGGCGGGCTGGATGACGTCATCATGCCCGCCACTACTAAGACACCTATATATACTTTCCACTCCCGCCGTCCGAAAACCTAGTTTCATTTTCTAAACCCTAAACTCGCCCCCCTCCTCCCGTCGCCGCCGTCGACGTCCCGGAGCACGTCGCCGCTGCCCTCCGCCCGTCGCCGCCTTCCTCGGAGCCCGTCGGCGCCGCCCGTCGTCGCCGCCATCCAGTCGATCAGTAAATGATTATTAACCTATATCTTTGGTCTTATTTTATTCGAGCTTAGGGTTAAAATGATGGAGGATTGTTATATTAATTTATGCGTGGTAATATAATTTAGTATAATATTACTAGTAGAATGCACTATAACAATAATGTTTTTTAATCTACTGTAAAAAATTTCTGAGAAAAAAATTTCCACTATAACAATAATTTTTTTTAATGTACTATAAAAAATTTCTGAGAAAAAAAATTTCCACTATAACAATAATGTTTTTTAATGTACTATAATATTACTAGCTTAGGGTTTTTCAATGTTATATCAATGTGACAAAAAAATGCAGATGGCTCCTCCTAAGATTGAACCAACAAACAGTCGATCCTCAGACTCTACATCAAGTGGCGTGTGTGAGGTTTGCAAATGCGGTAAACATAAGGTACATGATGGTATAGTTTGCAGTTGTTTGGCGAAGAAAGTGATTCTCATAATGGACTCCGACTCGGAGGACGACTCGCGGTCGCCGCAACCAGATAGGGTAAGTGTTGGGAAGAATGATGAGACAACCGGTGGTAGAGGGAAACATGCCGAGGCTAGCGGTGGAAAAGGGAAGCATGTAGAGCAATGTGGCAGCAAGAGGAGGAAGGAGGCAAGATCCTCTTTTTATGCAAATTTTATATTTTTATCATCCAATTCAATCATTGATAATAAGTTGTTCTCACTATCACCGCCGCGTGTATTTTTTTGTTCAGGAACATGGAGAGCAGTTCAGACTGCCTGATGATGCCGATTTGGTTGAGGATTGGCAAGTTGAGGCTTTTAATCCGTTTAACCAGAAATAGGTTGGGTTTGTGCCGATTTGGGTTTGACCAGTAGTGCGTTTCGATGTGTAAGCTGGTTTCCCCAGCCTGGACTTGTGTTTGTTTACTTGCTTTCAAATAAACATGATATGTCAAGCGAGCCCCCGCACCACCGCGCTACAAAGTCTCGATCATATAGTAACAACATGTAATAAAAACACACTTAATGAAAATAAAAACAGTAAACTAATTAAGGGAGAAAAATATCAGTTTTTGCAATTAGATAAGTTATGATGTATTTTTATTGTTAAAAAATCAAGTTCAAACTAGAATTTAAACATGAACAAAAAAGTCATGAAAATGTAAAAAAATGTTTGGATGCTAATAAAAACACACTTAATGAAAATAAAAACAGTAAACTAATTAAGGGAGAAAAATATCAGTTTTTGCAATTAGATAAGTTATGATGTATTTTTATTGTTAAAAAATCAAGTTCAAACTAGAATTTAAACATGAACAAAAAAGTCATGAAAATGTAAAAAAAATGTTTGGATGCTAATAAAAACACACTTAATGAAAATAAAAACAGTAAACTAATTAAGGGAGAAAAATATCAGTTTTTGCAATTAGATAAGTTATGATGTATTTTTATTGTTAAAAAATCAAGTTCAAACTAGAATTTAAACATGAACAAAAAAGTCATGAAAATGTAAAAAAAATGTTTGGATGCTAATAAAAACACACTCAATGAAAATAAAAACAGTAAACTAATTAAGGGAGAAAAATATCAGTTTTTGCAATTAGATAAGTTATGATGTATTTTTATTGTTAAAAAATCAAGTTCAAACTAGAATTTAAACATGAACAAAAAAGTCATGAAAATGTAAAAAAAATGTTTGGATGCTAGCAGCAAGGTTCGAACCTCAAACCGCCTGCCGGCAGCAAGGTTCGAACCTCGAACCGCATGGCACCAAAGCAACACCCGCACCACTGCACTACTAAGTCTTTCTCGACATGAGTGGCAACGTATACTAGATAACTCCACCAACGGCGGATTAGTAGTGGCGGGCATGCTGACGTCACCAGCCCACCACTGCTATCCTTTTAGTAGTGGCGGGCATGCTGACGTCAGCGTATGCCCGCCACTACTATACTTTTTTCCACCCGCCCAGACTAAACCCTAGTAGTGGCGGTCGGTGACGTCAGCGGCCCGCCACTACTATGTCTTTGCCCGCCACTACTACGATAAATATCAGTGGCGGGAATGCTGACATCAGCGTGTGCCCGCCACTACTAATCCAACTATATAAAAGTTTTTGCTCCCGCCGTCCAAAAACCTAGTTTCATTTCTAACTCCCGTGCGCCGAACTCTGCCCATTGCCGCCGCTCCCGGAGCCCACGCCGCCCTCGGAGCCCGTCGTCGTCGTCCCCGAAGGTCGTCGCCACCAAACTCCGCACATCGCTCCCACAACCCACGCCACCCTCGGGGCCCGTCGCCACCGAACTCCGCTCGTCGCTCCTGGAGCCGTCTCCGCCATCCCCGAAGCCCGTCGCCGTCGTCCCGGAGCACGCGCCGCCATCGTCCCTGGAGCCCGTCTCCTTCATCCCCGAGCCCACGCCGCCATCCCGGATCCCGCACTGCCGCCCTCCACACATCACCACCATCCGAAGCCCGTGTCGCCGCCCTCCACTCGTCGCCACCGTGCTGAAAAAAGGTCAGCTAGTGCCCTTTTTAACATCAATTCACATATGTTAATTAGGTCATGGGTCTGCCTATGAATGCTTACGAGATATTTGATAATTTACCACTGAGAAGTGGCTTTATATTTTTTGTCACATGGATCTATATTTATTGATATAAATGAGTCTACATGTTAGTCTTAATAATGACATTGTAATTGAAGAAGACATCTTTAGAGTGGCAAATAATCAATTTTTTTGGATGGATGGATATATATACTTGTGCATGTGCCCTTGTTGCGCCCTGTCCTATTTCGCTGCATACACATATACCCTATTGATAGCTGACTTCATCGATCGAGTGTTTCATCGATCTTCCTATATGTTGTGAAAATCAAGGATATATCAAATCAAAGTTGATCAAACATGAAGCACATGTTAATTTTTGAAGATAGTGTTAATAACATTATTTTCCTAATAAAGTGTTAATTACATTATTATGAATTATGAGCACGCTTAGAGCTTATCCTCAAAATCAACTATAGATGCAGTGTTTGCATTCAATTATGCAGTGTTGTATGGACAAAGGCTTCAAAGATAACTAAACTAGTTATACTTGTGGTATATTTGAAGAGGGGAGAAGGGACGTCATCATGCCCGCCACTGCTAATCCGCCTATATAAATATTTCGCTCCTGCCGTGTGAAATCCTAAGCCCTAATCTTCTCCCGCCAATTATGAAGTTGAATATGTATGGGATGGTTCACTTGAATGGGATGGTCCTGAATAAGATGGTACAAGTAGGGCATTTGGTTGTTTGTATCGGATGATACATGATTTTGTCGAGGCGCCTATTCACCCCCCTCTAGTTCTTGAGTGAAGTCTTCTATATCTAAGTTATGCCATGAGAAATATTGCATACCACATTACCACTTTTTTAGAACAACTTTTAGAGGCCTATGATGCAAATAGTAATTGAGTTATCTCATGTATGTCATCAAGCCGTGGGACACATCCATTCCGGTCAACAACTTCTTCTTTCTCGTGTTGCTGACAGGGAATGGATGTGCTCACGGTTCCATGGCAGCCATGAACATATTTGAAAAACAACACAAAATATGCTGAGGCCTCAACAACACAAGAGAGAGAGAACAACACAATCTCCTAACTTGAGGATTAATATAGTAGCTTCAGAAGTAATAGCTCACTACTGTAGCCAAGAAGAGTGTTCATACATTTTCCACCTTTGACACTGTGATCAGTTTACTACTGCTATTACTTCTGAGGCTACAGTAGTAAACTGATCACAGTGTCAAAGGTGGGAAATGTATGAAAACTCTTCTTGGCTACAGTAGTCAGCTATTACTTCCGAAGCCACTATATTAATTCTCAAGCTAGGAGATTGTGTTGTTCTCTCTCTTTAGTTTTGTTGATACCTCAGCATATTTTGTGTTGTTTTTCCCTCTAATGTTCCATGGCAACAAAATATGCTGAGGCCTCAACGACATTGTGATCAGTTTACTACTGCTATTATTTCTAAGGCTACTATATACTAATCCTCAAGTTCGTGCATCCGGTTGAAGATCAACATTAGATTCTGCAATTCCTTTTAGAGGCCTATGATGCAAATTGTTATTGAGTTATCTCATGTATGTCATCAAGCCGTGTGAAATGTCCATTCCTATCAACAACTTCTTTCTCGTGTTGCTGACAGGGAATGGGCGTGCTCACGGTTCCATGGCAGCCATGAACATTTTGAAAAGCTACACAAAATATGCTGAGGCCTAAACAACACTGTGACCAGTTTACTACCGCTATTATTTCTAAGGCTACTATATACTAATCCTCAAGTTCATGCATCTGGCTGAAGGCCAACATTAGATTCTGCAATTCCTTTTAGAGGCCTATGATGCAAATTGTTATTTAGTTATCTCATGTATGTCATCAAGCCGTGAGACACATCCATTCCTGTCAACAACTTCTTCTTTCTCGTGTTGCTGACAGGGAATGGATGTGCTCACGATTCCATGGCAGCCATGAAATTTTGAAAAGCTACACAAAATATGCTGAGGCCTCAACAACATTGTGTTCAGTTTACTACTGCTATTATTTCTAAGGCTACTATATACTAATCCTCAAGTTCATGCATCCGGTTGAAGACCAATATTAGATTCTGCAATTCCTTTTAGAGGCCTATGATGCAAATTGTTATTGAGTTATCTCATGTATGTCATCAAGCCGTGTGAAACGTCCATTCCTATCAACAACTTCTTTCTCGTGTTGCTGACAGGGAATGGGCGTGCTCACGGTTCCATGGCAGCCATGAACATTTTGAAAAGCTACACAAAATATGCTGAGGCCTAAACAACACTGTGACCAGTTTACTACCGCTATTATTTCTAAGGCTACTATATACTAATCCTCAAGTTCATGCATCTGGCTGAAGGCCAACATTAGATTCTGCAATTTCTTTTAGAGGCCTATGATGCAAATTGTTATTTAGTTATCTCATGTATGTCATCAAGCCATGGGACACATCCATTCCTGTCAACAATTTCTTCTTTCTCGTGTTGCTGACAGGGAATGGATGTGCTCATGGTTCCATGGCAGCCATGAACATTTTGAAAAGCTACACAAAATATGCTGAGGCCTAAACAACACTGTGATCAGTTTACTACTGCTATTATTTCTAAGGCTACTATATACTAATCGTCATGTTCATCTGGCTGAAGGCCAACATTAGATTCCACAATTCCTTTTAGGGGCCTATGATGCAAATTGTTATTGAGTTATCTCATGTATGTCATCAAATCATGTGACACATCCATTCCTGTCAACAGCTTCTTCTTTCTCGTGTTGCTGACAGGGAATGGATGTGAACATGGTTCCATGGCAGACATGAACATTTTGAAAAACAACACAAAATATGCTGAGGCCTCAACAACACTAGAGAGAGAAAACAACACAACATCCTAACTTTAGGATTAATATGACATCAGACCTTTTTTGCATAACCAAAATTCTGATACATTAGCCTCTTAATATGAATAGTTTATCTATGGCGGAAGAAGGACGTTCCATCGAGGAGCTCATCTACGAGTCTCCCGCAAAAACAAATAAAGAGGGTTCATCTGAAGGATCCTCCGATAGCGAATCTTCGTACCACTCTCCGGAGAATGAACATCCAATGGAGCCTAGGAAGAAGAGAACGAGAGAAGATGCCGATGAGGATTACATTCCTGAAGCTCAAGCGGAGGTAATTATTACGTTAGTAACAAGTCAGAGCAGCTTCTAACCGAGGATTACATTCCTGAAGCTCACATTGTCTATCATCGTAGGATCATCCAAAGCGAGGAAGCAAGCGTCGATTATTCCAAGTCGAGAAAAGAACAACTATTGTCCCAGCTATTGAGTCAGCTGAGCGAACAGATGTTGAGCCCGCTGCCACAACATCGTCTGCAAATGCGAAGAGGAGAGGGAAACGGGAGAAGAACAAGCTACATACAGCTATCTATGAGGTTGAAGAAGTGCATGTTGATGGGGCTCCAAAGAAGCCAAAAGAAATCACAGCGAAGTGGCGTAATGACTGTGGATGTCTCGCCAGGGAGCGATGTAAGATAGTTTGGAAAAATTGGAAGACTGTCCCTGAAGCTACAAAGAATGAATTGTGGCAGCATATAAAAGCGCATTATAAATTCCCGGAAGACCGCTTAGAAGACGCTAAAGCTGCCACATTGAAGACTATCGGGAAGGCTCTCCGTACATTTAGGACTAAACTGAACACACAATACCTTCAGAAAGATGAGTCGCCACTCAACGACTACGGCTTTATAACGCCAAATGAATGGAATGAATTCAAAATGCAGCATTGCTCCGAAGAAGCCAAACAAGAGAGCATAATGTTCAAAGAACTTAATAAGAAGAATAAGTTCCCCCATAAACTTGGGCCAGGTGGATATAAGGCTAAGGAGGATGAGTGGAGTAAAAAGGAGGAGGAGGACCGTGCGGCTGGGTTACCTGAACAGTTTTCAGGTGCTGATTAGCGCACTAAGAGATGGCTCCTAGGTCGAGCTAAAAAAACACCCGAGGGCCAATATATGCTCTCCGACTCACGGACTAGTGAAGTATTCCAGAAAGCACAGGAAATCGCTGAGTTGGAGAAGACTGGAAAGTTCAAGCCCGAGGGATGTAATGACCAGCTTACATCTGCTCTCGGAAACGAGGAACATCGAGGGCGCACCCGAGGTGTCTCTTCTATAGCACCCTGGAAAAATACTTTCAAGAAACAGGAGGGTGCCACATACAAGAAGCGTCAAGCACGCACAGACGACGCCGCAGAGCGCCGTGCAGAGTGGGAGCGACACTTTTTTGAATTTATTAACGAGAATCCAAACATAATGCAGGCTGCAGCTGGACAAATAATTGTGCCAGAGGTACGACTCGACGTACCAAGCAGTGTTGGCTCAGTACAAGACAAATTTCCTGTAAATTATATTAAAGAGGACACACCCTGCAGCCTGCATGTACTGATAGGGCGCAAAGGGCATTCCCAAGAGGCTGCACGAGGCATTGCTATGCCTGGGGATTTATTTCACAATCGGCCTATTCCTGCTGACTATACCAAGGTTCAGGTCAATGAGATCACCAACGACAGATTTATTAATGACCCCTTGGATCTTCCAATGCCTGATGAGGGGATTGAGACAATCGGAGATGCTCTAAATAACTTTGTCCTATGGGCGAGCCGAGATATCAAATTACTGCAGACAAGTTCTCAGAGTAAATCACCTATTGTCTCATCACAATCCCCCACATATCTTTCATCTCAGGATGTGCAAAATATAGGATCATTATCACCTGTTGATGAGCGTGAAATAGAGGAAAAGGCAGAGGAAGAGCCAGTGCCCAATAAAGTGGCAGAAGTGATAGAATCGAAAGTGACTTCTGATCCTCAAGTGACAAAGCTAGTGCCAGTGCTTGAGCCCACTGATGAGCCCAACACAAATGTGCCAGAGCCAGATCAAATGCCAGTGCTAGTTCCGACTGAGCCTCAAGTGCCAGTTCCGGCTGATCCTCAAGTGCCAGTGCTAGTTGCTGCCGAGCCTAAAAAACAAGATGCATGCCCAAAGCCAGCAATCCACAAGATAACTGTTCAAGCTGGGCAGTGTTCTGCGCTGAAATCTGAGATGCATAAATTTTTTAATACTTTGGGGCAAACACGTTCTATGCCCGAAACGGCTCCCATAAAGGCTCCAGTACAAAAGCATGCGGGCTCACTTTCTGTTGATAAGAGGACCTACGGAGACGAGGATTATATCGAATACGAACCAGGCAAACCATTATTACCCCAAGGAGTACTTAATTGTATGCCTTGGACGATGAAAACATTTCATGACTGGTACCTCGAAGCGTCTTCGTTAGGTGTAACACAAATAGAACTGACGGTTCCACAAGAAATATTCAACTGCCCAGAGTTTAAGCTTGCACTATTTTTCGACGACTTCCATCGGATGTTTCGTCTGAAGCGAACCGACATCACAAGCATGATGCTCTGGTGCATGTAAGTACTTTATACTTTGTCAATACAAAGAAAAAATAAATAATGTCTTATATTGACTATTGTTTTATAACATATGCAGTTGTAATTCACGCGGTGACGAGTCTAAATTGTATGGGTACTTAAACCCGTCATTAATAAGCCAAAGTGCGCTGAACCCGACACTAAACCAGAATGATAGCAAGTACTGGACTGCGGATAAGAAAAAATTTCAAAGAAAGATGTTCAATAAAGACGAAGACAAACTTAAGAAGAACAAAAGGAGTTGTGCCGCGTTGTATATTGCGCGGTGCATGTATCAATGGAAGGACAGAGAAATTATATGTGGGGCATATAACTTTAAGTAAGTATACCCATTATATCCACTTAAACACGTTTTATCGATTATGAAACTAACATAATCATATATTACTTCTTTCGATAGTGATCATTGGATTGCACTTCTGATATACCCAAAAAGCTCAAGGGTTTATGTGCTCGACTCGCTCGACAAACCCAAAAAAGAATATCAAGATATATTAAATGTTATTCAGAGTGCATATAGATACTACGTGGAAAAGTTAGGTGGCCCACATGATCCACAGAGGCCGAAAGAAATGCTTATCAGAACCAACTTTCCGGTAATATTATATTTTTAAATTTGTTAATTCAATTGATAAAGCCAAACTATATATCGTTCTAACTTTGTCTATTTTGAAGTGTCACAAACAATCTCTTGGTTCCGTGCATTGTGGCTACTATACTTGTGATTTCATGAGCAATAACTTAGGAAAGTTTGGGCGGACAGTATCTGAGGATACTAAAGAAGTAAGTTGATTTCTTGTGTGTTAATCTAATATAACTTGCAGCGTATGTACTTATATTTTACGTATGCAGGCGTCAGGTCCATCAACCGTTGCCCAGAAGAGCCAACTCTCTGAATCATAAATGTACGAAATCGTATCAAGGATGTGCCGCTTCATGATGCATGAGATTCTTCATGAGCTTGGAGTATTTTTCGATCCTGAGAGTGAAGTGGTCAAGCATCCAACTCTGTATGATTGGGCCGGAAGAATGAAAAGGTGAACCAATTAAGATATGAGTTAGCCTTCCAAGAAAACATAAACCACATGAGCATGTATTTGTGAAACAATGAATTGTGTTGATGGATGTTTATTGTGAAACATAAACCGGAAGAATGTAAACATTGTGAATTTTTGAAAATTGATGAGATTGATGGTTGTTGTGTTGATGTGTTGTTGTTGTGGATGTGTATGTGGATATGTGGATGTTTTGCTGCTGTGTATGTGGATATGTGGATGTTTTGCTGCTGTTTATGTGGATGGCTGTGTGAAGCATACAATTTCTGTGTTTTGGTTTGTGGGATCACAGCATTCTGTGTTATGTCTTATACACAGCAGTGGCGGGCAGATGAGGTAGCTTGCCCGTTACTGCTGTTGACATAGTGGTGGCGGGCGTGCTGACATCATCTGCCCGCCACTGCTGTTGACATAGTGGTGGCGGGCGCGCTGACATCATCTGCCCGCCACTAATATTGATAATAGCAGTGGCGGGCCGATGAGGTCAGCGTGCCCGCCACTGCTGTTGACACAGCGGTGGCGGGCGCTCTGACCGCCACTATAGGTCGATTTTGCTCGCCGCTACAGTGTCGCTTTGTAGTAGTGAATGTTAAACTGATCACAACAAATACATGGATGGAACAATTTGTTGATGAAAATTTTGTAGTAGATAACATCCTACTTTTTTTAACACATAGCTCTCAAAAAGCATTTAGGTTATCTTATACATGAAAACAAGTGTGCAAATTATTTATACAAAATAAAGCAGTCTATCAAAGCACTGTTGGGGTAGAAGTCAAATTGCTAATTCTACATAAAGAAAAGAAATCTACCAATATCCCAAAAAGCACTATTGGGGTAGTTTGTATAATGATTGAAAAACAAGAAAGTTTTAAAACAAAAAACTCCCTCTTTGGTTAAAGGAAACATAAGTATAAACTTTCCCTGTTGGTAAACTTTGCATTTGAACCAAAGAAACTCTCTTTTAAGAGAGAATTATTACTGACCAGATTTATCTTTAGTTACTCTTATATATTAAAATTATTGGATGTTGCGCTGGCACAATCAAACCTTAGAGAAAGAATGGAGATTACATGTGAAAGTAGAAAAGCAATGGATATGTCATAATAGTGCAATTAATACTTCATTATTGGTAGCTAATTTCATATACACGTATCCAGAAGCAAGGCAAATTCAATTGCTGACATGACATTATCTTCTCAGCCCCATAGAATAATAGTAAAAAAATATTTTCCATAATGTGAGTAATCTCATAAAGTAATAATTGGAAATAGGGAAGCAATGTAGGATCAGTACAAACATCCAGCCCAACCGTCGAAACCTCAAATTCAGTAATTCACATTCATTACAAACCATGGCCCATCACACACCTACAAATAAGGCATCCCATGAACAAATGTCATTTCCACTGCATCCAAAACACATTTTTTTCACTAACCATGGCTTATCAACTTCACGCATGACAATTCATATATACTCTAAAAAGAAAAACAATGAAATTCACCCAGGCTCAGTAAACTCGTACGGTAACTAAAACCACAATTCCAAAAGGAAACCACCATGGCCGAAGACAAAAAGGTAAACACGTCGTGCTCGGAGACCCAATCCCACCCCCACAACTCTGAATTCGCCTCCTGGATCTCACCTTACCGCCCGCACCAGCACAACACCTTCCTTAGCTGATCAAACCCACCAACTGTCCCAGCGACACAAATGAGCCGGCCGACCAGAGACGCGCGCCAAAACAAAACAGTGATGACAAAGCCGCTTCGATAGCTCTTAGAGGTGGAAGTACCGGCACCGGCGAGGCATCGATTCGTCATGCCTCCGCTCGTGGCAGCGATCGCCTTCCTGCTCCTCGGCCGCCACCACAAGCGGTGGGAGACGGTGTTCGAGGGTTTTGGGCTAGGGTTTCCTAGCGGAGGCAGCATCGGCGGTTGGGGATAATTTAACTATTTGCCACTCTCTTCATGTGTCAATTAATGGACCATATGTCAGTGACTCAGGTGACCCCACATGTTAGTGACTCAGAGTGGCAATTTTGTTGCCACTCACATGTTAAGAGTGGCAAATAATTAAATCCCCCATGGTTGGGGGTTGGGGCAGAGGTGGGGGACCTCTCGCTAGCGGTGGCGGTGTTAGGGTTGGGGGCTAGGTGTAACACCCTAAATTTCCAAAAAGGTAAAAATACATTTTATTTATATTTTTCTAAACAGGATTACTTTTGGATATCCTCTAAAGCTGAAAATGACCAAATAAACTAAAACCTAGAGAAAAAATTCAAACCAGAGCCTAAGAAACTTTCTATATGATCCCAAGACCATGAACTATTTTTGAGAATTTTTACAAATTTTTGTCACCCTTCGAAGCAACCTAAATATTTTAAAGCAATTTCAACTATTATTTTTATTCAGGACTGCGTTTAAATAGTAACGGGTCCCTCTTCCCCCTTTCACACTTCATAGGCCGGCCCAGCCCACTCCACCCCACACCCCTCACTGCCAAGCGGATCCCGCTCGCCAGCGACCCCCCTCTCTCTCCACGCGCACCCGAACCAGGCCCACTTGTCGGCGCCAAGTTTCCCGCCCGCTCCCGACCCCACCGGTCAGCCTCGCCCGTTGCCACGCCCGCACCCGCAGCCGCTCGCTGACAGTGGCCCCCGCCTGTCAGAACCTTCTTCCTCCTCGCGCCGCCGCCCCAAGGTTTTCGGTCGAAACCCTAGCCCTCCCAATCCGCCCCCGCCGTGCTCCTTTCCCCAAATTAATCGATGCGTTGAAATCCCGTGGATCTCGTGACCGTTTCCCCCAATAACCCGACGCACAATTGCCCGAGATTGCTAGAGTTTCATGCATGGAAAGCTTGGAATAAAATACGGAAACCCCCTCCTCAGCTTTCCTTGTTTTCGCTTGCCATTTACACCGCCGTCGCCCTATATTTAACCCCCAGCCACCCCCGCATTCACCCCTCGCTTGCGCTCGAACCGAACCCGAACGAAACGTCGGGACTTCGTTTTTAAACACCGCACCACCGCCCGGACTCCAGCCACCGCTCGTCGTCGCCGGAGCCCTCCTCCATCCTCGACGACACACCGGTGTGACCGTCGTGACCTCCCCGACCTCGGCCACCCCTCCCTCGCCAACGAAAGCCACCAGAGCCCCATCGCCGACGAGGACCCGAACGACTTTGCCACCCTCGCTTGACACCGACCCCGCTCTGACGACCCCAAGCCTCACCGATGGTACCCTCTTGACCACCGCACTTTACTGGTCCCATTTTAGCTTTCGGAACCGATCGCCAATCATCGTCGTCGTCGCTAGCCCGTCGTCGTCGCCGAAGAAGACGACCGACACGGGTAAAGTACCTATGTCGTGTCAGATTCGTCCGCAACCGCGTGATCGCGATCTGACGGTCGGGATTAAACTGATCGCTCGGTTTAATCTGGCCCGTCAGATCTCGGTGAAGCAATACGTTTTAATCTGGATCGTTCGTTTGTATTTAAAACTGGTATTAAATCTGGGCCATCCATCGCGTACCGTTTCAATCTTTTAATCTCGGCCGTCGGTTTTAATTTAAACCGCCCGCCTTACCCTCGCGCGTCCGATCGCGATCCAACGGTGATCCGCGATCCGGCTCACGCGCACAGTGTTGATAGCAAAAAAATGGCATCAATGATTAAGATTGTCAAAATATCAATTTTGGTAATTTGGGCCGAAAATGCACATTTCTCGGGTTAGGCCGAAGCCCTACAGGGCCAATGGACCATTGGGCTACGGGCTCCGGAAGCTTCCAGCCAGCCCACAGCCTTCGGCCAGGAGGCCTTCGGAGGCCCACTCCGCCAAAGCTTCAGCCCGAGGAGCAGACTTTGGCGGGCCTGGCCGAAGGCCCACTTCGGGCAGAGATAGAGTTAGATCCGATTCTAGCTAAGTGTTTATCTCCACGCATGATTCAGCTGAGTCATAACAGATTAGACTTAGAGATTAGAAGTCTAGCCCCTATAAGTATAGGGGCGAAGCCGGTTTAGAAGCCCCCCAACACAAATCAACCACAAAGCCCTAGCTTTGAATCGTATTTACTTTATCTTTATTTTTCTGTACTCTTCATGGGTTTGCCTGGAAGCCCTCCGACGACCACTTCGGTATAGTGGTAATCCTTATTACTTCGCTTGTGAAGTATCCGTTAATCTACGTAATAGATTGCTATCGCCTTGTTACTTCGCCTGTTAAGTATCCGTTAATCTACGTAATAGATTGCTATCACCTTGTTACTTCGCCTGTGAAGTATCCGCTAATCTGCGTAACAGATTGCTACCTTCTCTCTCTCCCTCCCTTCTCTCTCTCCCGGCCGGCCCAGCCCGTTACCGCGCTCGCCTTAGACTGACACATGGACCCCACCTGTCGGCGCCAAAACCTTTCCCCTCGCGCGCGCACCCGACAGCCCGGCCCCACCCGTCAGCCCCCTCTCCCGCGCACTCGCTCCCGCTGACCGCCTTGGCCCACCTGTCGGATTCGTCGTCTCCGCGAGATCCGCCCCCAAATCCCCCCCCTCGCCGGCCGACGCAATAACGCGCCTCGGATCCGCTGCCCCCGACCCCCTCCCCTCAAATTGAGCCCGGCATTCAATCCCCCGCGCTCCGGCGACCGTTTCCCCCATTAAACCCCGCCCGATTGCGTCCCGGTTCGATGAACCTGCATGTCGCCCGAACCTCGCCGGCGTTTAAACGCGTTAACTCCCGGCCACCGTAGACTACGCCCTCTCTGCCCCCGCCGATGGTCCTATTTAAACCCCCTGGCCACCCGCATTTCACCCCCACGCCTACACGTTGCGAGAACGCCCAGAACGCCCTCACTCCAAGTTTTATCGCATTCCCTCTGGTTCGTCTCCGGCCATCGCTCGCCGTCGCACCGGACCACCTCCGCTCGTGCCCTCGCCACCATCGTGACCGCCGGGACCTCCCCAACGCCGGCCACCACTCCGTCGACGAGAACCCTCGCCGGATCGCCGTCGCCGCCCGGAACCCGAACACCTCCACCGCCTCCGCTCGTCGCCGGCCTCGCTCCATCGACCTTTCCTCGCCGCCGAGGTACCCTCGTGATCCCCGTAGCACCCTCGTTCCATTTTAGGCCCTAGACTAGATCGCCGTCGCTCGCCGTGGCCGCTGGCCCGCTCGCCGTCGTCGGAGAAGACGACCGGCACAGGTCGAGTACCCGTGCCGTGTCGGATTCACGCACGACCGTGCGATCTGGATCCGACGGTGATGGTTAATCCCCGCGTGCGGTTTAATCTGATCCGTTAGATCTCGGCGAAGGGGTACGTTTTAATCCCGTGCGTCCGTTTGTTTTAAAACTCCGCGTTTAATCTCGTGCGTCCACGTGGTACCGGTTCGCACGTTTTAATCCTGGCCGTCCGTAGCCACTTACGCGTCCCGCCTCGCCCTCGCGTGTCGGATCTGGATCCGACGGTCCAGATCGACCCGGCGCACGCGCACAGTGCGCGGGTTCACCGTGGGCCTGGCTCACCGTGGACCCGAGAGGTTTAAAATTTGAAAATAAATTCCAGAGATGCTTTTAAACTTGCAAAATTCATATCTAATGCATTTGAACTCTAAAAATTACCATTCCGATTTCAGAAAATTCATAAAATTATTCTCTACATGTTTATGCAATAAAAACAGTAGGTTTACTTGGACATTTTCATGTTTATTTAAATAAGTATTCAAATGCCCTTAGGATTAAAATGTAAATTTAAATATTTAAATTCCAGAAAAATTATATAATTGTCCCTTTCTGTTTAAACACTAAAACCACTGGGTTTTCTCTAAATCATTTAAATTAAATTGATTAGAAAACTTAATGTAGTATTATACCCACTTAAAAACCCTTTTATGAAAAACAATAATTCATTTAGATTCATTCTAAAATTAATGAAGAAATAAATTTCAGAACTTTAAATCATTGAAATTATTTTATTTATAATCAAACCCACTTTAACTTATGTGTTTATAATGTAATGTTATACTGTTTGATTAGATGTTATGTTCTTTTATTTTACTTTATATTAAAAAGACTACGACGTCGCCGAGGAGCCGGAGTACTTCCCCGAAGTCCCTCCCTCTCCCTTTGCTGAACAAGGCAAGTCACCAAACAATTCTTTTGAGCATATTGAACCCATGTCTGAGTTGATTATCGCTAAAACACATAGGTTATGTATATGCATTAGTCAAATGAACCCTTACATTATATTTATTTAGGATCCCCCGACCTTGATGTGCAACCCAAGCCATGCTATCTCGCCTAACCTCCTTGTCACCATATGATCAATGATATTAGCTAGTGTCCAATGTATTGACACGGCCGCTATAGGATAAAAATGAGTCGTAGCAAAAATGGTTCTATTATATGATCCCCGTTACTTCTTATCTTTGGAAATTCTGTTGGTGATGAGTCATGGTTGTGAGTGTATGCATGGTGGGTTCCGGGTGCAAGCTCGGGCATTGGTCAGTCGCACCCGGGGCACTATAAGGACCGGTCTGAGGGATCCGTTGCAATACACTTACGTACTAACCACAAGTCTAGTGGGTAAGTCCCAACTAAGGTATGGGTTGTTCCAAACCGAGGCCACCACTTGGAGATGGGTCAAGTTGCACCTGCGGGTGACTTGTACCAATGTGGCGCAAAAGGGGGTGCGACGTTAGCCGGGATGCGGCCCGGCGCGCCGGCGAAACCTAGAGCGGGTGGTTATCGCTTGGAACATCTCATATTGAGGTTTTGGCACGAGTTCCCGTGAAATGGGTCATCTCGTTGAGGTGAGTGCGTGCCTTGTGGGTACAGTAGTACATCTCTGATCAGAGTCTTAAATCTTTTCGAAAAGCCGAGCCCACGGTCAAGGGCGGGTTGCGTGACATCCCCCAGTTAGTTTACTTGGAATATGAATGTGCATGATGGATTGACATGTAAGGACTGTTGTGCGAGGAGGTAAAACGTACTCCTCGAGTTAGTTGATGTTGATGATGTTCATGTTTACTTTCCGCATGATTAAAATATGATTACACTAAAATGCCATAACTGCAACTGCTTTACTCCGCATTGTTAGCCTTTATCCTTCCTTGTTTATTATCCTGCATTACTATTTGCATTTGCGGTGGCTTGTTGAGTACTTTTTGTACTCATACCCGTTGGACCCCACAGAGGATGTTTATCTTGAAGACGGTCTGGAGTAGCGACCCAGTCAAGAAGAAAAGTCCTGAAGAAGAAGTTCGTCATGCCGTTGTTTACCTTTATTATTATCGTTTTTATCAAAACAATGTTGTAATAAATATGGTCTGCGTACCATGGATATTGTCGTATGTACGTTGTCGCATGATGAACCTCTTGTATTATTGTTTTTCTATGGAAATTCAATAATGTCTCGATTTTGTTAAATCGGGGCGCTACAAGATGGTATCAGAGCCGACTTGACTGTAGGAAGCCCAACAGACCCGCCTAGCCATTAGCCATAGGAAATTATTTCTCTAAAATCTACTTCATAAACTTTGTCCCTCTCCTCACTTTTATTCAACTTGCTGTTTTGTAGATGCCAGTCTACCAAGTCCACAGCTACTGCCGCCACTATGAGGGCTTCGTCCGGGAGCTCCGCATGATGCTCACCTTCCTCGGGTTCCTCTTCGAACCCGAATTTCAAGGAGTCTACCCCGACGAGTTCGCCGGGCCTTGTGACGTCTCCCTCACCGTCCATGGCTCCGGAGAGCATCTGCCGCCCTACACCACCGCACTTGGGGGCCCGACTTTCGACGTCGCGTGCCAACGAGTCGCCCTTCAGGCCCTCATGGAGCTGAGGATGATCTACGACGATCGTCTTCAGAACTCATCCTTCCGGCTTGTGCCGAAGCGTACTCCCGGAGCCCACCGTAGTATCTACCTCGGAGTTCACTCCGTGCGTGATCCGGTCATGGCTCGGCAGTCGCGTCTTCTGCAAGCCATGGATGATCTCCACACCGAGGCGGTGCTCGACGCCGACGAGCACCATGAGGCGGTTGCGTTTCTTCGTGAAGAAACGAAGAACCTGATCCAGCAGAACGGCGAGCTGCAGCGCAAGATCATGGAGCTGCAGAAGGACATCGCGGAGATGGTTCCTCTTCTTCCAAGGAAGAAGAAGCCTATCCGTGAGCCCCTCCCTCGCCCCAAGAGGATCCCGCCACGACCCTCCCCCGCCAGGCCTTCCACCAGCGCCCCTACACCACGCCCCGGCCTCGTCTCTGACCCCATCATCGAGAATTTTCTCGAGCCCACCATCTCTCTGGAGCCGCGCACTCGTGGTTCCGAGAGCACGGAGACCGCCTCCGGTGGCGAGTAGGCGTTAGGAGACGCTAGCTAAATAAGAATCAAACTTTTGTATGTGGTGCTGCCCACGACGAGTGTGTCATGGGTAGAATAAAAACTTGGTTGTAACAAACACTTTATGCCACTATATATAATTATGCGCTTGAATCTTATATGATTGTATTATCATCTCGTCATTCTTTGCTTTATCGCTTTGTATATTCAGAAGATGGCCGACCACCAGAACACCGGCTCCAACAACGGAGCAGGAGGAAGCCGAGATGCGCCCGAGGGCATTGTGCCCAACTGGGGTGCGACAGGCCCGCGCCAATCCGGGTCGCCTTCCGCCAACCACCCCACCTTGGCGGAAATGATGGCGAATCAGAATCATCTGATCACCGCCCTCCTCACCCAAATGCAGCACCAACAGGCTCAGTTGGACCGTCTGCAGAACGGGGAGCCCGCCCCTCGCGCACCAGCACCCGCGGCCGCTCCGCAACTCTCCGAGTTCTTGCGCGTGCGCCCGCCCATCTTCTCGAGCACAACCAACCCGATGGAGGCCGGAGATTGGCTTCGCACCATCGAGAAGAAGCTCGACCTCCTCCCCTGCACAGACCGGGAGCGAGTGGCCTTCGCCACTCATCAGCTCCAGGGTCCCGCCGCCGAGTGGTGGGACAACTATCGCGCGTCCCAGCCAGAGGGCCACATGGTGACTTGGGCGGAGTTCACCATCGCCTTTCGTGCCGCCCACGTCCCCGCCGGTGTCATCGCGGTCAAACAGCAGGAGTTCCGCGACCTGCAGCAGGGCAACAGGACTGTCATGGAGTACCTCCATGAGTTCAACCGCCTCGCACGCTACGCACCGGAGGAAGTGCGCACCGACGCCCTCCGCCAAGCCAAGTTCCTCAGGGGACTTAAGGATGAGCTGTCCATCCAGCTCGTCGCCGCCGACTTCGCCGACTTCTAGCGGCTGGTCAACAAAGCGCTCATCCAAGAGACTGAGCAGAACAGGCTGGACCTCAAGAAGAGGAAGATGATCGCCTTCAAGCACCAGCAGGCGAACACTCAGAGGCCCCGCTTCGTCCCTCCGCCACCAGCGCCCGCCTACCATCCTCGGCCCGCCTACAGGCCACATCACGCCGCCGGTGGATCCAACGCCGGGCATCCTCGCCCCGCTCCACCAGCTCCGGCCGCTCAGCCGACACCAGCCGCCAAGGCCCCGATCTTGAGGGATCGCCAAGGAAGGCCGGTCGTCTGCTTCAACTGCCGCAAGGAAGGGCACTACTCGCACCAGTGTCCTCACCCCAAGCAGAACCAAGGCGCAGCACCCCACCAGGTCGTTCGCGCCCGCGTCAACCACATCAGCGCGGAGGAAGCTCAGGAGGCTCCTGAAGTCGTACTCGGTACGTTTACTATGAATTCCGTACCGGCCGTCATATTATTTGACTCTGGAGCAACCCACTCCTTTGTCTCGGAAGATTTTGCAAAAACAAACCATCTGGACGTGCTCCCTCTACCAATTCCCATGGTGATTGCCACCCCCGGCAATAGGACCTCAGCTCGCTTCTACAGCCCTAAGGTTCAACTTGACATCCAAGGAGTGCTGTTTCGGGCCGAGCCTGTCCTTATCCAATGCACCGGACTCGACCTTATTCTAGGTATGGATTGGTTGATGAAGCACAAGGGAGTGATCGACTGTGCCAACAAGTCCGTCACGGTGACCAGTCCCGAAGGCGTAACCGTCACCTTCCGGATGGTCAGTCGCAAACCGCTCGGAGCGTCCCTTCGCTCAATAGCTCTTGAAGAGGTGCCAATAGTCAAGGAGTTTGCAGATGTTTTCCCTGAGGATCTGCCCGGAATGCCTCCCAAGCGGGACATCGAATTCAGAATCGAGCTTGTCCCGGGGACCACTCCAATCTCCAAACGCCCATACCGAATGGCCGCCAATGAACTAGCCGAAGTCAAGAGCAACATCGAAGACCTTGAGCAGAAAGGTTACATCCGACCAAGTACCTCACCCTGGGGTGCACCGGTCATTTTTGCCATGAAGAAGGACAAGACCAAGAGGATGTGCGTGGACTATAGAGCCTTGAACGACGTAACCATCAAGAACAAATACCCATTGCCTCGGATCGACGACCTGTTCGATCAGCTGAAAGGATCCTCGGTGTTTTCCAAGATTGACCTCAGGTCAGGTTATCACCAGTTAAGGATCAGGGAGGAAGATATACCTAAGACTGCCTTCACCTCCCGCTATGGACTCTACGAGTACACTGTGATGTCGTTCGGACTCACGAATGCCCCGGCCTTCTTCATGAACATGATGAACAATGTATTCATGGAGTTCTTGGACAAGTTCATCGTGGTATTCATCGACGATATCCTCGTTTACTCCAAGACCAAGGAAGAACACGAGACTCACCTCCGTCTGACCCTCGGAAAGCTAAGGGAGCAGCAACTGTACGCCAAATACAGCAAATGCGAATTTTGGTCGTCTGAGGTGAAGTTCCTCGGCCATGTCATATCTGCCGGCGGAATAGCGGTAGACCCAACCACCGTCGAAGCGGTAACCAACTGGCTACAGCCAACGACCGTGACCGAGATCCGGAGTTTTCTCGGATTGGCCGGATACTACCGCCGATTCATCGAGAATTTTTCCAAGATCGCCAAGCCTATGACCAGACTTCTGCAGAAAGAGGTGAAGTTTGATTGGACCCCCGACTGCGAAGAAAGCTTCCAGACTCTCAAGAAGAAACTTGTGTCAGCTCCCATTCTGACTCTGCCAGACATCCGGAAAGACTTCCACGTCTACTGTGATGCCTCTCGTCAAGGATTGGGATGTGTCTTAATGCAAGAAGGGAAAGTGATATCCTATGCCTCCCGGCAATTGAGACCGCATGAGCTGAACTACCCAACCCACGACCTGGAACTAGCAGCCGTAGTTCATGCCTTGAAGATATGGAGACATTACCTTGTGGGAAACCGGTGTGAGGTCTTCACCGACCACAAGAGCCTCAAGTACATATTCACCCAACCAGATCTGAATCTCAGGCAAAGGAGATGGTTGGAACTGATCAAGGATTACGACTTGGGCATCCATTATCATCCGGGCAAAGCGAATGTGGTGGCAGACGCCCTTAGTCGAAAAGGGTACTGCAATGCCATCATGATTCAAGACCAGGCTCCTCTACTTTATAAAGAGATGGAAAGGCTAAACCTGGGGATCACCACTCGAGCGTACCTCGCTGCTTTGGAGTCTCGGCCTGTCTTAATAGACCAGATCCGAGAGAAGCAGAAGGAAGACCCAGACATCCTGGAGATCCAACAAAACATGAGGAAGGGTAAAGCCCCCGGATTCTCCGAGGATGAACATGGTACCATCTGGTTCGGAAACCGAGTATGCGTACCCAACATACCTGAGTTGAAGACTCTCATCCTTCAAGAAGCTCACGATACTCTTTACTCCATTCATCCCGGGAGTACGAAGATGTACCAAGACCTGAAGGAGAAATATTGGTGGGTCAGCATGAAGAGAGAAATAGCTGAGTATGTGGCCAAGTGCGACACATGCCGGCGAGTCAAGGCAGAGCATCAGAGACCTGCCGGACTTCTTCAACCCCTCAAAGTCCCTGAATGGAAGTGGGAAGAGATAGGAATGGACTTCATCACGGGACTGCCCAGGACCCAAGCTGGTCATGATTCTATCTGGGTGATCGTTGATCGACTCACCAAGGTAGCTCACTTCGTCCCGGTCAAGACAACTTACACCGTCGCCAAGTTGGCTGAGTTGTATATGACCCGGATCGTGTGCCTCCACGGAGTTCCCAAGAAGATTGTATCTGACCGCGGGAGTCAGTTTACCTCCAAGTTTTGGAAGAACCTTCAAGAGGAACTCGGCACCCGGCTGAACTTTAGCACCGCCTATCATCCACAGACCGATGGTCAAACCGAAAGGGTCAACCAGATATTGGAGGATATGCTTAGAGCTTGTGCTCTAGACTTTGGCGGAATGTGGGACAAGAACTTACCTTACGCAGAGTTCTCCTACAACAACAGCTATCAAGCCAGCCTGCAAATGTCCCCGTTCGAAGCACTCTATGGGCGTAAGTGCAGAACGCCGTTGCTCTGGGATCAAACTGGAGAATCACAACTGTTTGGGACTGACCTATTGAGAGAAGCTGAAGAGAAGGTTAAAATCATAAGAGACCGGCTGAAGGCAGCCCAATCCAGGCAAAAGAGCTACGCCGATAACCGTCGAAGAGATCTAGCCTTTGAGGAGGGCGATTATGTCTACCTCCGAGTCACTCCCCTCCGTGGCACTCAAAGGTTCAACATGAAAGGCAAACTAGCACCCCGCTACGTCGGACCTTTCCAGATCCTCCGTCGACAAGGAGAAGTGGCATATCAACTTGAACTGCCTCCATCCTTGGCAGGCGTTCATGATGTGTTCCATGTCTCGCAGCTGAAGAAGTGTCTCCGTGTACCCACCGAGCAAGCCGACCTTCAGCAGCTCAATGTCCAAGAAGACTTGACCTACATAGAGAGACCCGTCAAGATCTTGGAAACCAAGGAAAGAGTAACCAGAAGTCGCGTCGTCCGCTTCTGCAAGGTCCAATGGAACAACCATCCCGCCGAAGAAGCCACCTGGGAAAAAGAAGACGAGCTGAAAACCCAATACCCCGAGCTATTCGAGTAGCGTTCCAATCTCGAGGACGAGATTCTTGTAAGGGGGATAGGTTTGTAACACCCCAATTTTTTCAAAACAATAAAAATATAATTAAATTCAATTTCTGGGAATTATTATTTCAGAAAATACTTTTAAATCCCTTTTATACCCTTTTGAACTACAACATAGAGTAGATGACCAAATTAGGCGGTGAAACTTTTTGTATATGATCCTAAGACCAGAATATAATTTTGGGAATTTTTATAAATTTTTATCAACCTTGGAAGTAGCCCTAATATTTTAATCTATTTTCTGGAATTATTTTTATTCAGAAAAGTATTAGAACAGTAATGGGCTCCTCTCCCTCCCTTCTCTCTCTCCCGGCCGGCCCAGCCCGTTACCGCGCTCGCCTTAGACTGACACATGGACCCCACCTGTCGGCGCCAAAACCTTTCCCCTCGCGCGCGCACCCGACAGCCCGGCCCCACCCGTCAGCCCCCTCTCCCGCGCACTCGCTCCCGCTGACCGCCTTGGCCCACCTGTCGGATTCGTCGTCTCCGCGAGATCCGCCCCCAAATCCCCCCCCTCGCCGGCCGACGCAATAACGCGCCTCGGATCCGCTGCCCCCGACCCCCTCCCCTCAAATTGAGCCCGGCATTCAATCCCCCGCGCTCCGGCGACCGTTTCCCCCATTAAACCCCGCCCGATTGCGTCCCGGTTCGATGAACCTGCATGTCGCCCGAACCTCGCCGGCGTTTAAACGCGTTAACTCCCGGCCACCGTAGACTACGCCCTCTCTGCCCCCGCCGATGGTCCTATTTAAACCCCCTGGCCACCCGCATTTCACCCCCACGCCTACACGTTGCGAGAACGCCCAGAACGCCCTCCCTCCAAGTTTTATCGCATTCCCTCTGGTTCGTCTCCGGCCATCGCTCGCCGTCGCACCGGACCACCTCCGCTCGTGCCCTCGCCACCATCGTGACCGCCGGGACCTCCCCAACGCCGGCCACCACTCCGTCGACGAGAACCCTCGCCGGATCGCCGTCGCCGCCCGGAACCCGAACACCTCCACTGCCTCCGCTCGTCGCCGGCCTCGCTCCATCGACCTTTCCTCGCCGCCGAGGTACCCTCGTGATCCCCGTAGCACCCTCGTTCCATTTTAGGCCCTAGACTAGATCGCCGTCGCTCGCCGTGGCCGCTGGCCCGCTCGCCGTCGTCGGAGAAGACGACCGGCACGGGTCGAGTACCCGTGCCGTGTCGGATTCACGCACGACCGTGCGATCTGGATCCGACGGTGATGGTTAATCCCCGCGTGCGGTTTAATCTGATCCGTTAGATCTCGGCGAAGGGGTACGTTTTAATCCCGTGCGTCCGTTTGTTTTAAAACTCCGCGTTTAATCTCGTGCGTCCACGTGGTACCGGTTCGCACGTTTTAATCCTGGCCGTCCGTAGCCACTTACGCGTCCCGCCTCGCCCTCGCGCGTCGGATCTGGATCCGACGGTCCAGATCGACCCGGCGCACGCGCACAGTGCGCGGGTTCACCGTGGGCCTGGCTCACCGTGGACCCGAGAGGTTTAAAATTTGAAAATAAATTCCAGAGATGCTTTTAAACTTGCAAAATTCATATCTAATGCATTTGAACTCTAAAAATTACCATTCCGATTTCAGAAAATTCATAAAATTATTCTCTACATGTTTATGCAATAAAAACAGTAGGTTTACTTGGACATTTTCATGTTTATTTAAATAAGTATTCAAATGACCTTAGGATTAAAATGTAAATTTAAATATTTAAATTCCAGAAAAATTATATAATTGTCCCTTTCTGTTTAAACACTAAAACCACTGGGTTTTCTCTAAATCATTTAAATTAAATTGATTAGAAAACTTAATGTAGTATTATACCCACTTAAAAACCCTTTTATGAAAAACAATAATTCATTTAGATTCATTCTAAAATTAATGAAGAAATAAATTTCAGAACTTTAAATCATTGAAATTATTTTATTTATAATCAAACCCACTTTAACTTATGTGTTTATAATGTAATGTTATACTGTTTGATTAGATGTTATGTTCTTTTATTTTACTTTATATTAAAAAGACTACGACGTCGCCGAGGAGCCGGAGTACTTCCCCGAAGTCCCTCCCTCTCCCTTTGCTGAACAAGGCAAGTCACCAAACAATTCTTTTGAGCATATTGAACCCATGTCTGAGTTGATTATCGCTAAAACACATAGGTTATGTATATGCATTAGTCAAATGAACCCTTACATTATATTTATTTAGGATCCTCCGACCTTGATGTGCAACCCAAGCCATGCTATCTCGCCTAACCTCCTTGTCACCATATGATCAATGATATTAGCTAGTGTCCAATGTATTGACACGGCCGCTATAGGATAAAAATGAGTCGTAGCAAAATGGTTCTATTATATGATCCCCGTTACTTCTTATCTTTGGAAATTCTGTTGGTGATGAGTCATGGTTGTGAGTGTATGCATGGTGGGTTCCGGGTGCAAGCTCGGGCATTGGTCAGTCGCACCCGGGGCACTATAAGGACCGGTCTGAGGGATCCGTTGCAATACACTTACGTACTAACCACAAGTCTAGTGGGTAAGTCCTAACTAAGGTATGGGTTGTTCCAAACCGAGGCCACCACTTGGAGATGGGTCAAGTTGCACCTGCGGGTGACTTGTACCAATGTGGCGCAAAAGGGGGTGCGACGTTAGCCGGGATGCGGCCCGGCGCGCCGGCGAAACCTAGAGCGGGTGGTTATCGCTTGGAACATCTCATATTGAGGTTTTGGCACGAGTTCCCGTGAAATGGGTCATCTCGTTGAGGTGAGTGCGTGCCTTGTGGGTACAGTAGTACATCTCTGATCAGAGTCTTAAATCTTTTCGAAAAGCCGAGCCCACGGTCAAGGGCGGGTTGCGTGACATCCCCCAGTTAGTTTACTTGGAATATGAATGTGCATGATGGATTGACATGTAAGGACTGTTGTGCGAGGAGGTAAAACGTACTCCTCGAGTTAGTTGATGTTGATGATGTTCATGTTTACTTTCCGCATGATTAAAATATGATTACACTAAAATGCCATAACTGCAACTGCTTTACTCCGCATTGTTAGCCTTTATCCTTCCTTGTTTATTATCCTGCATTACTATTTGCATTTGCGGTGGCTTGTTGAGTACTTTTTGTACTCATACCCGTTGGACCCCACAGAGGATGTTTATCTTGAAGACGGTCTGGAGTAGCGACCCAGTCAAGAAGAAAAGTCCTGAAGAAGAAGTTCGTCATGCCGTTGTTTACCTTTATTATTATCGTTTTTATCAAAACAATGTTGTAATAAATATGGTCTGCGTACCATGGATATTGTCGTATGTACGTTGTCGCATGATGAACCTCTTGTATTATTGTTTTTCTATGGAAATTCAATAATGTCTCGATTTTGTTAAATCGGGGCGCTACAGTAGACCTCGCACTTTGCATCATTCTGATTTTTATGTGCGTAGACCGTCTACTTTTACTGTGCCTACTACTCGTGTCACTCAGTGCTGGATGCCTCGTCATTATTTTACTCACCCCAGCACTGAGCGATCGAGGCATTCTTATCATGTGTAGGCGACAGGTCGAGGCTTGGAGGGCACGTGGATCATGGACTCCGGTTGTTCGCGCCACATGACCGGAGATGCAAATTGGTTCTCCAGCCTCACCACAACCAAGCAAAGGGAACATATCACCTTCGGAAACAATCGAAGGAGTAGAGTGAAAGGTAAAGGTGTGGTAAGAATAAACGCAAACTTCACTCTCAAAGATGTTGCTTTGGTTGAAAACCTGGGATACAATTTGCTGTCTGTATCTCAGTTGCTTGATGAGGGCTTCGAAGTGCGATTTCATCGCGATACTTCGCAAGTGCTCAATTCGGATGGCGTTGTTGTGTGTAAGATTTTTAGAGTTGGGAGAGTTTTTGGAGCTGATTTTTCAGAGTCGTCTGATTCTTCTCATTGCCTTGTTGCACATTCGACTTCTGAGCTTTGGAAGTGGCATAGGAGACTAGGGCATATAAGCTTTGAGTTGCTCGCTCGTCTGAGCGCCCTAGGTTTGATCCGAGGATTGCCCAAGCTCAAGTTTGAGAAGAATTTAGTTTGCGCTCCATGTCGACATGGAAAAATGATTGCCGCTTCGCATTCGCCAGTCACCACAGTGATGACTGAACAACCCGGAGAACTTCTCCATATGGACACTGTAGGTCCTTCTCGGGTTAGTTCTTTAGGCGGCAAGTGGTATGTACTTGTTATTGTCGACGATTTCTCTCGCTACTCTTGGGTCTTCTTTCTTGCCAGCAAGGATGAAGTGTTTTCACACTTTCGGAGCTTGGCTTTGAGACTTTTCACTGAACTCCCTGGTGCATTAAAATTCATTCGAAGCGATAATGGCACCGAGTTCAAAAATAGTCTCTTTGTTGACTTTTGCATGGAGCATGGCATAGAACATCAATTCTCTGCTCCGCGGGTTCCTCAACAGAACGGTGTTGTTGAGAGGAAAAACCGCACTTTGGTTGAGATGGCTAGGACGATGCTTGATGAGCATAGGACTCCTAGAAAATTCTGGGCTGAGGCCATAAACACTGCTTGTTACATCTCAAACCGAATTTTCTTGCGCTCAATTTTAAATTTGACATCTTATGAACTGCGTTTTGGGAGACAGCCCAAGGTTACTCATCTTCGAGTTTTTGGCTGTCGCTGCTTCATCCTAAAACGTGGAAATTTGGATAAATTTGAGTCGCGATCTTCTGACGGGATCTTTTTGGGTTATACTACTCATGGTCATTCTTATCGTGTTTATAATTTGGAAACTAACACTGTCATCGAGTCATGTGATGTGACTTTTGATGAATCAACCCCCTCTGTTAGTTCTGCTTTTGAACAGGCAAATGAACTCGACATGGAACAGACCTTGTTTGAAGAAGAAGATCCCGGAGAATTCGAGGATGAACCTCTACTACCCTCGACATCAACCCCCGAAGCTGACCCCGCTTCAACTACTTCGGCACGAGGTCCCAAAGCGACTACCTCAACATCGGTCATCTTGGACCACTCCAACGCACAAGTTGAGGGGGAGACTGCATCCCGCCGCGAGGCTCCACACCATGTTCAAAGGATGCACCCTCCCGAGCAGATCATTGGTGAGCTTGATCAAAGGGTAACACGATCTCATGCCCATTTCACTAATGCTGCATTTGTTGCTTCTTTCGAGCCCTTAGATGTTAGTCATGCACTTTCTGATTCTAGTTGGATCAATGCCATGCATGAAGAGCTTGAGAATTTTGAAAGAAACCAAGTCTGGACTTTAGTTGATCCTCCACCAAATGTTCATTTCATTGGAACAAAATGGATTTTCAAAAATAAACAAGGGGAGGATGGAACAATTATTAGAAACAAGGCTAGACTTGTAGCTCAGGGCTTTTCTCAACTAGAGGGGATTGATTTTACTGAAACTTTTGCACCTGTTGCTCGTCTTGAGGCCATTAGGATTTTGCTTGCCTTTGCGACATCCCGGGGATTCAAACTCTATCAAATGGATGTCAAAAGTGCTTTTCTTAATGGCTTCATAGGTGAAGATGTTTATGTAAAACAACCCCCTGGTTTTGAAAACCCCAAGTACCCACATAAAGTCCTTAAACTTCATAAGGCGCTTTATGGACTCAAGCAGGCCCCTCGGGCGTGGTATGATAGACTTAAGTCTTTTCTGCTTGAGCGAGGGTATTTGATGGGCTCTGTTGATAAAACTTTGTTTACTCTCAAGCATGGCAAAGATTTCCTCCTAGTTCAGATTTATGTGGATGATATCATCTTTGGTGGCTCTTCTCATGCTTTAGTTGCCGAGTTTGCAGATACCATGAGCAGGGAATTTGAAATGTCGATGATGGGTGAACTCATCTTTTTCCTTGGCTTGCAAATCAAGCAAAGCAAACAAGGTACTTTTGTCCACCAGACGAAGTACACCAAGGACCTGCTCAAGAAGTTCGACATGTCCGATGCGAAGCCCCTCGCCACTCCAATGGCTACATCTGTAGCATTGGACCCTGACGAAGATGGAGAAGCCGTAGATCAGAAGGAGTTCCGAAGCATGATCGGCTCCCTCCTCTACTTGACTGCCACGAGGCCGGACATACACTTCGCTGTGTGTCTGTGCGCTCGTTTTCAGGCTTCACCACGAGCTTCGCACCGCCAAGCGGTTAAGCGCATTCTAAGGTATCTCAAACACACCCTTGAATTTGGCATATGGTATTCATCGTCTTCATCTTTATGTCTTAGAGGTTATTCAGATGCGGATTTTGCTGGGTGTAGAATTGATAGGAAGAGTACCTCTGGTACTTGTCATTTTCTGGGTACGTCTCTGGTTTGCTGGTCTTCCCGCAAACAGTCTAGTGTTGCTCAATCGACGGCTGAGGCTGAATATGTTGCTGCCGCTAGCTGTTGCTCTCAGATTTTGTGGATGGTTTCCACTTTGCGGGATTTCGGGTTAGATTATAAGAGTGTTCCACTTTTTTGTGATAACACTAGCGCTATTTGTATTGCAAACAACCCGGTTCAGCACTCCAGAACCAAACACATTGATGTACGGTATCATTTTCTCAGAGATCACAATGAGAAGGGTGATATTGAACTTCAATATGTTGATACTCAACACCAGCTTGCCGATATCTTTACAAAACCCCTCGATGCTTCTCGATTTGCTTACTTGCGTGGGGATCTTGGCATTTGTCACCCTTACGGCATTTTGTGAGGGGGAGCTGATTTTAATTGTCTTGCATATGCTCATTATGTGTGGAATTGCACTTACATCTTTTGCTATTATATGCCTGCTTTTAATTCAAAGAAATCATGACTGCTCAGCTCTATGAAATATGTCTGGAACATTGATTGTGCATGATGTTTTATTTTCTAAAATCAAAACTTGCTCACCGCACAATCTTGTATCTAGCTTGTTTAGGCTGGACTGCTTTTAGCTATCTTTTATCTACTTGACAGCAAGACACTGTTCCTTGGATGCTAAAATTTGCAACTTGAACAATTGTGTTCTTTATTCATGGATATTCATCAAAATATTTCATTCATCTGAATCAAAATCAAAAATCCATGATTTGCCTAGTTTAAATGAAAAGATCCAGGAGGGTTTGTTTGTCGCACTACTCTATTCTGGACTGCTTACCATTGCACTTTGGTCTGAACTGGGATAGTATAGTGTATGCCAAAATCACCGCCTTAAGCTTCAGATGGCTTTCTTGCCTAGGCTTGGCTTGATTGGAAAGTATAAGGTGGACAAACAAATAACCCCTGGCATTAAGAAAAAGAACAACAAATATAATTGCTCATCAAGTTTGCTTTCAAAGCTCCTTTTTGAACAAGACTTGTCTGTCTAGGGTAGAAATTGTTAGCTTTGCGCAGTCCTTGCCTTCACATGTCTAGCTGCTATGATTAAGTGGTGATGCTTTTACTTCAAAAATGACAAAATCACATGCCATCATCTTGTTTCACAGATTGTTAAATTGAGCTGAGCACATGATCATTTGTGTTAATTTTGGCATATTTTTGCATTATATGTCTTTGCAATTCTATTCATTTCGAAGCTTTGCATCTTTTGATTGCTCCTTGATGCTTGCATTGCCAAAGGGGGAGAGGTTTGCTATGTTCTCTGCCGCAAGAAGGCATAATTTTGAAGGGGGGAGAGATTTTTGACATAAAGGGGGAGAAAAATTTGCTTAACTCAGGGGGAGTTCTTATCAAGGGGAGATTTGCCAAAAAGGGCTTTTACTCTTTCACAAAGGGGGAGAAAAATTCTTTTATCAAGTGACATGCTTTGGCTCTTTTCTGAGTTTTTATGGTCACTTGTGTACTGAAAATTTTACATTTTCTTGAACTTAGATTTGGTTGTCAATGCACTCATCAAGGGGGAGATTGAGAAACCAAGGGTTGGTTTCGGTGTTTTGTGATGAGTGATTGACTGGATTTTACCTTCTGTTCGAAGGGTACCTCCGGAGGGGCTTCGGAGGTGGTACCTCCGAAGGGTGTTCGGAGGTGTTTCACCGAAGTGTGTTCGGTGTTTGCTTGCTGCAGCTGTGCAGCGGAGTGTGCTCGTCGGAGGGGTCCGGCAGTACACGATGACAGGGTTCGTACCGATGGCTTCGGTACTTTGGGCGGTACACCGGAGTGTGTACCGGAGGTTGCTAACCCAGAGAGGTCTCCGGAGTACTGGATACACTTGTTTGCTTGTCGGTGGTGCGCAGGGACTTCGGAGGCGACGGACAAGGTTCGAGCCGGGTGAACCTGGGTCAAGCGGGTGGCTTGATGCCAGGGGAGCGGGGAGCTCCGTCACGGTGGCTGCGAAGGTGGTCCGGGTCGGTCCTCGGGTCGAGACGTGCCAGGTGAAGGCAGAGAGTGCGGAGCGTGGCTCCGGCTGAAGGTACTCCGAGACAAAGTCCTCGGAGGTGAGGCACTTCGAAGGTACTCCGAATGGATTGATTTCGGAGTTGGTGGATCAAGTCCTCTGCGGAGGCAAGGAGTTCGAAGTGTGCTCCGGAGGGAGACACTCGAAGATTGCCCGACGAAGGTCTCAGAAGTCGAGGCGCATCGAAGGCATGGTCCGGGTGAGGCTCGTCGAGGAGTGTGCTCAGAGTGAGGCACTGCGACGGAGTGCTCATGGAATGCTTCATGCGGAGGCCTTGGACGAAGGAGGGACTTCGAAGGGTGGTACTCCTAAGGTGGGGCTTCGGAGTGAGGATGACTTGTGGTGCTTCGGCCATGCATGGCTTCGGTACACGGACGGACGGTGTTCGGGCTCGGAGTAGCTGCGAAGCCGTGGTGATCCACTCCGGAGGTGGTGGTGCGAAGGCCCAAGGGGCTTTGACGGCTTCGGCTCAAAACCGTCACTGTATCGAAGGACTTCTTCGGCGGAGCGAAGGCCAACAGGCTGCAGGCTTCTCGCCGAAGCTTCCGCACCCCTCGCGTGCGAAGGGAGGTTCCAGAAGTCAACACTGTAAAGGCTGACACTGTCTGTTCTGAAAAAGGCTGACACTGTCCCCTCTGCAGCTGACAGAGAAGCCTCCAAAATAAAGGTGGACTACCTTTTGTACCCCTTAGTTCTGTAGAGACAAATCTGTTGTAAACCCTAGGGGTAAAGTAGTCACTTCCTTAGGATGAAGCCGTGGGCTATAAATATGGGGGCTCGGTAGGTAACATTTAACACTTTGAGAATTTACTGTTGAGCTCCTGTAGACAGACCTCGCTGTATTCATTCTGAGTTCAATATATTTTGTGTTCCTTGTTCAAGCGGCGAAGCCCTGCTTCTGTGTGCTTTTGCTTGAACTCGTATTGCATACCTCGCTAGTTTTGAGTTCACCGAAGCCTGTCTTGGCGAAGGGTGTTTTTCTCGCGAAGTGTGCTTTGTCAGTGAGCATTCGCTCTGTGTAACAGGAGGTGTAACCTCGCTGCTTACTAGCGTAGCCCTGACCAAGGCCCGTTTTGCTTCTTGTGTCGAAGCCTCTAGCATAGTCCGTTTTGTGTGCGTGTAGACCTTCGCGTACAAAGCCCAGCACCAGTTGCTGTCGCCAAGTACTTGGTCGAAGTCCTCAGAGGGCTGTCCACTCTTGCGAAGGGTGAAGTGCGAAGCCTGCTCAAAGCACCTCGTGTGCGGAGCCTGCACTGACTTAGCAGAGTAGACTTTCGAGGATTGTTCGTGGAGCGAAGTCTTTTTGGCTTCGAACTTTTGTTCCTGCGAAGCCTGTGTTCGGAGCTGTCGAAGTACCTCCGAACCAGACCTTCGAAGGTTGTGTTCGAAGCCTGTTCCGCAGAAGACAGAACAGAACCGAAGGCTAAGTTTTTAGCCCGAAATTTTAATAGCTCCCATTCACCCCCCCTCTGGTCGCCGTTTCCGGTCCAACACTAGGGCATTGGTCGGTAGCACCCAGGGCACTATAAGGACCGGTCTGCGGGATCCGTTGCAATACACTTCCGTACGAACGACAAGTCTAGTGGGTAAGTCTTAACTAAGGTATGGGGCGTTCCAACTCGAGGCACCACTTGGAGATGGGTCAAGCAGCACCCGCGGGTGGCTTGTACCGATGTGGCGCAAAAGGGGTGCAACGTTAGCCTGGAGTGGTCGGGCGCGCCGACGAAACCTAGAGCGAGTGTTATTGGATTGGAGCATCTCATGCTGAGGTTTTGGCACGAGTTCCCGTGGTATGGGTCATCTCGTTACACTTTGGTGTGTGGGATGAGTGTGTGCCTTGTGGGTATAGTGATACACCTCTGACCAGAGTTTAAATCTTTTCAAAAAGTCGAGCCCACGGTCAAGGGCGAGTTGCGTGACTACTCGCAGTTAGTTTACATTTATGAGTGTTGCACGATGACTTGGCATGTAAGGACTGTTGAGCGAGGAGGGAAAATGTACTCCTCGAGTTAGATGATGTTACATTGTTCATGTTTATTATTCTGTACAATTAAATTTGACTACACTAAATGCTGCAATTGAAAAATGTACTTTTCCGCACTTTAAGCCACTATCATTCCCTTGTTATTACCCTGTATTATTATTGCATTCTCGGTGACTTGTTGAGTACTTTTGTACTCATCCCCGTTGGACAAACATCTCAGAGACTACGTACTACAAGAAGGATGGTTTAGAGTAGCGACCCAGTCAAGAAAATGATCTCGAAGAAGATGTTCGTCATGTAGCTTTATTATTTAATCATCTTTTAAATAGTTGGCTTGCGAGCTAAACGAGCTAGCTCGCGAGCTAGACCGAGCCGAGTTGGGTTTTCTGCTCGTTACATTAATGAGCCGAGCTGTCTCGTTATCCAGTTCTACCCATGACCCATCCCCCTATGCCCCATGAGTTAGGATTATCAATTCCATTCAGAATGACTAGTATATCATTTCGTTACTGAAATCAAATCGGTATGTATTAAGTGGTGTACCATTTTGACCTTAATACCATTCATTCTAGTCAATACCAACCGATACCGGTCATTCCGATTAAAATTGTATTTTCATTTTTAACATGTATTACATATTACTTATATTAAACTATATATTATATTGTATTCAAGCTATATACTATATTTAAGACATCAATGTATTTAAATATATCATATTTAATTAATTTAATATAAAATGCTATTCTACACCATAGGTGTAAAATAACTATTCTACTGAGAAAAAAATAATACTCAATTGCTATTCTACTTAGAAAACAGAGAAATATCTTGTGCAATTACTCATTTGGTGCAAGCGTGCAATCAAGCGATCTGGTGCATCCAATCAAGCGATCCAACGATTACATATGAAAGAGGCTGAAACCTAGGACTTTTTTACTTTTAACTCCTTTCATATGTAACCGTTGGATCACTTGATTGAATGCACCAGATCACTTGATTGCACGCTTACACCAAATAAGTGATTGCACAAGATATTTCCAGTTAGAAAACCTACCATTATTGTCCGTTTCACAACAAGCCGTCTTGTCTGAGTTGGTTCAAAATTGTAATGGGCCTGGATGAGCCCATCAGGCCCATGAGCTTACTGCCTCGTCATGTCTTCGTCGTCTCGCCTGATTCCCAACACCGGAGGAGCGGAGAGGGCGAGAAAGAGGCGAGGGAAGAGACCGCACCGGCGTGATCCAGCCCCCCGGGGATTCCCCGCCGGCTGTAGGAACGCCACGGACACTGGTTAATCTCCAGACACCCAGGGTCCAGCCGAGGTATGCGCGCATCTGCCGCTTATTTCCTTGTATTCTGGGTGCTGCAATGTCTTCCTCTTGATGCCTGAGTTCATGAGCGAGTGAGAAATCCATGGCGATATTTTATCGAGAGACATGTGTATGCATGATCTCGAAATCATTTCTGCGCAGTTTGAATTTATCCAGTCTGATTGCAATTTTTCTCTCATCTGACATGCTTTGTTGGTACCATAACTCAACATACGGCATATCATGGATTCATGGTGTGTACACTATAATTATATTTAAAAAATGCTAAAAAATACTTATGAACTTATAAAAAAATATATCAATTTTGTTCATGCGTATGAATCCTCCCAAAATGTACATAAAATCAATGTTGCAGTTGCACACAATTGGGCAACACCACTATACCAGGCAGGCTAGGTTGTGTGATCATGCAGCGAATCTTGGAACGTAACATGTTGTGCTAATTGCAAGCATTAAGACTTGTATCTTGGACCTGGCATGTTTTATGAGTGTAACGCAAGATGCACCAAACATGAATTATGCACTACTATGAACTTAAAATAGATGTGAGGTAACATGGACACATGAATATAAAAAAAACTTGGTCATCAAAAGAATATACAAACAGCTAGGTAATTAAGGGCATTTTCTTGTAAGGTTACTGGCAAGAGGTAAAGAATGTATCATACATCATGGATTAATTTTACTATAAAATATAAAGGAAAGGAAATATCATCACTAATGCATATACTTCATAATTCATGTGCAAGGTTGGGCAATGTATATTTATCACAAAGGCAATATAACTGACATAGCATTGCATAATCACATCGTGTATCTCAGAAATATGTGAGGATTGAGCGCATGACAAGAATTAGATCAAAACTTTTTTCTTTCATGTATACTTTCTTCTGTACACTAAAAGTCTATGACATACAAATGGGAAGGATCAGCTAATCCTTTAAAATGCGGATGCCAATCGCAAGGTCATAAGGGTGACAGCTCTTGAGGAGTTTCTATGAGCTAAGAATGTTGAGGAGAGTAACCCTGCTCTGGACCAATCTCCTGAACAGAATTGCTGCTCCAGCCTCAAGATCTACGATGCTGCACTCTAACACCTGCAGCTGCTCCTCCTTGCAAACAATCGAGTTTTTCTTCTGGAATGCCTTGGCGATTAGAGAAACTTTTGATGTTGCAATTTGTTTCGACAAGAGGTTCATCGCGGACTGAAGTAGAGAGGTTGTAATCTCTCTGGCCTCGCTCAACTGCTTCACCATCCTGCAATCCTCCTTGTCTGAGGTAACCTTCTTCACGGTCTTCTTGTAATGCTTTGTTGCCTTCTTCACCAAGCGGATGTATGACTGGATCTTGGCTTGAACAACTGCATCATCTCCTTTTCGGAGAGACACTTGCAGATCTTGGATGATGGCCTTCAACTCGGTGAAGACCTCGCTCATAGCATTGCAGAGATCCAGTAGCTCAAGGGAGGACTCCATCTCCCCATCCAACAACGTCCTTTGCTGGGATGAGCAAACCTGGTTGCTTGGCAGGCCCATGATCCCCTCAATTGAGCTGTAGATGTCACCAAGCCTCCTCAAACCATCAGAGATCACCTCGATGGTTATGGACGGTGATGAGATGCATGCCTCTAGGCTGTGTAGCTCCTCTTCAACTTTGGAGAGAGGCCTAGAAGGCAGGCTAATTGATCTTTGGTGGAAAGCCATGTTTGTTGCTGAAACGGTCTCTTTGTGTTGTTGCCTTGGAGATGAGAAGGAAAGGAAAGTCTTGGTTTGATGTATGTAGCCTTGTGCTGAGGCCTACTTATACAGAGGATGTGCAAGAGACAGCATCTTTTGGATGGTAGACAGCCAGAATCCTGCCAGTTCACCCCCCTGATGCTGTTTATCAAGGTTTGAGATCTGTATGCAGCATATGGAATCTCTCATATGCAGTTCAAGTTTTTGGTACCCTGCCACCTATCTTCCCAATGTGCTATGACATTGTCATGTCCCAACTATTGGCAGCAAGAACCATCAGGTTAGTTCAATCAACTGGTGGATTTTTACATAATTGTATTCTCGCAAGGGATTATTTTAGTGGAGCTTTACCAAGTAGTATTGTTGGCATGCGTGTTTCATAGTTTTTTCTGTTCTTGTTAGTTTGAACTTCTGTTTTTTTATGTGCAATCCATGCAGCTTACACGCTCAACCTCGTGTATTGGTGCTGGCCTGTTTTAGCTATGGCAGCGAGGTCCACGGCTCAAGGATCCATTGCATGCTGTTGAGGCAACAATGGGAATCTGAGTGACCTGGCCACATGGCCATTTCGCAGTAGAGCATTTCAAAGGTGAACACAAACTATATGTGCTAAATGCTATCTGTTAGTGTATCAGCCAATAATGATGAGCATCCATCTATGAAAATTAGTTTTTTTTGTTGTAAGAGCGTGCATAAACAGCGTAACCACAAATCATTTTGGCTGTAAAAAAATAAAAAAGAAGGGAAAACAACAAAACAATATGTCCTGCATATATTTCATAATTAACTCGCGTGCCAGGTTGGACAATGTATATTTATCACAAAGGCAATATAACTGAACTGACATAGCATTGCATAATCACATCGTGTATCTCAGAAATATGTGAGGATTGAGCGCATGACAAGAATTAGATCAAAACTTTTTTCTTTCATGTATACTTTCTTCTGTACACTAAAAGTGTATGACATACAAATGGGAAGGATCAGCTAATCCTTTAAAATGCGGATGCCAATCGCAAGGTCATAAGGGTGACAGCTCTTGAGGAGTTTCTATGAGCTAAGAATGTTGAGGAGAGTAACCCTGCTCTGGACCAATCTCCTGAACAGAATTGCTGCTCCAGCCTCAAGATCTACGATGCTGCACTCTAACACCTGCAGCTGCTCCTCCTTGCAAACAATCGAGTTTTTCTTCTGGAATGCCTTGGCGATTAGAGAAACTTTTGATGTTGCAATTTGTTTCGACAAGAGGTTCATCGCGGACTGAAGTAGAGAGGTTGTAATCTCTCTGGCCTCGCTCAACTGCTTCACCATCCTGCAATCCTCCTTGTCTGAGGTAACCTTCTTCACGGTCTTCTTGTAATGCTTTGTTGCCTTCTTCACCAAGCGGATGTATGACTGGATCTTGGCTTGAACAACTGCATCATCTCCTTTTCGGAGAGACACTTGCAGATCTTGGATGATGGCCTTCAACTCGGTGAAGACCTCGCTCATAGCATTGCAGAGATCCAGTAGCTCAAGGGAGGACTCCATCTCCCCATCCAACAACGTCCTTTGCTGGGATGAGCAAACCTGGTTGCTTGGCAGGCCCATGATCCCCTCAATTGAGCTGTAGATGTCACCAAGCCTCCTCAAACCATCAGAGATCACCTCGATGGTTATGGACGGTGATGAGATGCATGCCTCTAGGCTGTGTAGCTCCTCTTCAACTTTGGAGAGAGGCCTAGAAGGCAGGCTAATTGATCTTTGGTGGAAAGCCATGTTTGTTGCTGAAACGGTCTCTTTGTGTTGTTGCCTTGGAGATGAGAAGGAAAGGAAAGTCTTGGTTTGATGTATGTAGCCTTGTGCTGAGGCCTACTTATACAGAGGATGTGCAAGAGACAGCATCTTTTGGATGGTAGACAGCCAGAATCCTGCCAGTTCACCCCCCTGATGCTGTTTATCAAGGTTTGAGATCTGTATGCAGCATATGGAATCTCTCATATGCAGTTCAAGTTTTTGGTACCCTGCCACCTATCTTCCCAATGTGCTATGACATTGTCATGTCCCAACTATTGGCAGCAAGAACCATCAGGTTAGTTCAATCAACTGGTGGATTTTTACATAATTGTATTCTCGCAAGGGATTATTTTAGTGGAGCTTTACCAAGTAGTATTGTTGGCATGCGTGTTTCATAGTTTTTTCTGTTCTTGTTAGTTTGAACTTCTGTTTTTTTATGTGCAATCCATGCAGCTTACACGCTCAACCTCGTGTATTGGTGCTGGCCTGTTTTAGCTATGGCAGCGAGGTCCACGGCTCAAGGATCCATTGCATGCTGTTGAGGCAACAATGGGAATCTGAGTGACCTGGCCACATGGCCATTTCGCAGTAGAGCATTTCAAAGGTGAACACAAACTATATGTGCTAAATGCTATCTGTTAGTGTATCAGCCAATAATGATGAGCATCCATCTATGAAAATTAGTTTTTTTTGTTGTAAGAGCGTGCATAAACAGCGTAACCACAAATCATTTTGGCTGTAAAAAAATAAAAAAGAAGGGAAAACAACAAAACAATATGTCCTGCATATATTTCATAATTAACTCGCGTGCCAGGTTGGACAATGTATATTTATCACAAAGGCAATATAACTGAACTGACATAGCATTGCATAATCACATCGTGTATCTCAGAAATATGTGAGGATTGAGCGCATGACAAGAATTAGATCAAAACTTTTTTCTTTCATGTATACTTTCTTCTGTACACTAAAAGTCTATGACATACAAATGGGAAGGATCAGCTAATCCTTTAAAATGCGGATGCCAATCGCAAGGTCATAAGGGTGACAGCTCTTGAGGAGTTTCTATGAGCTAAGAATGTTGAGGAGAGTAACCCTGCTCTGGACCAATCTCCTGAACAGAATTGCTGCTCCAGCCTCAAGATCTACGATGCTGCACTCTAACACCTGCAGCTGCTCCTCCTTGCAAACAATCGAGTTTTTCTTCTGGAATGCCTTGGCGATTAGAGAAACTTTTGATGTTGCAATTTGTTTCGACAAGAGGTTCATCGCGGACTGAAGTAGAGAGGTTGTAATCTCTCTGGCCTCGCTCAACTGCTTCACCATCCTGCAATCCTCCTTGTCTGAGGTAACCTTCTTCACGGTCTTCTTGTAATGCTTTGTTGCCTTCTTCACCAAGCGGATGTATGACTGGATCTTGGCTTGAACAACTGCATCATCTCCTTTTCGGAGAGACACTTGCAGATCTTGGATGATGGCCTTCAACTCGGTGAAGACCTCGCTCATAGCATTGCAGAGATCCAGTAGCTCAAGGGAGGACTCCATCTCCCCATCCAACAACGTCCTTTGCTGGGATGAGCAAACCTGGTTGCTTGGCAGGCCCATGATCCCCTCAATTGAGCTGTAGATGTCACCAAGCCTCCTCAAACCATCAGAGATCACCTCGATGGTTATGGACGGTGATGAGATGCATGCCTCTAGGCTGTGTAGCTCCTCTTCAACTTTGGAGAGAGGCCTAGAAGGCAGGCTAATTGATCTTTGGTGGAAAGCCATGTTTGTTGCTGAAACGGTCTCTTTGTGTTGTTGCCTTGGAGATGAGAAGGAAAGGAAAGTCTTGGTTTGATGTATGTAGCCTTGTGCTGAGGCCTACTTATACAGAGGATGTGCAAGAGACAGCATCTTTTGGATGGTAGACAGCCAGAATCCTGCCAGTTCACCCCCCTGATGCTGTTTATCAAGGTTTGAGATCTGTATGCAGCATATGGAATCTCTCATATGCAGTTCAAGTTTTTGGTACCCTGCCACCTATCTTCCCAATGTGCTATGACATTGTCATGTCCCAACTATTGGCAGCAAGAACCATCAGGTTAGTTCAATCAACTGGTGGATTTTTACATAATTGTATTCTCGCAAGGGATTATTTTAGTGGAGCTTTACCAAGTAGTATTGTTGGCATGCGTGTTTCATAGTTTTTTCTGTTCTTGTTAGTTTGAACTTCTGTTTTTTTATGTGCAATCCATGCAGCTTACACGCTCAACCTCGTGTATTGGTGCTGGCCTGTTTTAGCTATGGCAGCGAGGTCCACGGCTCAAGGATCCATTGCATGCTGTTGAGGCAACAATGGGAATCTGAGTGACCTGGCCACATGGCCATTTCGCAGTAGAGCATTTCAAAGGTGAACACAAACTATATGTGCTAAATGCTATCTGTTAGTGTATCAGCCAATAATGATGAGCATCCATCTATGAAAATTAGTTTTTTTTGTTGTAAGAGCGTGCATAAACAGCGTAACCACAAATCATTTTGGCTGTAAAAAAATAAAAAAGAAGGGAAAACAACAAAACAATATGTCCTGCATATATTTCATAATTAACTCGCGTGCCAGGTTGGACAATGTATATTTATCACAAAGGCAATATAACTGAACTGACATAGCATTGCATAATCACATCGTGTATCTCAGAAATATGTGAGGATTGAGCGCATGACAAGAATTAGATCAAAACTTTTTTCTTTCATGTATACTTTCTTCTGTACACTAAAAGTGTATGACATACAAATGGGAAGGATCAGCTAATCCTTTAAAATGCGGATGCCAATCGCAAGGTCATAAGGGTGACAGCTCTTGAGGAGTTTCTATGAGCTAAGAATGTTGAGGAGAGTAACCCTGCTCTGGACCAATCTCCTGAACAGAATTGCTGCTCCAGCCTCAAGATCTACGATGCTGCACTCTAACACCTGCAGCTGCTCCTCCTTGCAAACAATCGAGTTTTTCTTCTGGAATGCCTTGGCGATTAGAGAAACTTTTGATGTTGCAATTTGTTTCGACAAGAGGTTCATCGCGGACTGAAGTAGAGAGGTTGTAATCTCTCTGGCCTCGCTCAACTGCTTCACCATCCTGCAATCCTCCTTGTCTGAGGTAACCTTCTTCACGGTCTTCTTGTAATGCTTTGTTGCCTTCTTCACCAAGCGGATGTATGACTGGATCTTGGCTTGAACAACTGCATCATCTCCTTTTCGGAGAGACACTTGCAGATCTTGGATGATGGCCTTCAACTCGGTGAAGACCTCGCTCATAGCATTGCAGAGATCCAGTAGCTCAAGGGAGGACTCCATCTCCCCATCCAACAACGTCCTTTGCTGGGATGAGCAAACCTGGTTGCTTGGCAGGCCCATGATCCCCTCAATTGAGCTGTAGATGTCACCAAGCCTCCTCAAACCATCAGAGATCACCTCGATGGTTATGGACGGTGATGAGATGCATGCCTCTAGGCTGTGTAGCTCCTCTTCAACTTTGGAGAGAGGCCTAGAAGGCAGGCTAATTGATCTTTGGTGGAAAGCCATGTTTGTTGCTGAAACGGTCTCTTTGTGTTGTTGCCTTGGAGATGAGAAGGAAAGGAAAGTCTTGGTTTGATGTATGTAGCCTTGTGCTGAGGCCTACTTATACAGAGGATGTGCAAGAGACAGCATCTTTTGGATGGTAGACAGCCAGAATCCTGCCAGTTCACCCCCCTGATGCTGTTTATCAAGGTTTGAGATCTGTATGCAGCATATGGAATCTCTCATATGCAGTTCAAGTTTTTGGTACCCTGCCACCTATCTTCCCAATGTGCTATGACATTGTCATGTCCCAACTATTGGCAGCAAGAACCATCAGGTTAGTTCAATCAACTGGTGGATTTTTACATAATTGTATTCTCGCAAGGGATTATTTTAGTGGAGCTTTACCAAGTAGTATTGTTGGCATGCGTGTTTCATAGTTTTTTCTGTTCTTGTTAGTTTGAACTTCTGTTTTTTTATGTGCAATCCATGCAGCTTACACGCTCAACCTCGTGTATTGGTGCTGGCCTGTTTTAGCTATGGCAGCGAGGTCCACGGCTCAAGGATCCATTGCATGCTGTTGAGGCAACAATGGGAATCTGAGTGACCTGGCCACATGGCCATTTCGCAGTAGAGCATTTCAAAGGTGAACACAAACTATATGTGCTAAATGCTATCTGTTAGTGTATCAGCCAATAATGATGAGCATCCATCTATGAAAATTAGTTTTTTTTGTTGTAAGAGCGTGCATAAACAGCGTAACCACAAATCATTTTGGCTGTAAAAAAATAAAAAAGAAGGGAAAACAACAAAACAATATGTCCTGCATATATTTCATAATTAACTCGCGTGCCAGGTTGGACAATGTATATTTATCACAAAGGCAATATAACTGAACTGACATAGCATTGCATAATCACATCGTGTATCTCAGAAATATGTGAGGATTGAGCGCATGACAAGAATTAGATCAAAACTTTTTTCTTTCATGTATACTTTCTTCTGTACACTAAAAGTGTATGACATACAAATGGGAAGGATCAGCTAATCCTTTAAAATGCGGATGCCAATCGCAAGGTCATAAGGGTGACAGCTCTTGAGGAGTTTCTATGAGCTAAGAATGTTGAGGAGAGTAACCCTGCTCTGGACCAATCTCCTGAACAGAATTGCTGCTCCAGCCTCAAGATCTACGATGCTGCACTCTAACACCTGCAGCTGCTCCTCCTTGCAAACAATCGAGTTTTTCTTCTGGAATGCCTTGGCGATTAGAGAAACTTTTGATGTTGCAATTTGTTTCGACAAGAGGTTCATCGCGGACTGAAGTAGAGAGGTTGTAATCTCTCTGGCCTCGCTCAACTGCTTCACCATCCTGCAATCCTCCTTGTCTGAGGTAACCTTCTTCACGGTCTTCTTGTAATGCTTTGTTGCCTTCTTCACCAAGCGGATGTATGACTGGATCTTGGCTTGAACAACTGCATCATCTCCTTTTCGGAGAGACACTTGCAGATCTTGGATGATGGCCTTCAACTCGGTGAAGACCTCGCTCATAGCATTGCAGAGATCCAGTAGCTCAAGGGAGGACTCCATCTCCCCATCCAACAACGTCCTTTGCTGGGATGAGCAAACCTGGTTGCTTGGCAGGCCCATGATCCCCTCAATTGAGCTGTAGATGTCACCAAGCCTCCTCAAACCATCAGAGATCACCTCGATGGTTATGGACGGTGATGAGATGCATGCCTCTAGGCTGTGTAGCTCCTCTTCAACTTTGGAGAGAGGCCTAGAAGGCAGGCTAATTGATCTTTGGTGGAAAGCCATGTTTGTTGCTGAAACGGTCTCTTTGTGTTGTTGCCTTGGAGATGAGAAGGAAAGGAAAGTCTTGGTTTGATGTATGTAGCCTTGTGCTGAGGCCTACTTATACAGAGGATGTGCAAGAGACAGCATCTTTTGGATGGTAGACAGCCAGAATCCTGCCAGTTCACCCCCCTGATGCTGTTTATCAAGGTTTGAGATCTGTATGCAGCATATGGAATCTCTCATATGCAGTTCAAGTTTTTGGTACCCTGCCACCTATCTTCCCAATGTGCTATGACATTGTCATGTCCCAACTATTGGCAGCAAGAACCATCAGGTTAGTTCAATCAACTGGTGGATTTTTACATAATTGTATTCTCGCAAGGGATTATTTTAGTGGAGCTTTACCAAGTAGTATTGTTGGCATGCGTGTTTCATAGTTTTTTCTGTTCTTGTTAGTTTGAACTTCTGTTTTTTTATGTGCAATCCATGCAGCTTACACGCTCAACCTCGTGTATTGGTGCTGGCCTGTTTTAGCTATGGCAGCGAGGTCCACGGCTCAAGGATCCATTGCATGCTGTTGAGGCAACAATGGGAATCTGAGTGACCTGGCCACATGGCCATTTCGCAGTAGAGCATTTCAAAGGTGAACACAAACTATATGTGCTAAATGCTATCTGTTAGTGTATCAGCCAATAATGATGAGCATCCATCTATGAAAATTAGTTTTTTTTGTTGTAAGAGCGTGCATAAACAGCGTAACCACAAATCATTTTGGCTGTAAAAAAATAAAAAAGAAGGGAAAACAACAAAACAATATGTCCTGCATATATTTCATAATTAACTCGCGTGCCAGGTTGGACAATGTATATTTATCACAAAGGCAATATAACTGAACTGACATAGCATTGCATAATCACATCGTGTATCTCAGAAATATGTGAGGATTGAGCGCATGACAAGAATTAGATCAAAACTTTTTTCTTTCATGTATACTTTCTTCTGTACACTAAAAGTGTATGACATACAAATGGGAAGGATCAGCTAATCCTTTAAAATGCGGATGCCAATCGCAAGGTCATAAGGGTGACAGCTCTTGAGGAGTTTCTATGAGCTAAGAATGTTGAGGAGAGTAACCCTGCTCTGGACCAATCTCCTGAACAGAATTGCTGCTCCAGCCTCAAGATCTACGATGCTGCACTCTAACACCTGCAGCTGCTCCTCCTTGCAAACAATCGAGTTTTTCTTCTGGAATGCCTTGGCGATTAGAGAAACTTTTGATGTTGCAATTTGTTTCGACAAGAGGTTCATCGCGGACTGAAGTAGAGAGGTTGTAATCTCTCTGGCCTCGCTCAACTGCTTCACCATCCTGCAATCCTCCTTGTCTGAGGTAACCTTCTTCACGGTCTTCTTGTAATGCTTTGTTGCCTTCTTCACCAAGCGGATGTATGACTGGATCTTGGCTTGAACAACTGCATCATCTCCTTTTCGGAGAGACACTTGCAGATCTTGGATGATGGCCTTCAACTCGGTGAAGACCTCGCTCATAGCATTGCAGAGATCCAGTAGCTCAAGGGAGGACTCCATCTCCCCATCCAACAACGTCCTTTGCTGGGATGAGCAAACCTGGTTGCTTGGCAGGCCCATGATCCCCTCAATTGAGCTGTAGATGTCACCAAGCCTCCTCAAACCATCAGAGATCACCTCGATGGTTATGGACGGTGATGAGATGCATGCCTCTAGGCTGTGTAGCTCCTCTTCAACTTTGGAGAGAGGCCTAGAAGGCAGGCTAATTGATCTTTGGTGGAAAGCCATGTTTGTTGCTGAAACGGTCTCTTTGTGTTGTTGCCTTGGAGATGAGAAGGAAAGGAAAGTCTTGGTTTGATGTATGTAGCCTTGTGCTGAGGCCTACTTATACAGAGGATGTGCAAGAGACAGCATCTTTTGGATGGTAGACAGCCAGAATCCTGCCAGTTCACCCCCCTGATGCTGTTTATCAAGGTTTGAGATCTGTATGCAGCATATGGAATCTCTCATATGCAGTTCAAGTTTTTGGTACCCTGCCACCTATCTTCCCAATGTGCTATGACATTGTCATGTCCCAACTATTGGCAGCAAGAACCATCAGGTTAGTTCAATCAACTGGTGGATTTTTACATAATTGTATTCTCGCAAGGGATTATTTTAGTGGAGCTTTACCAAGTAGTATTGTTGGCATGCGTGTTTCATAGTTTTTTCTGTTCTTGTTAGTTTGAACTTCTGTTTTTTTATGTGCAATCCATGCAGCTTACACGCTCAACCTCGTGTATTGGTGCTGGCCTGTTTTAGCTATGGCAGCGAGGTCCACGGCTCAAGGATCCATTGCATGCTGTTGAGGCAACAATGGGAATCTGAGTGACCTGGCCACATGGCCATTTCGTAGTAGAGCATTTCAAAGGTGAACACAAACTATATGTGCTAAATGCTATCTGTTAGTATATCAGCCAATAATGATGAGCATCCATCTATGAAAATTAGTTTTTTTTTGTTGTAAGAGCGTGCATAAACAGCGTAACCACAAATCATTTTGGCTGTAAAAAAATAAAAAAGAAGGGAAAACAACAAAACAATATGTCCTGCATATATTTCATAATTAACTCGCGTGCCAGGTTGGACAATGTATATTTATCACAAAGGCAATATAACTGAACTGACATAGCATTGCATAATCACATCGTGTATCTCAGAAATATGTGAGGATTGAGCGCATGACAAGAATTAGATCAAAACTTTTTTCTTTCATGTATACTTTCTTCTGTACACTATAAGTCTATGACATACAAATGGGAAGGATCAGCTAATCCTTTAAAATGCGGATGCCAATCGCAAGGTCATAAGGGTGACAGCTCTTGAGGAGTTTCTATGAGCTAAGAATGTTGAGGAGAGTAACCCTGCTCTGGACCAATCTCCTGAACAGAATTGCTGCTCCAGCCTCAAGATCTACGATGCTGCACTCTAACACCTGCAGCTGCTCCTCCTTGCAAACAATCGAGTTTTTCTTCTGGAATGCCTTGGCGATTAGAGAAACTTTTGATGTTGCAATTTGTTTCGACAAGAGGTTCATCGCTGAATGAAGTAGAGAGGTTGTAATCTCTCTGGCCTCACTGGACAGCTTCACCATCCTGCAATCCTCCTTGTCCGAGGTAACCTTCTTCCCGGTCTTCTTGAAATGCTTTTTTGCCTTCTTGACCAAGCGGATGTATGACTGGATCTTGGCTTGAACAACTGCATCATCTCCTTTTCGGAGAGACACTTGCAGATCTTGGATGATGGCCTTCAACTCGTTGAAGATCTCGCTCATAGCATTGCAGAGATCCAGTAGCTCAATGGAGGACTCTATCTCCCCATCCAACAACGTCCTTTGCTGGGATGAGCAAACCTGGTTGCTTGGCAGGCCCATGATCCCCTCAATTGAGCTGTAGATGTCAGCAAGCCTCCTCAAACCATCAGAGATCATCTCGATTGTTATGGACGGTGATGAGATGCATGCCTCTAGGCTGTGTAGCTCCTCTTCAACTTTGGAGAGAGGCCTAGAAGGCAGGCTAATTGATCTTTGGTGGAAAGCCATGTTTGTTACTAAAACTCTTTCTGTTGTGGCCTTGGAGATGAGAAGGAAAGGAAAGTCTTGGTTTGATGTGTGTAGCCTTGTGCTGAGGCCTACTTATACAGAGGATGTGCAAGAGACAGCATCTTTTGGATGGTAGACAGCCAGAATCCTGCCAGTTCACCCTCTTGATGCTCTTTATCAAGGTTTGAGATCTGGCTGCCGCATTTAGAATACTTCCCTTCATTCATGTGCAGTTCAATATTTTTTATGCACTATGTATGCTCCCAATGAGTTATCACATTGTGATGTTCCAGCTATTGGCAGCAAGACTCAGAAGGTTTAGTTCACTTGACTTGTGGATGGTGACATTACTGCACGCTCACAAGATTATTTAATGTTTTGCTGACTGAGTTTTATTGGTCGCACGAGTGTTCTCTAGTTTTGTTGCAGTTGTTAATTCTGTAGGTGTTATGTTATGCACAATCATGTTGCGTACATGTTCAATCTCATGTGGTGGAGCTGTCTTGTTATAGGCTTATAGCTGTGTTAGCAAGATCCACTACACATTGATCCTCTGCTTGTTGCTGAAGCAACAAATGGCATCTGAATAACATGGCCATACAATAGTAAAGCATTTCGAATATCAAACTGTGCAAACTGTGTTTGCTGCCTCTGTAACAGACAATATTTATGAGCATCTTCTATGAAAATTAGGTGTTTCTAGTAAAACATGCTGTGGGCGTAATAAGCTCTCTGAAGATTTAACCTTTGAAGTAATACTTCGAACGAAAGTCTGCATAGATTCTTCAAACTTGATCATGTACTAAACCGGAGTTAATACTGGAACTTCAGTTTAGTAGATTGGCTTTGTCTTATTGCTGTAAAGACCCTGAGGATGAAGTATTTTCCCCCAACACATGCATAATGGAAACAGGGAGTAGACAAAATGCTGTTTTTTCTTCTAAAGTGAATTTATGTACAATTCCTCTAATGTGTGTACATACTACATATTGATAAATTGTTTCAATGACCAGCAAATCCTCTAAAATATGGACGCCAATCACAGGGGGTTAGAGTTTGTGTATGATCTATCTACAAGCTGAGTGTGTTGAGACAATGAGACTTGAGAAGAAGCAGAAGCAATGGCATCTTTGACTCAGTAGACAGCATTGGAATCTTTGATGATATTGAATTATTGTGCTTCTGCAATGGAGGCCACCCATCTCCTCACAAGCTGATGATTTTATATGTTTGCTAATCAAGTATAACTGTGTAAGTGGCATCTCTAGCTCAGCTTATGTGTCTATCATGTCCTGGTTGTTGGTGGCAATCTCATTGCACGGGCATGCAGTTTAAATTAGTTCCAGATCCAGATCATGAGGCTGATGAGCATTCCAAGCAATAGTTGACTTCACCTCCCCCATGCTGTGTTTCTTACCTGGTACCATTCTTTGTGCAGCATCACATCGCTGGCCTGCCTTCTGTGCTCACAGCATTTAGCATCTGTTGCAATCTCAAGATGATTCCACGTGTTGTCTAAATTTCTGGTGCATTAGGCCTAACTGAATCACATTGGCATGTCCCCATTATTGGCAGCAGGAATCAGGGTTGCAGCTTAGTGCTTTGTGCCTTGTCAGATGTGCATGCTCCATCACTTCTTTAATGGAGATTGCTAACCGAGTAGTGTTGGTTCCATGTGTGCCATTGCATCTGATTGCTGAGCAGTTTATCAACTACTACCAGCTTGCATGGTACTATTAGTTATATAGAGAGTAAAGGATCTTGCCCCTGTTCTTGTCTCGTTAATTGTTGTGAAATGCCCATCTCATGGTACAAAAAGCTCTGCAAAGACTTGAACAGTGTACTTACTTCTGATTGCTTATTCTATGACAAGTAAAAGTGTCATGGGCTATGGTGTGGGCTGGGGCTACCCAGTCTGGCCTTAGCGCGTGAACAGTACCCACGGGGACTGTAGCAATGCGGAGGATTAGATTCTAAGTTTGTTAATGGATAGAGTTCTAAGTTCTAGAGTCGTAATAGATTTGGTTAGTTATTCGGTTAGATCTTGTAGGCTTTATAAATAGAGTTGTATTGATCAAGTAATCAATGAAAGAAGAAAAAAGTCAAATCTCTTATATATCTCAATGTTCGTATCCCTCACCAAGTCTACTTCTCATGGTGGTGTTTATCCCGTCATAGGTTTAACCAATGACAACTTGGTATCAGAGCAATCTCTCGTGCCTGTGGGCATGCTAATCAGTAGCAACCTAGATTGGATCACTGCTCAGTTGGCACTTATCTTGTAGAAACTTGATGAGATCGTTCTACGACAAGACGCTTGGGTGAGATGGTGCAACCCCCACTATTGCCAACCCCTCTGTCTGTCAATGACCTCCACAACACTACACAGAAGGACAATAAGGAGAAGTATGTGGTGAAAGAGGTAGAGCAGCATACAAAGCAAGAGGTGGAGGATAGTCGTTCTGAACATGCAATGATGGGCATGGTGATGACAACATCGGTCGCTACACTAGCACACCGGTCGCCTCCATTGGTGGCTGCCGCGCTATGTTGTCACCCATCTCCCTAGCGACCCAAGCGACATGTTAGCTCCAAGCAGCACTGGCGTGGTAGCTTTTTAAGAAAAAGAGAGAGTTGTTGTTCTCATCCAACAACTACAGTGGCCTTTGCAACGATGCAAAGGATGGATCTAATCCAACCAAGACCATCTGCGAGTTAGTCTCCACCTCACACATGGCTTTTGTTTTGACTAAGACTCATCCTTTCTATGAGAACATTAGGATAGAGACCACCTAGGCCTGCAAGTTTCAAGATGTGATATCTTTTCTTTCTAAATATTATAGCAAGCTGAGATGTAAAAAGATTGAGTCTTATTTGTGTTAGGTGTCGAGCCAAGTTTGAGATCGTACTACATCTCGAGAACGAGCTGCTGAAAGGAGGGATGTAGTGTTATGGGCTGTGTTCTAAGGCTACCAAGCCCGAGCCTAGTTGCATGAATAGTACCATGGGTACTATAGCAATGTGGCGGATTCGAGTCCAAATTTGTTAATGGATAGAGTGCTAGAGTCATAATAGGGTTATATTGATCAAGTAATCAATGAAGAAGAAAAAAGTCTAATCTCTTTTTCCAATGTTCGGTTCCCTCACTTAAGTTTACTTTTAGCAGTCGATGTCGTCTGACTATCTTTCCGATAGTGTTTAACTGTTTATGTCATCATAGGTTCAACCCATGACAAAAAGTGATTAGCATCTTCTGACTAATTTATTATTTTATCCTTGAACAAACATCAGGTGAAGTGCTCCAAATGCCAGGTGATTGTTTAGAAGCACCATACGTGAAGGATAATTAGAGGGAAAATAATGAAATATTCAGTCAATGAATTCCTACACATTTCCTCTCATATATTATGTATGTACAATTGTACACATCCAAAAATTGCCGGTGATCAGCAAATCCTCTAAGAGTCAGAAGCTAATCCCAGTTGTCAGAGTTGGTGCATGATCTACAATTCTATCTACATGCTAAGAGCATTTAGAAGAGAAACTCTGCTCTGGATCGATTTCCTCAACAGACTCTCGGACTCCGCTCTCAAGATTAACAATTTCCAACTCTAAGGCTTGCAATTGCTCCTCCTGGCAGATAATTCTTCTCTTATGGAATGTCTTGGAGACAAGAGACCACTTGCTATAGCTCGGCATCGCAATTTGTTTTAAGGCTATTCACAGTGGTAGGCTTCGTAACACTATTTCCTAGAAGGCTACATCAGCTTTGCAACTGAATGATATACACTCTCTCAGTGGAGAGTTTTATTTCACTATTTCTTAGGCTAACTAGTGTAATTAAATGCAACTAGCTCTCATGAAATACTCTCTTTGATGAAACGATTTGTCTCACAGTGGACGTTTCATCCGTCTTGAAAACGGGTTAGCACCATGTCATGGTGATGACACTACTTCCTCTCTTTCCCCATTAATTGAATATCATATCAGCAAAAAATCTGATGTGTCATGGTAATTAATACCATGAAACCCCCCATAAAACTCTCATTGTGAATAGCCTAAGAGGAAATCCATTGAGGTTTCAAGCATTGAGAGAGTGTCTCTCGTGCTTCTGCCAAGGGGCGGAGCTCAATAGAGTCAACCGGGTTCCCAAGAACCTAGGTCCAAATTTTTTTTAGTGTATACTAGTAATTTTTTATCCTTTATGTACCCTCTTAAATTAAATATGGTGTACCGCTTAAAGTGGTGCACCGCCTTCAATTTTTCTCTAACTCCGCCACTGCTTCTGCCAACAGCTCAGCCACCCTGCGGCTCTCCTGATCAGGTGACCTAGTGTTCTTGCTGATCTTCTTGAATTGTTTTTGCACCTTCTTTGCAAGGCAGATGTATGACTGAATCTTGGCTTGAACAGCTGCATCTTCTCCTCTCTGGATAACCAGCTGCATGTCCTGGATGTTTGCCTTGAGCTCCGAGAAGTTATCTTGCTCCACTGCTTTCCTGTTCTGTGTCTGGCACAGGAGAACTTGGCTGCTGGCCTGGGCATGCACATGATCTCGTCGATGCAACTGCAAAATGCCGTTGAGCCTCTTCAAGCCATCGTTCATTGTCCTGATGGTTGAAGAGGGTGAGCAGATGGTTGTCTTTAGGCTCTGCAGCTGTTCTTCAACATTGGTTTCACTGGACCGATCGAGGGCTGGACCTGGACGGCACACTCACAGATCTGAGGTGGAATGCCATTTTTGCAGTGGAAGTTGTGGAGATGGAAGAGAAGATAAAAAGAATAATGTGCTGCTATGGTGTCGACCTGGCCACGGTATACCTCTATATATATATAGAAAGGAAATGAAGCAATGGCATCTCTGACTCTGTAGATAGGTGTGGAAGTTTGAGCTGAGCTCGCGAGCTAGCTCGGGCTAGGTTGAGTCTAGCTCGGCTCGTTGTGCCACTGAGCTGAACTCAAGCCAAGCCTATTGGCTTGACTAGCATTCGAGTTTTGCCGGTTTGTTGACTCAGTCACCGACACATAGAACAAATCCACCCCTTTATTTATTGAATAAAATCATGGATTCGTGTGTAGTAGATAATGTGAAATCATGTATTTTGATTATTGTGTGAGCATTGATTGAGTTGTGAACACCGAACAACGGATACATCTCCTCTCCTGACGGTTGGCACCACCTATGATCTCGATGGCCAGCGATCCCTGACCCACTACTCCATCCCACCGGTCACCGCTACCTGCACTTGGCGTTGTCGTCAGATTTTTTGAGAGGAATGAGTCCTCAATGACATCACTTTCTGAGTTAGGGAGCACAACACATTGAAAGAGATTAAAAAAAGACAAGTGAACAGTGATACTATCGAGCCGGCTCGTGGCTTGGTTGAGCCCAAACCGAGTCAAAATTTTGGCTCGCTAAACCGATCAAGCCAAACCTAGCTCAGCTCGCTAAAGAGGTGGCTTGGCCAAGCTAAGCTTGGCTCGTTGCCAGCCCTATGTGTAGACAACAGTGGACTTTCAACAATAATTTAGTAATCTCCTCGACAAGCTCATTATTTTCAATGTTTTCCAACCAAGTGTAAGAAGCATATGTAGCTCAGCTAACGAGGCTATCATGTCCTGATTATTGGCGGCATGCACGGGCGTATTGTTTAATGTCATATCCAGATCAAGATTCAAGATGCTGACTGCTGACTGCTGAGTGTAATGAGCAGGCAGTGAAATGGCAGAATCATGCATGTGCGTTCTGAGCTAAACTACAGTACTAGATCTCTTCAGTTACGAGCTGTGCTGCAACAAAGACAAATTGATGCTTGATGTTTGCCCAGCGCAAGAGCACCTTCTAATTGTGCTTATGAGTCTGTCTTGCCCTAATTGCTGCACGACGGTATGGTTGGTGCTTGGTGGTGTGAGAGGAGCCACAGCCGGCTTCATCGGCTCGTTGTTAGGTTATTGGGCTAATTGGGCCGGACGAACCGGTGAGCTACGTTGCCAACCACCTTTAGTCCCACCTCGTTCATACAAGGGGGCTACGAACCCTTTATAAGAGAGAGTAGACATCCTCCCTCAAGCCGGTCTTTTCAAATTGAGAGGGTTCTCCGTTTATAAGGTTGCGTCGGGTGCGCATGAACGCCTGAATGTGAGGCGAGGTCGGTATGAGCCGGTGTTGCGTGGAAGCTGAAAGGCTTGGGATGCTAACACTCGCTCCATTGCTCTCATCTGATTCTGCTAACAACCATGGCCCATTGTTAAGTTGCTTCAACCTAGCTGTCATGCTTCATTCGTATGCCTTACCGCATGTCTTTTATTCCTGGATGTATAGCTTCGAACCTCCAATGTCAGGTGATTCAGAGTGAGCTATGCTAACCTTGAATCCTGGATGGAGTGACGGATGCATACTTAGGGGTGGGCAATTGGTTTTTTTGGTTTTTTCGGTTCGATTTTTTCGGTTATTAGGAATTTCGGTTTTTGAAAAATAGGAACCGATTGGATTAAAAATATTGAAACCGAACCGAAAAAACCAAATTATTTCGGTTCGGTTTTTTCAGTTTTCGGTTTTTACCGAGCGGGCGTTGGGCCACTGAAGCGGAGCGAGCAGGAAGCCACGTTGGTGCGCCACGACAGCCAAGCACACATTGCGGCCTCGTCGCACGTGGTAGGCTGGATGCCTAACATGGACAGCTACGCATTGGGCTACGTAGAAAGCTCATTACGCAACAGATTGAACAGATGGGAGGCCCATTAAGCAACAAGCTGCATTGTCTGAAGGCTGAAGCTAGCGCAAGGCTCTACAGATCGGTTTTTTCGGTTGTTTCGGTTTTCCACCGATTGAAACCGAACCGAGAACCGAAAACCAAAATTTTTAAAATAAAAACCGAATATTATTAAAATAACCAAAATACTGCTTTTCGGTTCGGTTCGGTTTGGTTCGGTTCAGTTTCGGTTTTCGGTTAATTTGTGCCCACCCTTATGCATACTGCTCCGATTTGTTTGATTTCCCAGCATCCAAGAGTTACCAGCCACCCGTAGTATCAATATCCGATACAGAGAGCTAGATATATTTTTTTAAATTAGTATTTTTTCAAAAAACAAATTTATACAGTAATTTAAAAAAAATAAAAAAATAGCATCTGTTCAGGTCAATCATCGGTCGACTAGCGTCAATCGGCCGACTGGCGCCCGGCCACGCCACGTGCCCGCCCCTATCGGGCCTACGTCGCCCTCGTGCCAGCGAGCCTGCGCCCGCGCTCACGCGCCTCCTCGCCTCCTACGCCCACATGCCCTGCCCTGGCCTCCATGCCTCGCCCCCGGGCGCGGGAGGTGAGGGGTCGCGTGGCCCCTAGCGCGGGAGGTGAGGGGTCGCGTGGGCGTGGTGGGGGCGGGCAGGATGCCAGTCAGCCAATCATCGGGCGTCAATCGGTCGACCAAGTGCCGATTTGTTGCCACATGGCACCAGTCGGCCGATGGTGACCGACCGAATGTTATTTTTGTAATTTTCAAATCGTCATACAAATTTGATTTTTTAAATACTAAGTTAAAAAAATCTAGCTAGGTACAAGTATTATACAAAAATATGTTCCGATACAAGTCTATTTGTAAGAAAAAAATCAGGTCATTACCAGCCAAAACATGATTATATTGGGGTTCTTTACGGTATGACAGAGATAACAGTTCAAAGTAATCTAATCCTTTGATTAAAGTGTGCTTAAAATAAATAATTAAAAAAGAAAATTTAGTAACCGACCACGTATGCAGGAGAGACAGGGTGCTTAAAATAAATAATTCTCCTTGTATTTATAAAATTCCGAGTAGGCTGGGCTTTATATGGGCCGTAATGGGCCGGTAGCCTAACCTAGAGCCCACGCATGTCTTCCAATTTCCACCGTTGAATAAAAATCCAAAAAGGAAAAAATATATATATATATATGAGAAAGTTGGATCGAAATATTTACAATTTTTTTACGATTTTAGAGAAACAATTCACGTTCATACCATTACAAAATCAGAGAACTGTGAACTATATTATTACAAATTTAGAGAATTCTTAAACATGTCATTACAAATTTAGAGAAATATTAACTAATATAACGCGGCTACTTCGTCCGCGGATTCCGTTTCCGTCCGCGTCCGCGTGCGTGCCTTTTCTACATCCCATAAAAAACAGCCAAAACTTGTGCACGGTAAAAACCGCCCAAACCGTTGGTTCGCTCGCACGCCCGGCGCGCCCTGCGTGCAACCGCCCGCTGCGCAGCGCGCGCAGCGCGCGCCCCGGCCGCACGCGCGGCAGGGCAGCGCGACTGAAAAGAAAACGTGAGAAAGAAGAAAAAAAGAAAAAAAAGAAAAAAATATATTTTTGTATTTCAATTTTTTAATTTCTTTATTTTTATGTGAATATACGAATTTTGTATAAAAACATTTAGATTTCTAAAAATCATACAAAAACATAAATTTTACGTAAATATCCTATTGCAAAATAAGTTTTTGTTGCAAAGCACATGTATCTGACTAGTATAAAATATGTTATTATATTTTATGAGAGCTGTAATTCTAAAATGATATATATTCAAATAAGTAGCGGTAAAGTTCAAAGAACGGTAATTGTAATATATCTAAAAAAGTTAAAAAAAAATCGCGAGAGCAGCATCGGCGTCGCCGTCGAGACCGCCGCCGCAGGGCCTCCGGAACGCCGTCGCCGGCGATCTGCAGGGATAAGGCCGCCCGCGGCTTGCTTCTCCCACCAGAGGTCGGTTCGGATCCCTACTCTCTCTCTCTCTCTTTTTTGTTCTCGTTGCGAGTGCCTTACCACCGGCCCTCCGCTGTTGCATTGCGCGTTAGCGATTTCGCCGATTTGGTTGGTTAGTCTGTACACTAATCGACTCTAATCGCAAGGCGAGGCCTCGTGGGTTGGATCTGGCATGCTTCGTGTATGCAGGTCAAGCCATCATGGTCCACCATTGAAGGATCGTGAGCTGGTTATGGATTCATGGGGTTGAACAAGTGGGTGGTGACATGGCCACATGGAAAATCTAACAGTTAGGTTCAGAAATGGTATTAATCAATGGAAAGTTGAATCACATCTACTTTATGCCAGTGGGATTTTTTTCCTGTGGTGAGCAATTGAGTTTCACTTGCAGCAACAGTTCACATCATATTATTTTTCATGGTTAAATTTGTCTGTTTTGGACTTATAGTTTTATGGAGATAAGTGCATTGCAAAATCACATCGTCATATGTCATTCAGATCAGAAACATTTATAAATGATTGGATGGATCAAAACTGCAATCTTCGATTGCACATTTTTTCTATATATTTACAGGTTGACTTCACTTGAGGAGAATCTATGAGCTAAGATTGTTTAGGAGAGCTACTCTGCTCTGGATCATTCTCCTGAACAGAATTTCAGCTCCATGCTCAAGATCTCCAGTGATGCACATCAATGCCTGCAATTGCTCCTCCTCACAAACAACTGATCTTTTCTTTTGGAATGCCTTAGAGACAAGAGACCTCTTGGGCACCACTAGTTGTTGTGATAAGTGGCACAATGTTGACTCAAGTAACGAGATGGTGATCGTTCTAGCCTTGATCAACAGCCTGACCAGCTTGCAGTCCTCATTGTCGGAAGTACTCTTCTTGCTGATCTTCTTGCATTGTTTCTGTGCCTTCTTGGACAAGCGGGTGAAAGACTGGATCTTGACCTGAATGCTTGCAGCATCATCTCCTCTCCAGAGAACCATTTGCAGATCTTGGATGATGGTCTTCAACTCGGTGAAGTTCTCTTGCATGGCACTGCAGAGATCGATTAGCTCGAGGGAGCATTCCATTTCCCCATCCAACATTTTCCTTTGCTGTGCAGAGCAGACCTGGTTGCTGGGCAAGTGGATGATCTCCTCGATGTGATTGTACACACATCCAAGCCTCCTTAGACCCTTGCTCATTGCATCGATGGTTGTGGAGGGTGAAGAGATGCTTGCCTCTAGGCTTTGCAGCTCATCCTCGATTTCAGCCTCGTTGGAGTGCCTCTTAGATGGCAAACTTACTGATCTTAGGTGGCAAGCCATCTTTGTGTTGGAGTATCGTATCTGAGAGTGGGGAGATGAGGAAGAAAGGAGGAGCGTTGGTCTGATGTCTATACTCCTCTCGCAATGCCTATTTATACACCGAAAGCAACCGAGTCAGCCTCTGTTTGTTTCTTAAGAAAAAGGAGAGAGCATCTTTGGAAGGTAGGCAGAAAGAATCATGCCATTTATTTCCCAGATGCTGTCTGTTAAAGTTGCATGTCAATGCTGCAGAATTGCTACATTGTCAAGGTTTTTCACATGAAGTAGACACATTTTAGCCACCGGACACCGCCAAACTGGGCTTAACACTCCGTCGTGTTCCAATCTATGGTAGCAAGAATCTACATTTGTTCCTAACACCGTGATGGATCTTGAAGCAAATGAAAAGAAAATTTCTCATTAACAGGTGTACTGGACTACTGGTTCGATTCTTGTTGATATTTGTCATTAGTAGGTTTTTTCTATCAGTTGTGGTAACTGATAATGCTAACTACAGGGTTGTAGCTCGTGTATTGGAGCTGGCATGTTTCATCTGGGTAGAGCAAGATCCACTTCTCAAGGATCTTCTGCTCAAGGAAAATGCGAGTTAGCATAACCTTTGCCCCTATAAAGCCCGTTAGGTTGTAATAACGAGGGTGTGTTTGGTTGAGCTGTAAATTCTGCAAAAGTTGTTGTGAGGTGTGAAAAGCTGTTGTGAGATGTGAAAAAGCTGTTGTGAGCTGTGAGCTGTAGAAAAGCTGAGAAGTTGTTTGGTTGGAATAGTTGCGGATCTATATTTTGGTTGTTCATGATGTTTAATTATATTATTAATGTGTAATTTTACATGTAAATCATTCTAATCATGAAATTTTGTAATGTTTATATTAAAATTATATATCTTTAAATTACACTAAAATGATATATTTTACTAAAATTTCACTTCTTCAAATTTTACATGAACTGATATGTTTTAATAGCATGATACGTAATATTCATTTAAAGTTGAACCGAGAAGCTGTGAAATCTGGGTTATACCAGTTTTTAAGTTTGTACTACGAGAATATGCAGATTTTGAAAAGGCTAGGTGACCAAAAAACAAAAACTGTTTGGTTCAGATTCTAGCTTCCGCGAGCTAGCTTCCGCGAGCCAGGAAAGTGGTTTAAAAATCTGAATCAAACAGACCCTGAGTCGATGACCTTTTGGACACATGTCAGTTTTTTTACATCAAAATATTATAATTGGCGGAGACTTTTATTTGTGCTGGAATGGCCTGAATCTTAGTTTGTTCTTTTGCCCTGTAAACAGATAGTATGTTTGAGGCACAATAACTATATTTTACTCAGAAGAAACAAAGGCATTCAATCAGGATGTGAATAATACCAAAGGCTGAATTATAACTCAACAGCGTGAAATTGACAAAATTGCTTCTATTTGCTTTTCAATTCAGTGAACTTCATATACATTTTCTTTTAGATAATAGAAAAGAACCGGCCTCTACACCCAAACAGATGCACACAACCATGTCATGTACGGACGCAAGTATCGGCGCCGTCGTGACATCAGGAGGGCAGCAGAGCGTGCTGCCCACGCAGAAAAGGAAAGTGCCACCATTAGAGGCTAAAGTTAGAAATAAAAGATTAGTTTCCCTTTCTATGCCTTAAATAAAGAAAGTGATTGATAGACCATTAGGCAGTGACTAGAGTTAAAAATAAAAGATTAGCTTCCTTAAATAAAGGAGTGATTAGGGGGCCAGCAGACTATATATGATTGTAACCAGACTTGGAAGAGGAATCAAGAATCAATTACCTCAAATCTCTTTCCCCCTCTCCAATTCTCAAGCCGCCGGTGAGGAACTCCTCACGGTGAAGGCCTGGAGCGCGACTACGAACTACGTAGCCGCGGCCGAGCGTTGTTAGGTGCCGAGGCACTTGACAACCACAACTTCTTATACATATCCACAAAAAGTATACACCTGCAAAATTGGAAAGATTTGAGAATTTGCCACTTTCAAGAAGTGACTTCTCATTTTACCATCCAAGCCCACTGTCATTGACTCATCTCACATGTCAGTTTTAGATGTGGTATTATAATTAAAGTGTATATCTCTGAGAGTGGTAAATTATCAATTTTTTTTGCAAAACTGTTATGATGATTGACTAATCCTTTAAAAATTGGATGTTTATCACAAGGTATTAGATCTCAGGTTGTCAGAAGATAAACTCTGGCCTTGATCAATCCCCTGAACATAAACCTCTCAAGATCTTTGACAGTGAGCTCCAATTCCTGCAATTGCTCCTCTCCGCAAACAGCTTTGCTCTTCTGGGATGTTTTGGAGACAAGAGACAAGTTGGGCCGTCCAAGCTCTTCCTCCACCACTTCCTTTGCAGCTTCTCACAAAGGCTAATGCAATGTTTGGGAACATTGTTTTTTTTGTAGTTTTGAAAGCAATACTGCATATTGAGCAATACTACAGTATTATATATTAAAAGGTGTTTGACAACTCCGTCTAAAATCTCTGTAAAGTAAACTGCAATATTAGAAATACTCTACTCAATCTACAGTATTGAAAACTTTGGTACAAAACACTTTTTCCGAAACTGTGGTATTATAAACTGTGATATTGTCATGAATGTAGTATAGTGTAGTTTTTAAAATACTATAGTTTTCAAAACTGTATTCCAAACAGGGCCTAACTTAGTTGCCAGGTGAGCAAATCAGATTGTGAAGATATCTCCAAACCTCCTCAAACCAGCTCACATTGTGCCAATGGTTGTGTTTAGTTCGATTTCAGATCTAGATACATGGTCATGATTATTTTTGGTTTTTCCTCTGACACTTCTTTATTGGGATGAGTATGGAGTATCACTTCCAATTCCATGCAGCATCGCTGGCATCTTCGAGCTAGGGATGACAATAGGCCCCGTTCCCCGATCCCGACGGGGGTTCCTCTATTAGGGGACGGGTATAGTGAAATCTCATCCCCACGGGGAACAAACGGGAAAAAACCTATCTCCATCGGGTGAAGCGGGGATGGAAACGTTTCTCTACTCCTTATTCCCGTTCCCCGTTAATATACCCACGAAAATTGAATGTGGATCCATATTATATATATATATATATACATATGCATGTAGGTGTATGTGTGTATATATATGTGTGTGTATGTATACATATGTATGTATATGTATATGTATGTATATATATATCCGAACAGGGATTTCTCCCCGACGGGTACCCGAATCTCCGACGGGGAGCGGGGACGAAAAAAATCTATCCCCGAAACCGAGGACAAGGATGGAAAATGAGAAAATTTTAATCTAGCGAGGACGGGGACGGGGACGGGGACGAGAACCCCTCTCCACTGGGGATTGTCCCCGTTGCCATCCCTACTTCCAGCTATCCGCATCAAGGACGACCACGTAAGTGCTCGCATCACGCATGCTTGATTCAACTTAACAACCACATTAATTTATCTTTTAATACCAAGTTTCAGTTGGATGGACGACACAATCATGTCAACTAAAAATAAATTATTACGGAAGTATAGTAAGCAGTAGGCATATGACATAAACTAACACATGGTTCGTTAGCTTACAATGACAAGAACCTTCTAGGATGCAACAGTTGCACACGAATGCATGCAATCATTATCTGGAAAATTAAAGTATTTGAGAGATATTTTTAGAGTTTGCATGCATGTAAGGAAGTTCTGAAACAAGCGATTGTTGTTGCGGAAAGTTGGATCCATGTCATTACAATTTGGGAAATTTGGATCCATGCCATTACAATTTTGCGACTTTGGAGAAATGCCATTACAATTCACGTATTTAGATTCATATCATTACAAATTCAGAAAACTCCGAACTATACCATTATAAATTTAGAAAATTCCGAAATATGCCATTACAATTTTAGAGAAATCTGAAATATGCCATTAGATTTTGTGAGAGCTGCAGTTCCGGAATGACATATATCCAAATAGACGAATTGTAGTGGCAAAGTTCCAAAGCACGGTAATTGTAATGGCATATATCTAAAAAACCCTTACAATTTTGCAATTTCAGAGAAATGTCATTACAATTCACGTATTTAGATTAATGCAATTACAGTTTTAGAGAACTCCAAACTATATCATTATAGATTTAGAGAATTCCGAAATATGCCATTACAATTTTAGAGATCGGAATTCTGAAATATGCCATTAAATTTTCATAGAGCTAGAATTCCGGAATGACGTGAATCTAAATATGTGAATTGTAATGACATTTCTCTAAAATCACAAAATTGTAATGACATAAATCGAATTATTCCTTGTTGTTAGGTCTTCGGGTAATGATTATTTTCCTTTTGTAGTATATGCAATAATTAATATGCTTACATGCAAAAAAATTAATCGTTACATATATACGAGCCCACATATATTAAAATAAGGTTATATGATCTATTATCTTTAGGAAGTAGAGGTAATAAGTCACTAATATCAAATCTAACTCATTGGATCATATAGATTGGACGGTCCACGAAATTTGGTGACATCGTAAAAATCGGCTAATAAAACTATATATGTAACTTCTTTTTGCAAGGAAGCAAGGCATGCCTTTTCAATTATGTATCTTTTTACTGCACAGTTAAGTGCTGTATACATATCATCATGTACATGATTTTGTGGTGATTGACAGGTCCTATAAAAGTTGGATGCCAATCGCATTGCACCAACCGGAGCATCTACGAGCTAAGAGTGTTCAGGAGGGAAGCCCTAGTTTGTATCAATCTTCTGAATAGATTCTCAGCTCCACTCTCTAGCCCTACAGTGGCCAACTCTAGTGCCTGCAATTGCACCTCCTCGCATGAAACTTTTGCCTTGTGGAATGATTTGGAGATAAGAGACCACTTGCTGGGGTTGCAGGTGGATGTTTGCTTGGACAAGAGCTCCAGTGCAGATCTTAGGATTGAGACAGTGATCCCTCTTGCTGTTGTCAGTAGGCTGACAAGCCTTCCATCCTCATCGGAGGAAGATTTGTTGCTGACCTTCTTCAGGTGATGTTTAGCTTTCTTCACCAGCCGGAAGTACGATTGAGCCTTCACTTGAACAGCTGCATGGTGTCCCCTGTGGAGAACCATTTGCAGCTCTTGGATGATCATCTTCAGGTCAGCGAAGCTTTCTTGCATGGCACTGCAAAGATCCAGCAGCTCAAGAGACTGCTCCATTTCTTCCTCCAGCCTTTTCCCGCGTACTTGATTGCCATGCAAGCTTATGATCTCATTGATGCAGTTGTAGACGCCCCCTAGCCTCCTTAGGCCATCAGATGCCATTGTCACGGTGGCAGATGGTGAGGAGATGACCGAGCTTATGTTTCGCAGCTCTTCTGCAATCTTGAGGTCGTTGGGATGAGGCATAGACGGCAAGCTTGTTGATCTTTGATGGCCAGCCATGTTTGGAAGGGGATTTGGTGCTGCTCTGTCTCAAGACTCTGGGTATTGGGGGTGCAAATGATGAACTGATGGTGCTAATGCTCTAACTCTCCCTACTTATAATCAAGAGGTTGAGAAGTTGGCATGAGCAAGCAATAATGCAGAGAGAGACAGCAGGAATATAATCTCCATGGATGTCACACATCTGCTCTTGATTGCATGGCCACTGCAGCTGCAGACAAGCTGATGCTGTTCAGATGTTTTCTAATTCCAAGTTCCAACACACACTGCTAACTAACCTACCTTGTTGTGGTGTCATGTTGTATGCATCACAGGCAGAGTGAGCTGCACGCTCAAGAGCAGAAGTTTCGTTTGAGGCCTGTGTTTCAGCAATCCGGAGCAGGATCCACCGGTTATATAGTTATATCCACCAGCTGCCAAATTGTAAGGATCGAGACATGTCTGATCAAATGACCATCTGAGACACTGAAGGTTCACTAGTCGTTGATCGATCTAGTTGCTCTCTGTCTGCAGGTTTTCTTTCGTCTGCTACTTTGTTCTTCATCGTGCTCATGGCAGCGGGCTTATCCGGGATTCCTCACTGCAAATGATACCGATTAGTCTCTGAAGGTTTCTGTCGCGTGAAAAGGACGGAGATTGCGGGAAGATGCAAGTTCTAATTTGCTCCAGCTTCGATGTCCAGCGAGCTACGTAAGCACGCGCCCGCCTAGGCAGCAAAAGGCGCTGCGCGCGGCGCGCGCTAGATGGCTGGGCGGGCAAGGCGTCTAGCGGGTCAAACCTCGTGGTTTGGGCTGTTGACCGCGGCGTCTAGGTACAATGGAGGGGGCAGCCAGATCTGGTGGCGGGAGGGGAGTAGACACCCAGATCCAACGGTGGGAGGGGGGTAGACACCCAGATCCAACGGTGGGAGGGGCTTGGTAGTCAGACTTGGCTCGGCGGCACATCCTAGATCCGGTGGCCATAGGAGAGCGCTTGTGTGTGGAGGCAGGAGGGAAGCACGCTCGCATGCTGAGGTGGGAGGGAAGCATGCTCCACGTGTGGAGGCAAGACTTAGGATGGAAGTTGTCACGTGCGAGAGGAACGTGAGAAGGGATAGCAGGGAAGAGGAGAAGAAAAGGGGAGAGAAAGGGACATAGCAGGGAAGAGGAGAAGAAAAAGAGAGAGAAAGGGACAAACTCGGGCGCCACCTAGTGCCTCTAGACGTTAGGCACTGGATCACCGCCCGACTAGCGCCTATTTGAACACTGATAAGGAAAAAGAAGCAGTCGAGCTAATTGATCTTATATATTTTCTCTGGCAATTTTCTAGTTTAAGCAGAATTTGTTAGAAGTTGTTTGGTTCCTAGCTATATTTTACCACACTTAAGGTTCGATAAGTTTAACCAAATTGGCAAATATTTGGTTGCTATCACAAGCTATGGTAAGATTCTTTTAGTGTGGTAAGATTTGTTTAGCTTGCTATGGTGTGTCAAATAATTTGATAACCTCAACTTAAACAGGTGTAAAATTTTTGATGACAAATGGTGGCTAGTAACTAAACGGCTCTAAGTGTTTTTTTACAAAATAATTGTGTACATATGCATGTGAGAGTGAAGAAAAAGGATTTATAAAACAAAGTTAAACTATGTTGAGCATCATATGTGATATAAGAGTTCTGAGCTTCTTTTCTTTGTTTTGTAGTATGAACACATCAGAGAGCACCAGTAGTTCATGAGAATTGAGAAGCACTTTGGATGTTTGGATCGAAAGGCTAAATTTTAGTTTGTATCACATCAGATGTTTGGACATCAATTTGAAGGACTAAATGTGAACTAATTATAAAAATAATTGCAGAATCGAAGAATAAATCACGAGACGAATTTATTAAGCCTAATTAATCCATGATTAGCAAATATTTACTGTAGCATCACATTGTAAAATCGTGGCATAATTAGACCCATTAGATTCGTCTCGCGAATAATCCATCGATTATAAATGAATTTCGTAAATAGTCTACATTTAATACTCCAAAACAATATATAAATATTTGATATGATAAAGGCTAAAATTCAGTCCCCTATCCAAACACCCCTACAAGAATTATAAGAATGATTCATATATATATATATATCCAAGTGTCAAAAATATAGTTGTCATATCTACACTGTACAGATGCAGCTCTTGCATTGGAGCTTTGATCAAAGGGTTAATTTTTCCGTGCCATTACAATTTTTGCGGTTTGCCAATATACCATTGATGTGTCACTGACATATGGGGGCCACCACAGTCACTGACAGTGGCATATAGGCAATTTCTGAAAATTATAATGGCATGTGAGTAATTTTCCCTTGATCAAACACCCACTCTGGGTAATGTGAGTGCAAATGATATATGCCGATTTCAAAAATTTGCAAAACTAACAGGCAGTCGACACTTGAAGTGTCGACTGCCTATTAATTTTACAATTTTTTGAACTTGACATACATATTTGATTTTTAAAAAAAAAACCTAAGGGGCAGTGTTAGAAAAGTCGTCCGCCTAGGCAGCAAAAGGCGTTGGGCGTTGTCCGATCGCCACGCGGAGGCCGGCTGGGAGGGCAAGGCGCCTAGGCGGGTCACGGTTTGGTTGGTTGACTGCGGCGTCTAGGTGGCCTAGAACTGACGGCGATGGGGGAGCAAGACATCCAAATCTAGTGGTGGGAGGGGGACAGGCACCTAGATCCAGCGACGAGAGGGGGCTGGCGGTCATACCTAGCTCGGCAGCGGGAGGAGGCTGGCAGCCAGACTTGGCCTAGCGGTGCAGCCTTGATCCGATGGTCGAAGGAGAGCGCTTGCGTGCGGAGGCAAGAGGGAAGCGCGCTCACATGCTGAGGCGGGAGGGAAGTATGCTCGCGTGTGGAGGTAGGACTTGGGATGGAAGTTGTCATGTGCGAGAGGAACGTGAGGAGAAGGGATAGCAGGGAGGGGAAGAAAGGGACAAAATTGGGCGCCGCCTAGGTGTCTCTAGACGCTAGGCATTAGGTCACCGCCCGACTAGCGCTTATTTGAACACTGCTAAGGGAAAAGAAGCAGTCGAGCTGATTGATCCTATATATTTTCCCTGGCACTTTTCTAGTTTAAGTAGCATTTGTTAGAAGTTGTTTGGTTCCTAACTATATTTTACCACATTTAAGGTTCGATAAGTTTAATCAAATTGGCAAATGTTTGGTTGCTGCCACAAGCTATGTTAAGATTCTTTTAGTGTGGTAAGATTCGTTTAACTTGCTATGGTGTGTCAAATAATTTGATAACCTCAACTTAAACAGGTGTAAAATATTTGATGACAAATGGTGGCTAGTAACTAAACGGCTGATGAGGACATCACTAGCTTGGATATGACCATGATTGTGAGCAAACAAACTAAGGTTCATGCTTTCTACGTTAGATTTAAATTTTATTTATTTGAACCATGGATGCTACACCATGAGATACTTTTAATTTCAATTACGAAAATTCTCACATGGATCAAGCGACACATTGAGAGCGCACAAAGGGCATGGAACATCATGGAAGTTGATTGGGGACCAAGTCAAGGCCATGAAAACATAATATACAATTTTGGGATGTTATTTATGTTCCAAGAGAAAGTGGAGATTAACTTCTACACAATTTCGACACGGATTCGGACTGCATGGACAACAACAAATTCAAACGTGCATAACTTTTACATGGCAACTCCGATTTGGATGATCATTGACTTTTTGGAAAGATTGAGACGTCCTCTTTCCAACGGATCCAACTACATATCCAGATTCTATCGGAGGAGATCACAATCACAAAATCAATGCATGTTTCTTTTTTCTTGTCAATCTGTTTAGGAAATAATTAGTAGTTTTCATATGTAATAAGTTTCCAAACTTTGGGAATGTCCCTGGGGCTATAAATAATCCTAGAGACTTCAGTTGTAATTTGGGTTTTGATTAGATAAAAGTTTAGCCAATGCTACTTGTCCGTGTAAACCCGTGATCGGTTAGATCGGCGGTTTCACGTTTCAGAACCCCAACTACCCATTCGTGTGTCTTTTATATCCAGCAATTCTAGTTGCTCCTTTATCTTGTTCTTGCTCATTCTTCAATTGCTTGCAAGAACAAGGTTGATCACCGATAAGATCAACAACCATTGGAGTTGGTGTATCGATCGCTAAGGCGCAACACGAATGTCTCGTACGGTTGTAGTCGGGTCGTCAACGTCGTCTCCGTCCAATCAAAGTTATCTCCTCCTCTACTCACCGAAAGATCGGGCCACCCGTGTCCATCCCCATCAACGGCTCTAAGTGTTATTTACAAAATAATTGTGTACATATGCATGTGAGAGTGAAGAAAAAGGATTTATAAAACAAAGTTAAACTATGTTGAGCATCATATGTGATATAAGAGTTCTGAGCTTCTTTTCTTTGTTTTATATACTATGAATACAACAGAGAGCACCAGTAGTTCATGAGAATTGAGAAGCATTAAGTGTCTGTTTGTTTCAGCTTCTAGCAGCTAGAGATTTTCAGTAGTCAGCTAGTCTGAGTAGCTTATGTTTTTCAGTTTCTGAATTCTAGTTTATTTCCAGATTCCGCAGCTACATACTGATTCTCACAATCTAAACCGTTTGTTTCTGCATCAGATTCTAAAAATGGTTGCAGCCGTGAGAAACTGAAACAAATAGGTCTTAAGAATGGTTCATATATATCCAAGTGTCAAAATCATAGTTGTCCTATCTACACTGTACACATGCAGCTCTTGCATTGGAGCTTTGATCAAACACCCACTCTGGGTAATGTGAGTGCAGCTATGGCTGTGACTATGAGCTGCCCATGTTGAGCAACAAGACCCTGCATTGCACCAGACGCCTCAAGAGGAGCTCCAACCCGTCCTCCAGCCGCTGGATCGTCTCTCCCAGCGTTCTCAGCTGCTTCTGCACCCGCGACGCCGTCTCGCCGTCGTGCAGATCCTTGGACGAGCTGCACAGGTGAGCCAACGACGGCGAGGCGGCCGTGATCTCTTCGGCGTCGACCTCGCACGCCACCCGGCCGGTCTTGTTGCTGAACGCCCGCGCCACGCATGTCGACCACCTACTTGGCCCGCCGGTCGCCGCCGCCACCTGCCGTGACAGCGCCGTCACGACGCGCTCGAGCACGTCCACGGTGACCCGCCGCGCCTCCTGAAGAGACCGCCAGTCGCCGGCAGTACGGTGCTCGCGCCTTGCGCTGATCATGAGGCGTCGCTGTTGCTTCTTGGCGTCCGCGCGCGCCTTCCTGGCCAGGCGTGTGTAGGCGGTCGCCGCTCTCTGGGCGCCGGCGACGTCACCGCGCCGGACGGCTACTTCGAGGTCAAGCGCGCAGGCGCGCAACGCGCGCAGGCTGTCCCTCGCGGCGACGCACGCGTCGAGCAGCACGATCGATTCCTCCAGCTCCTCCTCCACCTGTTCGGCACAGACGAAGCGCACAAGCGTGCCCACGTGCTCGTACACTCGCGCCACGCCCTCCAGAGCTCCGGCCATCGCTGCCGCCGAGGAAGACGAAGCCACGTGCTGCCTTAACCTGCAGAGCTGCTGCTCGGCGCAGTAGTCCATGCCTGACGAGAAGACTGTTCAGCTCACTAGTCCACGCGGAAGCTTCGGTTTCTTCGAGACGGCTCGGATATGGCGGATGCATGCCAAGTTGCAACAGGTGAATATATATCCTCAACTGCCGCAGAATCTGTGCGATAGCTGGCATGTCGACGCCGGTGGTTCGCGCTCGCCGGCACAGCCTGGCTGGCATGCGTCCCGTGGCCGCGGCAAGCCGGCAACCACGCACCGCACGAGCGCGCGACGACGTCGACGGACCGAGCTGATCGTACGCTAGCCACGTAGTACGTACGTACTAGGAAGCGTCGAGCGGATGGCAGAATGCGGCAACCAGCCAACCACGAGTGGTTGGGGGAGACGACGAGGAGAGCGAGCTAGCTAGGTGGCGTGCGTGCGCGCGCGCGCGCGCGCTACGCGTGGCGTCTCCATGGCGAGGGAGGCGAAGCTGCCGCGGGGTTGCGGCCTGCGGGTGCGGCGCCGGCGAGCAGGCGAATGATTGCCCGGCCGTACCAGCGAAAAGCCAGGATTTTTAGCTGGAAAGGAGAGATCTTTGGGGATCCTCCTCTCGGACTAAACAAATCAATTTGTCCCCTGACGTGCTCATCACCATCAGATAGGTTCATACATACGCTGGCGTAACGAAAATATTGATAATTTATTACTTTCAAGATGTAAACTTCGATTATAATATTATTTTTGATACTGACATTTAGGTTTATCTGAGTCAATGACAATAATTTCATAGACCTCAAATATATGAGATTTTACTAAATCATGTTATTTTAATTTAGAGTTTAACTCATTAATCTTTCATACTAGTTTTTCTCTTATTATAAGGAGGCGAGACAATCAAATATCCATACCCGCTAAAAACGAGGATAGGAGAAATTTCTTCTCCATAGGAAGGGATTTGACGTGAAAATTTCTCGACTAGAAGGGATGGATCGGGATTGAAGCCATCTAAACCAACCCTTAGGGCCTATTTGAGAGCCCAGAATCCCGGCCCATCCTCAGAAAATGGCCCGGGATTCTAGGCTCCCAAACCAGCACTTAAGGTCTGTTTGGGAGCCTATAATCTCGGTCGGTCAAGATTAAAGGTTTTCAAACAAAAATGGCTACACATTTCTCATAGGAATTTTTTACGTAGACATACCTAGAACTGATGCAACAGCTGACAACATGTTGGCGTGATGATGTTTCTACCAACTATCATGTCGTAGTAGAAGCTGCTCTCTTGAAAAGGAGCATCTTATTGTCTTATTGAGCACAACCACATGCAGATTTATGTCAAGAAACATTGAAGTTTCAGGTGTCGATCGGTTTGTTGATGTACTCAGCACCACATCACGTCTTGATCAGCGAAAAGCTTAAACCATCCAGGATTTAAAGAAGAAGGGTTAGTTCCCTCTATACCACCGTTTTTTAGAATGCCGGAAATGCCATTAAAATTTTACTATTTTTTCATATATCATTATTACTCTTGAACCCACTGTCGCATGTTATTTCATACACGCGATGATAATACGGACCCACTTGTAGGAGTCGATTTTTTTATATTACCAATCCTACACCTCTTCTTCTCTCCTTCGTGATCTTCTTCCTCGTTGTCGCCACTGCTCCCTTCCCGAGCCACCACCATTCCCGCCCGCCGCTGCTCTTCCCTTCCCTTGCCACTGTTATGGTGTCACTCCTCCCTCCTCGAGATCACCAAGTTAGGACCAGAGGTGAGAGGAAAGAGAGACAAAAATTTTCGGTACACGCGGTAGGTGAAATGGAAGCTGCTAGAAGGCTACTTATGTGGTTTTGTTCGTCGGACTTGGAAGGAAGATAAACAATGTCGAATAAGGGGTATTCATGGTAATACAAAATAATATACACATGCAAGTGAGCCAGATCGTCAATAATGACATCAAACAAAAAACAGTAATGACATATAAGTAAATAGCGAAATTTTAATAGTATTTCTTACATTTCATAAAATAACAGTAACACGAAAGAAATTAACCGGGAGAAAAATCCTCAAAAGCCTTGTCTATGTACATTTTCATGACAAGATGCGTTGATCAATGAGCCAGGTTAAAATAGAGAGAAGTGATCATGCACAAAAAGGTTCTGAGATAGAGGTACACCTAGCTGTACAGGTTACATTCTCACAGATACAAATGAATCATCTTTAAACAGATAAACAGAAATAAAAAAGATTTGATAAAGGCCAATTAAATTAGGGCCTTATCTTGCCTAAAAAGCTAAGGCTCCCAAATATGCTTCAGTGGGAAGCTCCCAAACACAGCATCAGATTTATCTCAGTGCCAATCATCAAATTTGTCTCTGTTTTTGATCAGCATCTTCAACTGTTCCATGTCTCTGATAGTTCTGATGCTTTGTGCTCCCCTGCCAATAACATTGCTGTGATTAACTTCTTTACAGAATAGTATTTTTTCCCAGTATGATTATGACACTGTTTCTGTTCATCCAATTGCCAGGGTCAGTTACTTGCTCTTTACCAGGTGAGTGCGAAATGCAGCTAGGAAACTCGGCCGCTATCTTGGGCAAGCCGAGCTTTCTCTTCTTCAGAACTAAGATGGAGATCCTTGTATGCGTTTTCACAGGCAGCAGTGAAGCTCTCCATTGCTTCAAAGACTCTGTTCATCCAAGACTGCAAACCCATTTCATCAGCAGGTGGTTCACTGTTGTGTACCACCTGTGCAGACAATGATACACCACTCTGATTGGAAATAAGCACAAGCTTCTTGTTTTGTGCATCGAGAGCCTTTCGCATTGACAGTTCATCCCTCTCCATCACTCTAAGGTCCCTGTCCATATCTTTGTTAGCCATCATGCCCTGCCTCCAATCTAACCTCTGCTTCTCCCAGAGGTGCAGAACACTGGAGGCGAAAGCCTGCATTGTGTCTACTACCTCCTTCTCTGATATCCTCCCCATGCTGATTGCCCAATTATTACAGATGATGAAAATGGGGGGTGCACCTAAGCGTCCCGGAGAAAAGGGGGGAGTCCCATCATCAGTTACTTCAGGAACATAGTCAATTCCCTTCTTGAGCCACTCATTTAAAGTGCCAACATAGCTCTTTTGAGCATTGACCCATGCAGCGAAGCTAGAAATCAAATCCAGCAACTGAAGCTCTAGTCGCTTGATTAAGTCCATATGAGCTTCACTGAAGCTTGCAGATGCTAGCTTGGAGTCCAGATTTTTAGCTTCAGATAAGGCGTGGCATTGGATCTGATGGCATTTTGACATGCCATGCCACATTTGCATCAACCTGAAATTCATCGTATACAACCAAGTTAGCATGCAAATGAAAAGGCAGTCCAAGGTGACAACCTAAAGTTGAATAGCTACACTTTCGATTAAGAAGCATTTCAACTTTGCAATGACAACATGTATAAATTTATAATCAACATTTGATCGGGAAAGTTCTGTTCAACATAACATGCTGACCACAGCAGCCATTCTCCATCCAGGTAGAGGTACAGAGGTAAGCTTGATGTAAGAATGCAATACCATTGGCACTTCAGAAAATAATCAGATTAAAATTCCCAGCCACAGGTATTGGTACATCAGAGGCAGAGAAACTATTCGTAGCATTTAAACTAACAGTTATTCCAAATTTGTGCTAAAGAGTGCTAAAATCAAATTCTTACATTCATCCACACCACCTACCCTGATCTACTCAATTCATTGAAAAATAGGAATGAAAATGTATGCCCATTATATATGCATTATATATATTAGTACAGCTCATCTGGAAATTCTGATGCTTTTGTAAAGACATGCATATTACCCTTGAATCAGCTCACATGTTTGTGGCCATAGTTCTTCGTCTCTCAGATCATTAATCTTCTTTGAGATAGTGTTGACAACCTGAATGGCAACACTTATCTTTGTTGATAGCCTCCTGATATGAATTTCAGTTGCCTCAAGCTTGTGTGCTTCAGCACCTCTTCCATACAAAACTTTCAGCTCCTCACGCTTTTGGTCATATAGCACCCTCATCTTCTCCTCAGTCTGTCATAAACAAAGTTGCTTGAGTGTAACCCAACATTGAACATAAAAAGAGAAGAAACCATACCTTCTTTAACACAAATACACCAGACAAAAAGTTAATACAATGGTATGACATGTCAAAGCAAAGAAATGATAAAGCCAAAGCATAAGAAACATAAAGCCCATCTACAGAATAAAACTGCAAGGCATAATCATTTCTTGGGGTCATGTATCAAATTGTAAGGCATAATTGGATCCCACATGTCATTAAGACAACGAGTGGCATACAAGGGATGAGGCAAACAATTAAGTGGCATGTAAGGAATTTTCTCATAAATAAAAGTAACAGATTGAACTTATTTGTATTATCAACTCCCAATCACCTATGATTAACTACACAAAACATTTCTCAAAAGGAGAAATGAGCATAAGTGACAAGTAGTAGTTCAGAACCAAATTCGTTACGTAAATATAGTTTGTTACTCAAAAGCTCCAGCTGAATATGCTTTGACAATGCTAGGCAACTAAAACAGCTAATATCAAGAAATAGTCAACTTTTGCGCTCCTGAATTGAATGCTCAAGATCAGACATCTAAAGGAAAAATGTTGTGCGCATAACATCACTTAGCTAGAAATCGAAAATTGTCGAGCACAGTCAGAACTCAGAACCTTGATTTCCTCAAGAAGCTTCTTCTCCCACATGTACAGCTTCTGTAATGTTGAAGAAAGGTTGCCACATAACATAGCCCTGTCCTCCTCAGATTGCAGGAACTCCTCGTCGTCCACCAATGACAGACCACAGATCATCATTGAGGATACTGCAAAAGCAATTGCATTATGTAAAACTCTATTCATCTCATCAGGGGACCAGGAATTAAAAAAAGATTGAAACCATTGGACAGGAAATCCAGGAATGCATGATAAACCTGTTAGTCCTGAGCTCTTCTGGCAGTAAGGCATCTTCCCAACCTCAAGCACCTTGGATACATTGACTGCAGACTTTGCAGCATGCTCAAACTGCAACCTTATCTCTTGCACCACCTCGACATCGTCATTGTACGCCTTACCAGACATCGCAGGAGGCCCAGCTGCATCTGAACTCTGCAGCTGTTCTTCCACCACACTCTTCTCCACTACATGGACCTCACTGATCATGCTGCTGCTGGTACTACTACCAGCCTCCGACGACTTGGACTTCCTGTGAGGCTCATCGCTGGCACTGCTCCTCCCCTCCTCCTTCGTCGGCCGGCCTTTAACATCGTCGTTGTCAACGCTGGACGCTTCGTTGGTAACCTTATCCACTTCATCGTGCTCAAGTTCGGGGATTTCCTCTTCCTCCCGCACGTCCTTCGAGCTCCGGCTTGGTATGTAGGCTGCTAGCGCAGACGGCTGCTCCTGGTAGTAGCTCTCGAATGACTCGAATGGATTCAAGAAGTCCCAGGTGGACACTCGCGGCGGTGAGGGCGGCGCGGCGCCGTCGATTGAGGAGGCTGACACCTGAGGCGCGCCGCTGCCTTGGGGGTTTTGGTACGGATAGCCGCCGTAGTAGGAGCCGGGAAGCGGTGGCCCGGCGGCGCCGCCCCCGGGGTAGTAGTGAACGGTCGCATTGGCCGCTTGGAGGCGGTGCTCACAGGACACAGACGGCGGTGGCGGCTGGCTGCGGGCATAGCTGATGCTGAAGAAACTCTGGCTGTAGTCGCCAATGTCGACGCCGTTTCCATACGTCTCGCCGGAGCCGTAGCTGTACAACGGAGCGTAGACAGAACCGTACGTCGGGGCCACCGGCGGCGGCGCCGGAGCCGCATGAGGAAATGGCTCGAGGCGGGGGAGAGGCGGCTCGGCTTCGTCATCGGGTGGGAAACGGATATGCCCGCCATCGGAGCCCTCCTCCTCGTCGTCCGAGGGGAAATGTATGTGGCCACCGTCGTCGACCTGTTTGGCCGCGTCGGGAGCCACCGGAAGGGGGACGGCGGCGGGGAGCGAGTCCCCCTTCCTCTGCTCGGGGAGGTTCAGCACCGCGGGCTCAGGCGGCGGGGTCAGCTCCTGCACTCCGCGGAGGAAGTCGTGCAGCGCGGCGCCGGCCTCCCGAAGCGAGCAGGCGTAGGCGCGGTGGGCGTCGGCGAGCGCGTACCGGTGGCGGATAGCCTCGGCCAGCAACGCGGACCGGTCCCGGCAGAGCGCAACGGCCGCCCCGTCCCCCTGCGGCATCTTGGACTGGCCGCACCCCATGGCGCGCGGCGCGTATACCCAGCGGCGGCGGCGGCGAGCCAGCCGCAGCGAAAAAGTAGAAATTTTTAACGGAGCGCGCCCAGTGGAGTGGAGTGTGGACGCATAGGCGAGGAGGAGCGGGCAGGATAGGAATCAGTGAGGATTCGGTCGGCGACCACCACTGTGCACGGCAGATGAGATCTGAAGCAGCAGGGGCCGCGTACCTACAAGCCAGCACAGGGTTCAGGCGATGGCGACGCGACGGCCGCGGGAATCTTCGCCTTTTCGGCAGCGTGGCCCTCCACTTCGTCCCCACCGCCGCACGGTGAAAAGAAAACGTCACGGGCTACACAGAAAACGAACGCGATCGCGCGCGGGTTGCCGCCGGCGAAGTAGCCACAGCCAACCGCTGTGGCGGCCGGGCTAAAGCGAAAGCCGGACGGCCGGGGGGACATCCGTACGTGAAAAAAGGCTGGGTTTTTTCTGCTTTGCTCGTCTCGCGACTCGCCTCCGGTGGTGGCCTGGTCCATCCGTCCATCCATGCATGGCTGCCGCGATTTCTCGCTCGCCATGAGTCACTGGACATCTCGCTGCACATGTGACGTTTGTGGGGTACGTGACGACCACAACCGCACGACGAAAAAAACCAAATCTTTAGCCAGCGACTAGTAGCTGCAAGTGTTCTTGTTCTGGTATCCATGAATCATGATTGATTCCACCGATCGATTAGCTTGGTTTGCTTGCAGTTCATAGACAATTAATCACAAACATACATTTTTCTTGTTAATTAGAGTAGCTTGTGTCTAAAGAGTGTGTAATCTTGTGGGATTGCATTGATCGAGCTACCTACTTTTCTGGGATTGCAACGGCAACCTGAGCAGAGTAGCAATGGCGTTATAAATAACTCTCACCAACCATGCATGCACTCCAGATTTGAATCTTATAAAGTGGAAACGGATTTTAGTCTCGATGATTAGCAACAAATTATGCGTAATGGATCCGGCCGCCGGCCGCGCGCGCGCGGCGGCGTTTCATCTCGTCCGGTGACGGCGAATCAACGTCGAGGATCTGAGCTTCTGGAACCTCCCGCCTTATAAGATCTACGACTTTTCACAGTGTAAGTTATTCTGGTTTTTGTCAGATTCATTCATGGATCCATGAATCTGAATATATTCTGTACATATATTAGCTAGTTGTAGGTTTAATGATTGTGACATATAATATGTAATTAATCTAACAGTTCACTCGTATAAGTCCACTTATATAATAGTAAGCGAATGAGCCAAATAGAAAGGAGGGGTCCAAGAACCAGGTCCAAATTTTTTTTTGTTATTATTAGCAAAATTTTACTTTTTGAGCACACCTAGATCGTGTATTGTTTAAAGTGATGTATCCTTTTAGTTTTTTTTCTAGCTTCGCCATTAATAATAGTTAGTTGGCTATATATATATTATATATTTAATGTGTAATATTTCACATCATCTCACGAAATTTATTGGAACATGTAAATCAACGTGATGTAACTAGTAACTTTTTCTTCAACATCTTTCATTCTCTCCTCCATCTCATACTAATCTAACGTAACAATTTTTTTAGCTTACCTACGTCACTTTATTATACTTACTCTAAGAGCAACTCTAACAGGATCCCTATTTGAGCCCTCAAACTTATTTTCGAGAACTCGCGAGAAAAATTGAAGTCCAACAGGGCCTTACTCGGCTCTCAAAAATAGGAGAACTCTCAAAATAAGCCACCAAGCCATCATTTCCAGGGGCCTCTATCTCGGTTCTCATCTGCACCACGTGGGCGCGCGCGCTTTCCGCTTATTTAAATTTGAATATTTGTATTTGTATTTAAATATTCGAATATTTGAATATGATAAATGATTATGTTCCTATTGTTTAGATGGTTATGTTTCTATATTTAAATTTGAATATTTATATTTGTATTTAATAATTATCATATTTAAATATGATAGATGATTATATTCCTATTGTTTAATACGATAGATGATTTTCTTGATGCATTTAAATTTGAATATTTGTATTTGGATTTAAAAATTTGAATATTCAAATATGATAGGTGATTATGTTCATATTGTTTAATACAATAGATAATTATGTTGCTATATTTAAATTTGAATATTTGTATTTAAATTTAAAATTTTTAATATTCAAATATGATAGATGATTATGTTCCTATTGTTTAATATGATAGATGATTATGTTGCTGTTTTTAAATTTGAATATTTGTATTTGCATTTAAAAATTTGAATATTTAAATATAGTAATCCATTATTAAATAATAAATAATTATTATGTACTATAATTTTATCAAATACATATGTATAATATGTGAAGAAATTATAAAAATTGAAAATAAAGGCTCTATTTGAGAGTCACTGCGGAAGTAAAATAGAACGCTAGAAAACAAGCCTTTCACCTGAGTCACAGGTGAGTGAGAAGCGGCAACCATTTTCCCATGACGACAGGGATGACAAACTAGATCCTTCTCCATCTTAAGCTTGGGCAATCCTCGGATGAGGTCCATAGAGCTTAACCTGACTAGCAGATCAAAACTCAAGTGACCTAACCTCCTATGCCACTTCCAGAGCTCAGAAGAAGATCCAGCAATCAAACAGCGAGAAGGGCCAAAAGAACTAGAGAAGTCAATTCGAAAAACTTACCGAAAGGTAAAATCTGGCAAATCAAAGACCCTCTAGAATCAACCACAGAAGAATTGCCCTTCTTAAAACGCACTTCCAAACCATCCTCAAGAAGTTGCGAAACAGAAATCAAGTTGAAGTTCAAATTTTTAACCAAAGCAACATTCTTCAAAGAGAAATGATCTGAAATGCGAATTGAGCCTATGCCACTTACTTTCCCTTGACCGTTGTTCCCGAATGTGATGTACTCTTTGGAGCTCGGGGGAGTGAGACTGGAGAACCATCTGTGATGTCCCGTCATGTGGTGAGAGCATCCTGAGTCCATGATCCAAACATCCTCCAGTCCCCGGTCCTGCACAATCAGTGGCTGTAAGTGGGAGCAAATGGTTCGGCACCAGGTTTAGCAAAAGAGCTAAACCAGTGTCGAGCCATCTGCTCAAAAGATGGAAAGCGAAAACCATCAAAAGAGTTTGGACCAAAACGCGGCTCAAAGCGTGGTCCTCGATTCTGCCTAACCCTGCGGCCACGAGGTCCAGAACCGTAGCCAACACGGTCTGGAACTCTGCCGGAATGGACACCACCAACTGGAGCACGGGCAAGAACGCCGTCTCCTCTACCACCACTACACGACGCGGCCTGGCCTCCAGCCTCTCCCCGCGCCGAGGAACACGCAGTCTACCACCCTGCTGGTAGAACTGCTCCTGATCACCACGAGCCCTCTCTGCTCTCTCAACTCGCTTCCTCCTGAAGCAGAACTCCGCAAGATGCCCGTCTCTCTGACAGTACTCACAATGATAGGTGGGCTTCTTGGGATGTGGTTGAGGCTTGGGATTTTTGGGCTTGGTAGTGTTTGGTGTGGTCTTCTTGGGTTGAGAGGGTCCATGAAGAGAGTCTAGAGAAGAGTGGAGGTGTTTGGGCTTAGGAACCCAGATAGGCTTCTTGGGTGGAGCTTTGGGTGGTTCATGAATCACTCCATCCTTGGGCTGACAAGCCTGGGAGGTCTCAGTGGAGTGAGTCTTGGGATACCTCTGCTCCGGGGTCATTTTGCTCCACTCCACTGCCCGGCTAATGGCACTCTCAAAGTCAGCCTTGGTGTAGGTGTAACCTACCCCAAACCCATCCTGCCTCTTGAACTGTTGGATCATCATGCCAAGCTGTGGCTCTCTGGCACTGATCCAACTCAGGATAGAACGAAGGTAAAAGTTCTCATTCTGAGAATCTGCTAGCTCCTCTCTCAAGGAAGCTAAAACCTCCACCTGAGACAAGCAGGTCTCACACTCACTCTCTACTTGGACAGACTTCTCGGCTTTTAGCTTAATCAATTCCATTCTAAGAGACAGGCAGTTCTCACAGACAGTGGGTGGAACTGACAATGTCTCAAGCTCTAGCCTAGTCTGCGCAAGCTCAGCTCTCAATCTCTCCAAATCACCCAACTGTTCATCGCCCTTGGATTTCAGCTCAGCTAAGACAGCTAGATGAGATGGGCAATCAACACAGGGTGCGACGGCAGTGGATTGAGCATCTTTCAGCTCCAGCTGAGCGCTTTCAAGCTCAGTGGCCAAAGCGTCCCTCTCATCAACCCTTTCTGTGTACCTGGACTTCAGAGTCGACAGGTCACACAGAAGCACCTCACACTTCGGGCACTCACTGCTATCACCCAAGCAAGGGGAAGAAGATAGACTCTCAATTCTGCCGTTGGCCACGGCAAGCTCACTCTCTAACTCATCTATCCTCTTCTTAGCCCCCCTAAGCAGTTTTTTCCCGATATTTCAACTCCTGACGATTGCTCTCAAGTAAGTCAACGATTTCGCGCTCGTAAGATGATACCTTGTTGTCGTCGTCGTCGGAGTCGTCGGAGGAGCTCTTTTCTTCCCTATCCCTAAGAGCCATTGAACAGAAGCTCTTGCGGGATCTTCGGCGCTGGTGTGAGTGGCTCTTCGGCTTGTCTCCGAATGTCATGAAGCAGAGGCCCGCTGGATCGTCCTTGTCCTTCCCCTTCCTGAGGGCGATCTCCTCATCGCTTGAGCTCGATGAAGAGGAAGAAGACGTGGACCGCTTGGAGTAGCTTTTCTCCATCTCGGCGAAGAAGGCCTTGTCGCGCTTCTTGTTCTCTCGCCGGTAGTCCTTCAGGGCCTTCTTGAAGAATCGAGTCTACGGCTTGCCCTTGTTGAAGGATGAGCTCTCGTGCTTGCCGGAGTCATGGAAGCTGCCACCGGTACCCTTCTTGTATCCATTGCGCTTGGGGCAGTCGGCGATGAAGTGTCCTGGATCACCACACTCAAAGCATCCGGATTTTGTGCCGTGTCTTTTGAACATTCTCTTATCATAGACACGACGCACCCGGTTGTTAAAAGACACAAATCATCATCTCCCAATAACTCTAGCTGGTCCTCAGTGATAGACATCAAAGAGAACCCAGCACAACTCACAGAAGAGGGATCAACAGAAGGTGTAGCAAGGGCCAGGGATTTTGATCCAGAACCAGTGAGATTTGATCTCAGCTGGATATCTACCTCAGTGGCCTTCAGCTTGCTAAACAACTCAGAAATGGTCAAGGTATCGTAAGAAGTGCTCTCAACGATAGAGGATACCTTGATCTCCCAGATCTTTGGGTCCAAGGTATGGAGAACCTTGAGCGCCTGCTCATGATCTGAGACTAACTGAGCACCCTCAGCCTTGTTGTCCCGAAGCTTGTTTATGATCGACTGAAAACGACCAAACAAAGCCTCAACAGATTTACCTGGCTTCTGTGTGAAATTCTCATATTCACGCCGGTAGGTCTGATAGAGCCGAGCCTTGACCTGTGCTGTTCCCTCATGGTGTGCCTTGAGGGTAGCCTAGATCTCTCTCGCAGTGGAGAGATGACTCACACGCTCAAACTCAGTGGGACCTAAACCAGAAAACAGAATGTTCACAGCCTTACTGTTGCTCAGATGCTGAGCAATGATACCAGCAGTACCCTGCTCAGTAACTGGCAATATGACAAACGTGGTGTGAACGCAAATATCCCAAATGTCCGAACCCTGGCTCATAAGATAGGCTCGCATACGAGTCTTCCAATAATTATAGCCATAGGCTTCCAAGGACGGGACCTTGCCAGGAGACGTCATGGTCACTACCGGTGTTTAGAACCGGTTAAGGTATGGAAAAACCCTAACCAAGCTCTGATACCACTTGTAGGACCGAAAGTAGCGACCAGAGGGGGGGTGAATGGGCGCCTTAAAAATTCTTTCGAATCAATGGCCTGTTCCCAATACCCAACGCACCTCAAAAGACTAAGCAGCAGAAAATAAACAGAAGGCCTAAGTCTAAGGGTATCTAACCTAGAAGCAACTGATGTCAACCAGAGAACTATTAATGAAGTGCAACTAGGCAGATGAACACTGTGTAACAGGCCTAAACTTCCCAATGAAATGATCTAAGTATATGTAAGGTGAAATGAGAAGTTACTGTCTAAATTTGTCTCCTGTTCGGAACTTGGCGAAGCCTGCTTCGCACGTCGAGGTCTGCTTCGGAGATGTTTGTCGAAGACTGCTTCGCTGGTCGAAGCCTGCTTTGGAGTTTGGTGACGGAGCTTGCTTCGGAGGTCAGTTACGAAGCATGTCGAAGATGCCGAAGGTATTTGGGTCTGCTCTAGTTCGAAGAGGCAAGAAGCGAAGTATGCTTCGAAGCGAAGTATGACAACGACGGAGCCTGCTTCGAAGTATGTACTTCGAAGTCAAGGCTTCGGACACAGCTTCGAACCGAGTGCTTCGGAGCAAAACCTTCGAACAGAAAACTTCGAACACAACACACAAACGGACAACCTTCGAACAAGGAAGCGAAGCCTGTCACACGACAGAGATACCAAAATCGAAGCCTACACTCTACCTTCGAAAGGAGCAAGCTTCGAAAAGAGTAGCGAAGACTGACATGCCACAAAGAAACCAAAGCGAAGCCTAGCAGAAAAACAAGCTTCGAATCCAACTTCGAAAACTAACGAAGTGTGGACTTCGAACAGCTATGGCCGGAGTACCTCCGCAACGTTGCTCGAAGTATGCGATGCTGTCCGTTCAGAAAATACGTCGAAGCTAGCAACACAGGACTCAAACCAAGTACGAAGTTTGAACAAAGCCTTCGAAGATGATAGATCGAAGCCTGCCTCACGGAGCTGAGGGGCTTCGAACAGAGAAGGATGGCTTCGCCAGAAAACAGCCAGAAAAGTTTCTGGATCCTGTCAGCTTCGATCAAAAAGCTGTGCAGTAGAAGGTAAAAAGCTGGCAGCGAACACTGTAGCAACAGTAGCAGTACTACTTGCAACAGCAAGAACTAGTACTACTTGCGTGAAGAACACACCCAGCCGAAGCTTCCGAAGCCTCAAAAATTATGGGAAAAACTTGCTGTGCAAATGAAATGAAGCCATTAAAACTCAGATGTTGCTGCGCACGATTTGAGAAGAGAAACTTCACTTCAACAATAAATGCAAAACAGCAACAACAGGGGCAAAACTCCCTGGCGGCGCAAGCAAGAATAGGAGAGGAGAGAGGCAAGGCAAGAGACAAAAAGTGACCCAAAGGAGTAGTATTGAATTCAGCCAAAAGGGTGGTTCAAACCCTAGGGATTGGGGTCCTATTTATAGGCTCCCAACACTAGGAACATTCCACCTGCCCCTTAGGGTTTTTACAGAGGCAATAATAAAGGAAAAGACTCTACTGCCCTTAGGTATTTTTACAGACACGACTGACTGACTGTGGGCCTAGAGTTACAGATGACTTATCCGGAAGCTCAGCTTTCGTAGCGACTACGGCTTCTCTTCTGGACAGTCGGATACAAGATCAACGGTTGTCAGTTTTGCGCCGAAACTGACAAAGCCTCCACCGGCTTTGCACCAGGTACCCGGATTGGGCCGACCCGATTCCGCAGCTCTCTCAGCCCGGCAATCACTCACCGCCCGTGTACTTGAGTCAACCCTGGTCAACAGCCCAGTGAGTCTTCTACTGCTTCTGGCCCATGTACCCGGAATGGGCCAGCCCGACTTCGCAGCCTCCTCTGCCCGACAGTCGCTTGCTGCCCGTGTACCTGAGTCACACGCGGCCCATGAAACAGCAGATCTCTTCTTCTTCTGTCCTCTTTGACTATCGTTGACAATAACTCATCACATCTGGAGCCATGAGGCCCACACTATTCAGCATGGCTCCTCAGTGGAAAAAGGGCATTTTAGCCCCTCTTTAGCTCCTCTTTGGGGGCTAAAGGGCTAAAAATTTTAGCCCCTTTTTAGCCTTGGTGTTTGGATTTTTTAGCCCCAAAAGGGGCTAAATTTTAGCCCCTTTTGCTTTAGCCCTTGGATCCAAACACCCCCTAAACCATTCTTTAGGGTAATTTTTGATCTAGAAATCATCTAGTAGTCTCTATATATGACATGTCATTAAAAACTATTTTTAGAAACTCTATCTTACAATGTATGATTTCTTGTCTTCATTTATTTTTCCCTCATTTGCTCAATCACAAATGTGTGGGCCCTATGAATAGAAACTACTACGCTCTCTCGATGCACATAGAATGATTTCTTCATCCTCGGTATTAGTGATAGAAACCATGTCTTGTATGAGAAACTATTTCCTTCACATTTCTCTTCTCTCTTCATTAACTTTCATGCCACATCAGATTTTTTACTTATGTGGAATGATATTTAATGCTATAGAAACCATCCTAGTCATTGAATTGGGATGCCTTAAGGGCTTTGGAAAAATTACTCATATACCATTATAATTTTCAAGAATTATTTGCATGTCACTGTCAGCGACTGTGGTGATCTCCATTTATCATTGACACACCGATGATATATTAGTAAACCGTAAAAATTATAATGACACAGAAGAAATTAACCCTAGTTCTCTACGGCGATGCTCGATAAGAAGCGGAAAATGGTATATCTATGCTATTTTAAAAGTAACTAGTGATAATAAATTTATCACTATTATAATCTTCTTATTAATACGTGGATTCATATTGTCATTGATATATTGTGATATTATGTTCTTTTAATATTCTATTTTTTTCTCATTGTAAGGTACAAGCACTCAACTAGCTAGTACTATGCCCTAAAATTGACATGCACTTACCGAAATAATTTAAAGTTGGTAGTTTTATAGATATGCCCTAAAGTTGATGAAATATATTGCAGATTTTCCCATTTCTCAATATTTAGAAGATTTTAATCTTTTTCTTATTTTTCGCACTATCAAATGCCATTTTTGCCCCTCTCGTGCACACTGTTCATGTATGGCTCATGCTCGCGCGCAGCCACTGAACTCGTCCACCACCACCGGTGGACCTGTGCGGTGGCACTATCACTGCCTCCTAGGCCACCCCCGTGCGCCGACTCCGGCACCACGACCTGACCCAATGAGCTCGCTGATGGCCGGATCCACTCCACCCCCATGATCGAGCTTGCCGCCAGCCCCACGCGGCCACGGTCGTCAGTCCCGTGTAGCCACTGTCATCGGCCCGCATGAGAACATGGAGGGGGGATGAGTGCTGAACTTACGCCTCTACACACGTGGTCATCTAGGCTAGCATCATTGGCGACCGAGCCGAATGAGCATCCAACCGAGGGAGTTCGTTAGGTGATGAGGATTGCGGCGATGGAGTGAATTCTGCCATCGGTGAACTTGTTGGCCCGGGCTATCACGTCGTTGCCCCCACGGTAACGAGGCGAGGGGTTGGGAAGTGGTGCCGCGTTGGGATGGCCTAGGAGGTAGCGATGACACCACCGCGTGAGGCCGCTATGTTAGATTTAATCTTGATGTTTATTATTAGTTTCTTAATTAAATGTGTATTAGGAGTTGTTAGTTTGCATGTAGTCTAGCACTTAGTCAATTGTGGTAGTGGCTGGTGGTTGCAAGTAGTGGCTACATGTATGCGTGTGTTAGCAGGAGGAGTGATTGCGTGTGTGGTTATATAAAGCCTATTTAATAGATTGTTAAGGAGTGTGTTGAAGAGAGTGAAAAGAGATGTAGATCTTCATAGGTGCTAGCGAGAGAAGCTAGAAATGCAAAGCAAGTGTTCAAAGTAGTGTTCTGATTTGATTGATTTCTTATGTGCGTGTGTGTCCATCCGGAGGAGAGAGCGGGTGAATTAGAGAGTGAGGAGCTAATCGAGTGGATTATATCCAACAATTGGTATTAGAGCCTCAAGATTCGAGGCATGTGGCACACAGTGAGTCTGTGGTGAGTACGGCAGTCATGAAAGCGAGGAGGCCACAGAGGACCTGCATGGTAGCGTAGAGGCTGCGATGACTCGTTGCGATGGTTGTGGAGGCATAGTGGCGCATGGCCTAGAGACCCGACATGACAGCATGCCTAGCGGGCGCCGCAGGTGCAGCCGGGGCAGGCGGGTGATGGTTGTGGCCGTGCATGGGTCACAGCTGCATGTGCGGGTTGTGGGCATACACTAGTCGACAAACGTGAGCAGGGCTACAATGGGCGCGGGACGACAGCACGTTCGGACGCGCTTAGACACCCACGTGCGGTGCGTAGGCCACTGCCATACGTCGGTTAATGGCATCATCGGGCTTCAGTGCGGCAGGTGGCCGCGCGACACAACATCTCGACGGAGAGTACACAACACTGAGAAACAGTAGAGCGTGCCGATTGTTAGTGTGTTTCAAGTGCTTGTGTGAAGTGTGTGTGTGTATCATGTTGTATGCATGGTGGGGGTGCTCTCTTGTAGGGAGGAGCTAGAGCTCTTTGTGTATGCATGCAGCGGAGAGAAGAGAAGAAGAGCCTGGTGTTGTGCTCTACGTGAGTGTTGTGCTTGTGCTTGTGAAGAAGAGAGAAGCATGGGTGGAGTGTAGCAGTTTCAATTGCAAGGCACAAGTGATGTCGGCAGCAGAACTCCTTGGAAATGTGTCAAGAGATCAGAAGTTGGCTTGTGTGTGAATGCATCAAGAATAAGGGAGAGAATGTTAGAGTTAATATTAATGTTTAGTATTAATTTCTTAATTAAACATGTATTAGGTGTTGTTAGTTTGCATGTAGGCTATCACTTAGTCAATTGCATGCATGGTAGTGGCTGCATGTATGCGTGTGTTAGTTGGAGAAGTGGTTGCATGTGTGGCTATATAAAGCCTATTTAATAGATTGTTAAGGAGTGTGTTGAAGAGAGTAAAGAGAGATGTAGATCTTCAAAGGTCCTCCTTGTATATGTGTTTGTGATAAGTGCTAGTGAGAGAAGCTAGAAATGCAAAGCAAGTGTTCAAAGTAGTGTTCTGATTTGATTGCTTTCTTGTGTACATGTGTGTCCATCCAGAGGAGAGAGCGGGTGAATTAGAGAGTGAGGAGCTAATCGAGTGGATTAGCTCCAACACGCTAGCGGTGGTAGACAAAGTTCACCGGTTGCACGTGAGCTTGAGTTGTGCTTGACTAGTATGCACGTGGCAAAAATGACATTTTATAGTGTGAAAAATAATAAAAGGATTAAAATCTGTTGAAAAGGGAGGAAGGGGCAAATTTTCAAGAAATTTCATCAACTTTGGGGCATATCTGCAAGACATACCAACATTAGGGTATTTCAACAAGTGCACGTCAATTTTGGGGCATATCTACTATTTCCCTGATGAAAAGCTAAAGATTATTGCATCAAGGTGCTTTGCTATGTACTCCAAGCCTTTTAGAAAGGGAAAATTACTCACATGCCATTATAATTTTCAGAAATTGCTTACATGCCACTGTCAGTGACTGTGGCGGCCCCCATCTGGCAGTGACACAACGATGGCATTTTGGCAAACCGTAAAAATCGTAATGGCACAGAAAAAATTAACCCTTTTAGAAATGACAACTGCACTAAAAAATTAGGTTGGCAAGAACTACGAAACGAGTGGTAAGTATCATACTAGCAAATTTTACGGTTGTTGACATCAGAATTTGGATCGGCGCACCATCGGCTCGGCAAGATAGGCAACATGAGCCGATACATCATGGTTGGTTTTTATAGTTAGGAGGTAAATAAGTCAGTTAGGATTCTACATTATCTACAGATAGCCCTTCCACCTAGCTATAATATATGTGATCATATGAAGTAGGTTTGCTAGTTATCAGTTAAATACATTGATTCACATTCTCGTACTGTATTTTATGAACTAGATCTCTGTGTTTGCCAAGCACGATGGTTTAACTTATCGAGTTGGATTAGGTCATATGTCGATCGGTAATGGCATGTTGTCTCAGTTAGGTCCGATCCATAGCATTGATGGGGTTACATATGAGATGATCTAGCTTGGTTTGTTAAAATGACGTTTGCCGGAGTTTTAGCCAACGAGTTATCCATTCCTCTATTAATCAGACCTGTTATGCTCATTATGTTCTTGATAATCTATCTTTACATTGCATCGGTTTGGTTCGAACCATGGAGATTATTGTCATAGAGTTATATTGCTGGAGCCGATTGGCATGATTTATTATTCCACATGTATTTTTTCTGATGAATCAGGATACTTTCATGTGGTATCATTGTCAATGTTGATGGGCTATCACTGATAGTGTTAGGACATCTCATATTTGACTCCTTGGGTTTTTACCCTATTAGGGTATATATACAGGTTAAATTATTCACCCATTTGTCTATTAATGGAGAAAAATAAAATCTGACGGGTACGTCGGTATGGTTATGGTTTTATACTATCCATACCCATCACCATATGGACTATTTATTTGTATCCCATCACCCAATAAGTTACTTCAGTCTTTAATTTCTAAATTCCTCTTTCCTAGTCACTACATCTCTCCAAGTGCCTAGCACCTAAGTCCTACGGTGGTCGGTGATGTGTGTCTCTACTCCTCACTCCTTAGTCCTGACTCTAGAGTTTCAGACATGAGATATCCGGTGCAAGTCACTACCAGACGCTTGTGCTCCACCGTGTACATGATCCATCCTTCAGTGCTAGCCACCGCTATTGCTTCACTACATCCACATGAGTATGCAACACACGATCCACACCTATGTCCTCTAGTTGGCCAAAAGTGATTTCAAGCGTCAGATGACTCCAACGACACGGCAACCATCCGATGACTCCCAATAGTTATTATATGTATGGGTTATCCTATGGGTATATTTCACCCATGTGGGTATAAATTTGAGGAAAATTTAGACCCGCATGTATATATGGGTGATCAAACGGGAAGATTTTTCTTAACGGGTATGAGTTTGGGATGGTCATCAAACCCGATGAGTATAGACTATTACCATCATTACTCCTAGACCTTCAAGTGTGACGACGTAGGAATAGCCGTGATTTCGACGTCAACAATGGTACACCAAAAATATTAAGAACCATTTATTTATTTTTATCTATTGGCTAAGATTAAAGTTGATGACCTATTAGCTCCTCTTAATTTTTCTATGCAGACTTTCTAAATTTCTACGCCGACTTTCTAACTTTCCAAATTTTTTCACTGACTTTCTGTTGACGCCAAGATTTGGCAAAGCCTAGGCCCACTAAGGATGTCACACGGTCAATAAAAGTTAAAGAAGTCCAGTCAAAGGTTGGTCAAAGAAGCCTGTCCGATCGGTTACAAATGGCCGAATAAGAGGAAACCAATGGAGATAAAAGAAGATAAAGATAAGTTAAAATCAGTTACGATGGAAGTTGCTTAGACAGCAAGTCCCCAAACTATAAATATGTAATTATTAGCTAGCTCAAAAACACACAATCAACCACAACAAAAACTACTTCTCGGTGCATCGCCACCCTTGGATTTCCAAGGTTAATCCCGACGAGGCTTGTCACTCGGAATCGGGCTGCATCGTTCCGATCTTAGGTGAAGAGGTGAGTCCTGTAACCCCGACGATCGTATCGGCCAGGTCAGTATTTAATCAAGGCTGCATCATGTTGATCTCTTGAGGCATCAGCCTGGTCAGTGCGGTCGCCGGTTTATCTTGATGTATCTACTAGGTCTAAGGTTGCATCACTTTGATCTCTTATATTGATGTGGATTAAGTGTTGTAGTTTGAGGTTTCATCGGTTAGGTTCGACATCTCGTTCTATTGTACCTGATTCATGTTGTATACCATTCATCTGAATAAAGTATGCCCGATGTGTTGAAGTATTATTTATTTATCATGATTAGCAACTGTCTTGGTTAGGTCCGATCTTGCTGTTATGAAAATTTAATAATACATATATGTTATATGGTATGCTAGATTCAGTTTCTTTCGGAGTACAAGCCGATGGGTTATCTTTAATTCCATGCTATATCTTATCTACTCCAGGAGGTATTCGTCGGTATTTACGTGCAACGACTTTATCTTATCGACCGATGGCGTACTCAGCCCCGATAGTATTGCCATGGTCATCAGCCCCACGACCGATCGACACCTTTACTTGCGATTGTTTTATTCTCACCACGGTCATCGGCTTGATAGCCGATCGGCTTTGCTACTGATGTCATCTTTTTTGGTCCCTCATCAGTTGTAGGGTCAAACTGATTGGCACACTCAAACATTTTTTCTCTAAAATTGTAGGACATGCACTAGAGTTAATAGATCTTTCGGGCCACACGTGTGACCAAAAACGATACCAACACTTTCCAATTATTTGTCGGTCAGCAAGTATTTTTAATTTTAGTTTATTTTAATCATAATTAAAATAAATGGTCTAGATTAATTTAAAGTATTACTCTTTAGGAGATAAATATTGTACTGTAACACAACCCTCGTATATACAACTAAATTAGATGAGTTATTTGACTCCTTCGTAGACTTGCTCCTTCGAGCATCTCCAGCAGTTTCCCTAAAACTCATCCTCTATACCTCTCATATAGGAAATGACTCTAAAAGATTCCATCCCTATACAACTTCGGTCTCCAGCAGCTTCCTTAAAACTCATTCTCTATATTCTTGAATTCTCTATTTTATTATTATCTAACGGTAAAAATTCTAACAACTACATTTGTAACGGCTATATCTCTAACACATATACTATTATGCATGATCATTATTGTTGCTGATGATTGATAGATTTTTTATTATCATTTAACGGTAAAAATTACAATAGTTATATTTTTAACAACTATATTTTTTCGTGAATTTTTATTTTTTCATGAATAAATAATATTCTCTAATTAGTCTAAATAATTGATCTCAAAAGATCTTAGAAATTATAAATTAAATTAAATAACCTTTTATTTTTCAATTTTTTATTTTTTTCTTTTTCTTTTTTCCTTCTCTTTTTTCTCTTTCTCCCTTCCTTTTCTTCTCCCTTCCTCCTATGCAGACGTCGCATGGATAGAGGATGTGAGAGAGTTCCCCAAATTTGGGGATGAGGAAAGAAGAGTAGGAGTAGGGGATGAGATAGAAAATCTGTTGAAGGGTGATTTTTAAAGCAAATGTCCTAAATTTAACTATAGGGGATGGTATATGGCATCTACTAGAGATGCCTTTATATCCAAAATCTTATCAGCAAACGACCACTAATACCTTCAATTATGAGTAGCCAGATTTAGACTAGCACTTTTCTTCATGCTAAATATGAGTGTGATCCGATTGATCTTTCTTACGGATCACTTTGCAGTTGTAATTAACAAAAAAAAGCAAAGCCCAAATAACTCTTATCAGTGGAGTTCAAAAGACATTTAACAAGGGACACATGTGCAATTCTGAATATCTGATGGTATCATGGGAGAAATATTGCAGAGCTTGTGGCAAACTGAAGCATTCATGGAGTAGCCATGCAAGCTGAATTGCTTAATTGCAGTGCTAATTAATCAAGATTTACTCAACCAATGCCTAATGATTGTTTATTATATGCCCATGAAGAGTGAAGAGTTGAAGGGATGTTTGGTTTGGTGGATTAAGGTTTAGTCCGTGTCACATCGGATGTTTGGTAATCAATTTGAAGGATTAATTGTAAACTAATTATAAAAATAATTGTAGAATCGGAGGTTTATTCGTGAGACGCATTTATTAAGCCTAATTAATCCATAATTACCAAATGTTTATTGTAGCATCACATTGTCAAATCATTGCGTAATTAGGCTAATTAGATTCGTCTCGTGAATAATCCAAATATTATGGATGATTTTTATAAATAGTCTATATTTAATACTCAAAAATAATATCCAAACATCCGATGTGACGGGACTAAACTTTTTGACTAAAGGGGCGTTTAGTTTCATGGACTAAAATGTTTAGTCAGTGTCACATCAGATGTTTAGACATCAATTTGAAGGGTTAAACATAAACTAATTATAAAACCCATTGCAGAATCGAAGGATTATTCGCGAGACGAATCTATTAAGCCTAATTAATCCATAATTAACGAATGTTTACTGTAGCATCACATTGTCAAATCATGACGTAATTAAACTCATTAGATTCGTCTCACGGATAATCTACCGATTATGAATGAGTTTTCTAAATACTCTACATTTAACAATCTAAAATAATATCTAAACATTTAATGTGGTAGAAACTAAAGTTTAGTCTAAGTTACCAAACAAGACCTAAAGAACCAAACGGGTACGAAAGCTTACGATTAGACAAGGAAGGAAGGAGCATCCTAATTAGATTGATTAAAACCTCCCTGCGATTGGAGCGCCCAGGGCGTTTTGAGCGGCGTGGCCACCGTGCCGCGCGGCCACGTCGCCTTTTATTTGCTGTCACATTTACAAAAAAAACCCTCTATTTTGCGTTAATTCACTTAGCGTCCGGGCTGTACAACTGTTTGCGCGGCCCTTTCTGCGCGGCGTGGCCCCCGCGGCGCACGGCTGCATCTCCTTTTGGTTGCTGCCACACGCCACCTTTTCTTTTCTGCCGCATTTGCAAAATAACCCCTCTTTTTTTCCATTTATTCGTTTAGAGTCCACTCCGGGGAACCAATCGGCAATCGTGTGTCCCTTTTTGCGTGGCCTGGGCCCCACGGCGCGCGGCCGCATTGCCTTTTTGTTGCTGCCAACGCTTTTCGTTGCTGCCAAATTTGCGAAAAAAAACCTCTGGTCTGCGTTTATTCGTGTCGCGTCCAATCTGTGGATACAGGAGGTGTGTGGCCCTAGCCGCCTAGCCTTTTTCCCTAACCCGCCGCCTCCTGCTCCCATTTTCGCCATTGCGTCCCGGCGGCTGGCTGGCCACTGCAGCCACTCGATCCTCTCCTTCGTCGTGTCATCCTTTGCACTGGACACTCGTCGACGCCTCCTCTCAGTCGTCGGTGGCCAGCGGTGAGGTTGATCTTTGTGCAGTCATCCCTAAAGCGGTGAGCGGTGAGGTGACTCTTATGTCATGCTATTTTGCAGCTGTCCTGTGCTGTGTTGTCAAACTATATAATCTGCTTGTTGTGCTGCCAAGCTTCTTCCTTTTTCCGCTGCCTTTCACTCCTCGACCGCATCGTAAGAACACTTACGCCGCTCTCTCTTCTTTCCTTTTCTGCTCACTATTATTTTGATTACTGTCTTTCTGTCATATGTTGTTGTTCTGATTATAACTTGCGGTAACCATGTTAACACCTTGCCCAGTGCTTGCTATTCTTGCATCTTCTGCTTGCTGCCATTTTGTTTCATTGCTTTTTCTGTTTGATCGTTCTTTTGGTGGGTACTCCATTAATTTAGTTTCAATGCTGCAGTACTTTTGCTACTTAGGTCCAGATTTCCTTATTGCCATGAGATATTTTCACTGCTGGTTGTTCCTATGATTGTATTAGCGGTGTTTGTCATTTGTTTATGTCATTTGTCGCACTGCTCTTGCGTATTATCGCCGTTTTTTTTGGTTGGGCTGCTAATAATGTTTTTCTAGACTATTTGTGACACCCTTTAATGTCTTTGCGTGTTTGTTCTTTCATCTTGTGGCTTCAGATTTCTTGTTTTTTCTGTTTGATATCGTACTTTTCTTGCCTTTGTGTCCGTGAATGCTCGTGCTATGACAATGTAGTCCTGCAAAAGGTATGCTTGTTGGGTGTCTTTTCTTCCCTTTATTATGTTTGTATATGTTCATTATGTGACAATGTACTTCTACAGATGGTTTGTTTCTTGAATGAAAATTTTATTGTTCATCATGTTAATTAACTTTCTATTTGTTCGTTTTGTTGTTGTGTGGGTAGTTATTTGGGCTTCCATGTTATGGTAGTTCTGCTGCTTAAATGGAATTTTATTGTTGTCGGCTTTGTTGTAGACCATCTGTGATAGCAGCAAATTTAGTGTTCTCCTTTCCAGTTTGTCCTTCTAATTCATCACTCTTCTATTTCTAATTCTTCCACGCATCCGTGAAGTTGATCTATATTTCAGATCACTTTCTTTTCATCTTTCTAAATGTGTTTGGCAAAATTTTTAGGCTCTGCAAACTTTGGCTTTGTATATTCCTCATGCCATAGTTCATATTCTCTTAATTAAGTGATGTGGCTGCTGCATTGCCTACCTATCTTGTATGTTGGAATTTTCTTTTTTACTTTCTTTTAAAAGATTATATATTGAATTTTGCAAGTTCTCTATTGTCATCTTCTCATTATGCGGTTTGTTTTTTGCTTTCGTGTTTTAGTTTTTCAACGGAGTGTACGTTTAGTTTTCGGATTCTTTTGTTCCTCACTACTCACTTATGGTTATGTAGTACACACTTTTTAAATGATTCAGGCGATAGAAAATACATTTGCTTTTGTTTTGCCCGTGCTAATGTAATGTTTGCTTTCTTTAGAAGACCTGTATGTTCTCTATTTGTAGACCTCTTATTATATGCCATGTGTTTTTTACTTTCATGTGTTCCCTTTTTTAGAGCACCGTGTGCTCTATTTTACAGATCATGAGCTGCGTCATGTTTACGTTTGTTTCATTTTTTTGGACTTGTTATATTTCCATAGCTTTTGATTGTTACTGTTCTCTTCTTCTTCACTTTTTACCACTTTATCCTGGATGCATGTTATAACAACACTTTCTTGTTAGCTGACAGGGTTACAACCCATCATTACTGTGGGGGCGAAATGGAAAGAAATTATTATATTTATTTCTCATTTATAGTAGAATTTACCTCTTGCTTACGATTACTTGCCATGCATGTTCTTATTTTGGGTGTTACTCTTGCAAATTAATGTTAACCATATAATTATTTCAGATATCTATTGGTTGGCACGTCAGGTGAAAGTTAGCCAAAGGATTAGACCTTCTTTCCGATACCTGCCAATTTCCATTTTGTTAGTTCTCTATTTATTTCATTTCGGCTGTATTATGCCATTGAGTTCTCTATTTTATATGTTGCGCTTTCATTTGTGAAGCCTTGCTATTCATGATCTATGTGGAAACCTTTGCTGTGTTCATTGTGATGATTGATTGTATGGCTGTTAGTTTTTTGTCTTGCGCTGTTTACGTCATGCAAACCTACCGCATAACTGCGTTGACGGTTTGCAGTGTTGAAATGAAGAGATTTATTACTGTTCGTGTTAGATCTCTTATTGACCTGTTGTCTTTTCGTTTTACTCTACAGTCTTTAGTTAATTCGGTCTAACATACAACGAAAATATGTTGCCCGAGGTAGTGTATACTTAAATTTAAATTTGTCTCCTGTAATAAAAAATAAAACATGCATCTACCTTTTATTTACCTAATTGCTACAAAAATGCAGGTTCTTTTCATTTACTAACAATTGTCTCGCATCTTTTTTGTACAGTCAAGTTTGTGTTCCCCCTCTATTGGATCAATCTGATTACTTGTTTTGCTGCGTTCGATACAAGGTAATCGTTGTCATCATTTCATTTTTCCCTATTTCAGCGGCTTAATTTTTCATACCGTTTGTTTTGCGTCATTTTTTATGGTTCCTTTTCTTATCGTTGTTAGACCGGCTGTACCTATGGCTGATTATTTATCCGCTCAGGCTATCTGACCATCGCTTTTGCTACGTCAAGTGAAAGGTGCTTAGTTACCTACTTTTTTACTTTTTCTTTCCTTATAATTGCTTGTACCAACATTTTATATGCTTGTTTATTATTCTGCTCTGCTGTTTTTTAGTGGTGATGAGTAGCATTGTGAATAGTAGAACCGAGAGAGTACGTGCAAGCCGTGCGCGGAGGCACATGAATACATGCCTTACCTCCCAGTTAGGCCATCGCACAAATTTAGCTAATGCCCATCAGATAGACGAGATCCCAGCTGTAGGCTCTTCATCGCACCAACAAGAGATTGTTGGCGCGGGGAAAAAAAGACGCTCTATTCTTGAATATCCTCCTCCGATGGCTGCTTTCAATAGGCAGAGGCGTCGTCTTTTAAGAACGCAGGATCACTCTTTCTTGCCAGGTGTGTGTGATCTACATGTCATTGCTCATTTAGATTGTCCTGATATAACTTCTATATGTTACATCTCACCTTTCCATTGTTAATTATTAATACACGTAAGGTCTTTTTTATCTCAAGGTTTGCATCCATATGGTAGTTCATCACATACAGACAAAGATTACGTTGAGAGTTTGAAAGGTTAGCGTTACCTTGCTATTTTTAGACTATGTTATATGAACATAGACAAGATTTAGCGACTATTGTGTTTGTTGTTCACAGCCTCATACCCTGAAAGGTCTTACTATGGTGGTCCTTCGCATCAATGCCTTTACTGTGGTGCTGTCTTTTGGTATCAAGAGAGAGTAAAAAGTATGACCGTCCTCTCGAAACGAAAAATTGTATACAATCTATGTTGTAAGAGTGGTAAAATAAATTTACCTCCTATATTGGTCCCACCTGAACCGCTTTTAAGATTACTAAATTTCAATGGAGATGCGCAATGTAAAAAGTTTTTGAGACAAATACGTTCTTACAACTCTGTGTTTGCATTCACCTCCATGGGTGCCACGGTCGATAGCGTAATTAACAATGGTACGTCTCCTTATGTATTTAAGATCAATGGTGTGGTCCACCATCGAATTGGTACTCTTCTACCAAAAACCGGAGCATCACCGAAATACGCCCAATTGTATATCTATGATCCTGAAAATGAGGTACAAAATAGGCTCAATGTTTTCAAAAATGATTGTGATAGTACAAATCGTCCCGATAGAGCAATAGTTCAGTCCCTTACTTCTATGCTAGATGCTGAAAACGAACTTGTGCAACATTTTAGGTTTGCTAGAGAAAGACTTTCTCAGCATGGTAATCAAACGCTAGCTCTTCGAATACTAGGTTGCAATGCAAAGGACGAAGTTCAATATAACTTGCCCAGTAGCAATGAAATAGCCGGTGTCATTGTAGCTCCATGTTCTGAGGTTGATTATAAATATGATGTCCTGGTACACGACAAGGATCATGGCTTGAGACATGTTTCTCCCCTCCATCCACATTACATGGCCTTGCAATATCCATTATTGTTTCCACGTGCCGAGCATAGCTTTCACCTTGGAATTAAGTACACTGATTATAATGGCTCTGGTAGAAAATATGTTACCATGCTTGAATACTATAGGTGCAGGATTCATTATCGACTGAATGAACCAAATCCTTTTACGTGCTATGGTCGGCTTAGTGATCAAATCGATGTCGATGTCTATTCCACTGTTGAAGCTAACAGATTGCAATATATAGCTGAACATCAGGATGACCTACGAACAGAATGTGTCCAGGGTATTGTAGATGCAATAGATCGTGGTATGACTAATGGTGATTTAGTTGGTAAACGTGTTATACTCCCTTCGAGTTTCACAGGTGGGCGAAGATACATGGTAATGAATTATCAAGATGCAATGGCAATATGCCGTGTATATGGATCTCCTGATCTGTTTATAACGTTTACATGCAATCCTAAATGGCAAGAAATATCAGAGTCAATCCGTTTTGAACCAGGACAACGACCCAGCGATAGACCAGATATGATTGTTAGAGTTTTCAGCATGAAAGTTAATGATTTCATTTCCGACATAAAAGAAGGCGCAATATTTGGTTCTGCCCTTGCTGGTAAGAATGTCTAACAATATATAGATGCATTAGTATGCTTGCTGCCTTGTTGTTTTTGCACTGACATTGTTTCCTTCGTGTAAAATAGTTGTGTACACCGTTGAGTTCCAAAAGCGTGGCCTACCTCATATACATTGCCTTGCTTGGCTTGAAGCAAAGAGCTTTGAATTGTCACCTGTTATCATAGATAAGTTCATCTCGGCCGAGATTCCTTGTTTTGATACCGATCGGTTAGGCTATGAACTGGTTAGCGAGTTTATGATGCATGGCCCTTGTGGTGATGCAAACCTTAAATGTCCATGCATGAAAGATGGTAGATGTTCTAAACATTATCCTAAGGATTTTCAGGATGAAACTATTGTTGACAATCATGGATTTCCTATATACAAGCGTCAAAACAATGCTCACTACATACTAAAAAATGGCGTGCGACTAGATAACAGATCTGTTGTGCCTTACAATATTAGGCTGCTAAAAAAGTACCAAGCTCACATAAATGTTGAATGGTGTAACAAGTCGAATCTAATTAAATATTTATTTAAATATGTGACAAAGGGACACGACAGAGCAAAAATTTACTTTGAAACTACTGCACAGCCTGAAAACATTTCCCTAAATCGTGATCTAACTCCTCGGAATGAAATACTAGAATACATGGATGCACGATTTCTTTCCACGATGGAATCACTTTGGCGCACATTTGAGTATGACATACATTATAGAATTCCGCCTGTAGAAAGGCTAGCAGTGCATCTACCTGGCATGAACTATGTACGGTATGATAAAGGTGTTGATCTTCAAACTCTGTTAAATTGTCCTACAACCAAACGCTCAATGCTCACTGGATGGTTCGAAGCAAACATACATCATTTAGAAGCACGTGATCTAACATATTGTGACTTCCCAAAGAAATGGACGTGGAATTGTTCTTCTAAATCATGGCGAAAACGGACTCCGGCACCCAAAATTGGTAGAATGTATTATGTACACCCAACTGCAGGAGAGCTTTACTACCTACGTATGCTCCTTATGATTGTTAAGGGGTGCAACATGTTATGCCGATATACGAACGTACAACGATGTAGTGTTTGGTACATTTAGAGAGGCTTGTGAGGCTCGAGGGATACTTCAAGGAGACAATGAATGGCATCTTCTTTTGATGAGGCCGTTGTATCTGCGTCATCAAAGCAATTACGTCAACTCTTTGTGACTGTTGTGCTCTTTTGTTCTGTCAGCAATGTACGAGGTTTGTTCGATAAATATTGGCTTTACATGACTGACGATATAAGAGTAACATTGGTGAAGGCACTTAATAATCCACGTTGTGTGATTGCAAATGATCATTTGCTAACTATTTTGCTACATAGATTGACTGTGCTTTTTGGAGATAATGGTGGAAATATTAGGGACTACAACCTTCCTGAACCAAGTTTTTCACCTCAGGTTCCCTTAGGAAACCGCCTTATAGAAGAAGAACATGAAAATGATTTGCTTGTTTTGTCCGTGCATGCTGAGTTTTTAATATCCAAGCTTAATGATGGCCAAAAACAAGTTTTTGATACTATAATGCAATGTGTCAATTCTATAAAACCTGGTTTTTTCTTTCTGAATGGACATGGTGGAACAGGTAAACTTTTCTATGGAACGCTATGATTGCAAAAATACGTTCTGCAAGAAAAGTTGTTCTTGCTGTTGCTTCCTCAGGTGTAGCATCATTGCTATTGCCTAAGGGAAGAACTGCGCACTCACGCTTCAAAATACCTATAGATATTAACGAATGTAGCATGTGTGACATAAAACGAGGCACCATGATTGCTGACTTGCTACAACATACTGCTCTAATTATATGGGATGAGGCTCCTATGGCTCATAGACACTGTTTGAAGCATTAGATCGTACGCTACGTGACATCTTGTCTACAAATTGTCCTTCAAATTCCATACTCCCTTTCGGAGGCAAGCCTATTGTTTTGGGTGGTGATTTTAGACAAATATTGCCAGTCGTTCCGAAAGGATCACGCTCAACAATTGTAAATGCTTCGATAACTAACTCAAAATTATGGAAACATGTCACCTTGTTGAAATTAAATGTCAACATGAGGCTGCTTTGTGCTTCTCTTTCGGAAAATGAAAGGAGGGCTCTCACCCATTTTAGTGACTGGATTTTGGCTGTTGGTAATGGGGCATTGCCCGTTACCAAAAGGATGGCGAAACTGAACCTTCGTGGATCAAAATACCTGATGATTTGCTTGTCATGACTCATGGTGATAAGATAGCTGCACTCTTTGCACATATCTATACTGATTTCCTTGCTTGCTATAAAGACCCTAGATATCTAGCCTCACGAGCTATCATATGTCCTAACAGTGAAACTGTTGATGAAATAAATAAATTTGTTATTAGCCTGATACCAGGGAGTACAAAAGAATATCTAAGTTGTGATATGATTTCTAAATGTCATGAGCAAATTCCAGACTTTGACATGCTATATCCACCTGAATTCTTAAACACTATTAATGCGAACAATTTCCCTACACATAAACTCATTTTGAAAGAAGGTGTTACAGTCATGCTTTTGCGAAATCTAAACCAGTCAATTGGGTTATGTAATGGCACGAGATTGTTAGTCATCCAATTAGGAGAACGACTTTTGCGATGTGTTATATTGACTGGCTCAAACATCGGTGAAACTGTGTATATTCCGAAAATCACGCTTAATACATCAAACATAAAGTGGCCCTTTACATTGCAAAGGACACAATTACCCGTTCGTGTTTGCTACTCCATGACTATTAATAAAAGCCAAGGGCAGACACTAGACAAGGTCGGTGTATACCTCAAGAGACCTGTATTTACTCACGGTCAATTGTATGTTGCTGTATCAAGAGCGACGTCTCGGTCTGGACTTAAGATATTAATTGAAAATGACGATGGCTCGTGTGGAACAGAAACAAAAAATGTTGTCTACCAAGAAATTTTAGCTGCAACAGTTGCGACGGTATTATCTTTTACCAACCAGGTTTATTTAGGCATAGTTTAATGGTCATTAGCATGCTGATAGTATAGATCCTCTTCTTTTCTACAGATGTCGTCGCGATGACTGCGCACATTACATCGTTGAACCTATATTTTGCAGGCGCTTTTGGGTCATCATTTCTGTTATGTGCAGTCTGTTTTACATTATTTACTATATCCTAACAGTTCATATGTCATACCATATTGCATGGTAATTTAATTACCTGCAGTTGTTTGTTTCTGAGTGTTAATAAACTGTTTCACTACTTCCACTGCTTAATGATGCCTTCAGCAGGTTATCATGGCACAGATTCTTATTTGTCAGCTTTATTGTGGAGTTGACAATAAGACAATCCTTGCAAGAGTATCGTGACTATGGGATTACACTGACATTAGGGATGACAGCAAAATATTCCATGTTAATTTAGTATTGTTGGATGAGGTGGTACATAAATAACTAACTATAAATCTATTGATCAAAATAATTGCCGCATGTTTCTATACTTATCATAATCTAAAGTTACTTTGTTTTTTGTAAGGGAATAGCATCCATGCCCAGATCTATCCGCCTCACATTGACAAATTCAGACCGTTCTTACTTGAAGGGAAGGTTTATTACATAGACTCATTCCGTGTTAAAAGTGCTAATAGAATGTATAAGCCGGTACAAAACCAGTTGATGATAACATTCACTAGATTGACTACACTTGATGAATGAATTGAGGTTCCTCCACACTTTCCTTCTGTTTTTTTTCACTCACATCTTTTCAAGATGTTCAAAAGCTCGTTGAAAAAAAATGAATATTTCATAGGTATGTATCAATATCTATATTTTTTACTATTCGTATCTTAATAGTTACGGTCTAATAGTCATTCCATCTCCATTTTTCATCAAGATGTGATTGGAGTTATCATGGAGATGTCAACACCTGTCATATTGCATACAAAGTCAAGGCAATCTGAGAGCTTAAAACGAAGTATCTAAATATGTGATGCCAGGTTTGCTGATTGTAACTTAATTTACTATCCACCGATAGAACATGTCTTTAAATTTATAACTCTGTTCCTTACTTTTTAAACGTGCATTGCTAGCAATTCAACATTGAATGTTTCTCTTTGGGGAGAACGTGCGGCTGCGTTTGATGATGCCGCTATACAAAAAGCTGTCAACTCTGATCCACAGGTCATTATTTTTGTTAGAGCACTTGCCAAGAACTATAAAAACCTTAAAGCAATTTAATATATTTTGTATCTCAGCTGGACTCTTTGCCAGCATTTCTTGAGTTTTCATTTGTCTTATGAGCATGATGTAGATTTGATTGGAGCCTAACTATTTAGTATACCACGTGAATGTTGCCGCACCATCACTGATGAGAACCCACACCTCTTTCTTTGCCTTTTACCTTACCTTCTCTTTTTGTCTGGTTGCTACTTTACTAACCATAACTTCCCTCAAAATTGAACTAAACATTTGTTGCAGCCAACTATTTTTGTGCCACTGCCAAATCTATGTAATACACCTATTCAGAGTGATCGAAAGAATGAACATGCAGAAAATTTGAAGCCATGTTGTTGTATATGAAAATATTTCCAATCAGTTATTTTGTTTATTGTTAAATGACAATATTTTGTGTATTGTGCACTTGTGATGTAACATGAGAGGAAATATGTGCTATACTTCAAAATAACCATGTTTCTTTTCCTTCACAGTAGAGAGTTAACTTATTATCTATCCCATTGCATTCCAGTTTTCAACTTTGCACAGCAAAATGAAACAGGGGGCCCTTAAGGACTGTGATTTGTACTGCTCGAAATATACTGACAGTAATGCTTCATGAATTTCATGCACAGAGATGACGAGATAATGTTTGTGTTATTTTAGTTTTTGTCTCCTCCAATATCTGATGCATTCATTGGGATGCATCTTCTTTTTCTGGTGCATTACAGTGTTCCTTCCAGTTGTCTCAAAAGAATGAAACCACCATTCAGTTTATTGTATTTACATCTATTTGATTTTATTTTTAGGTTAACTACATCCCTTCAAGGTTTGATCCTTACCGTCATGCTGAGAAGGTCCCTATTCCTACTCGTGTTCTAAATGGTTGTCGATAGAAGGTGTGCAACTTGGACCACCTAAACTATTATGCATAGTTGGTCTTCAGCCTTGTGAGAATGATTTTGTTCCTCACTTCCACTACATTAGGATACTTGTTGGTGAATTGGAATGACATGACATATGTAATTTAAATGTGTACCGACTACTACGCCATGTACAGTGACCACATTTCATTTGAATATTTGATACAACATTTACTGCCTCATTTTTTTCGTTGGAACTGCAGTATGTCATTCACAAGGAGAACATTTTCAAGCGGGCTGGTGATGGGTACTGGTCTTTTGACCCTGCCAGGTTTGTTTGAGTTCAATTTGATTGGTGGACACACGTACAAGAATTCAAGCCGCCGTGCTAACTAAACCTTGTTGGTGTGAGAACAGGCAAGATCGTTTCGTCCAGCGGTGGGTTGATGCTCTCACAGATGCTCGTGTTACACATGAACTTGGGGCATCTGGATCCCTTACTGGTCACAGGTACATATTTTATTCCTGAGTGCAAAGCGCTTAGCATTTCGGTGAGTGACCATGTATAGTTGTACCTTGTACTTGCAGTGTGATGCATCCCTTGGGCAACAGGGTTCAACGATTGCCTTGATCAATTGTAAGTGACCATGATATGCAACTCTTACCTTCTAATTGTCATTCCAGTCATCCAGTGCTGTTTTTGTTCCTCTTAAAACAATGTCGATTTTTGTACAAGCAACGCTTATGACCTCTGGAAACTTCCATGATACACTATAAGAATGAATATATATATATATATATAATGTATATAAGGAAAATCATGGATGGGGCCTAATCGCACAAAAACTGATTAACTACTTTTCACTGTTATTTCTGACTGAGAACTTTGTGTATGTTTGTTGAATGACATGCATACCAAATTGACAATAAAAATGGCACATTCCCTTGCTAAACGATAGTTTTACTGTTAGTAGCTCATAGAGTGGTGCAGTTTAATTAATTATTTATCCAACATAACCTTCTCTGCTGTTTTCGGTTTATAGAATAAATCATGAACAACCATACTTGTTTGTTTGTGGTTGTCTTCATATGATATTTTTCAACGACTTATCCACTGTCTCCCCATGGTTGCTACATTGCATGATTACCAACTCAATGCATAGTATAATGTGTTCGGTAGTCTTGTAAAAAGAGTTCATATTATACTATATTCACTTGAAGCATGTTTTCTTTGAGTTTATATCTTTCAACTTGGCAGAAATTAAAGTTAACAACATTTGTTTACAGATTTCATGCAACTTTATTTTTTCTTATTATAGTCTAAAAGTCTTGGCTCGTAAATTGTATGAGTGCATTAGGCGGGAAGCATCAGCAGTGGAAATTATAGTTAACAACTACAGGAAGCTGCAATGAGGCTGCAAACAGGCTTAAGGGCAATGTCTGCATGCAAAAAATTCAAATTCAGAAAGGAAACAAATGCAGCTGTCCATATCTAAGTATGTGTTATATTTCAATTACATTGTTGTTCAATAGTATTGACAAATTTTAAAAAGAATGCCGTGGCTTGAGAAGTTTAGCTCCATTTTTTCTGAAACTTTAATGTTTTGCCGTGCTGCTTGTAGGCTTCTGAACATGACAAAAGATTTGTTGCAGAAGAAAGAGCATGAAAAGATGTACCAAAGTATGGTACCGGAAGCAAGTATGTGAATGTAATTTCGCAGTGTGTTACCTTTATTACTTTTACTGTTAAGGATCACAAAATAGAATATATATATATGCGATTTATTGTTGATCTAAACATTGGTTAAATGCAAGTTGAAGGGCGTCCGAAGGGCGCCTCGCTGCCTAGTTAGATAGATTAAAAACAGCTGGCGTTTTGAGCTCCCACATTGAGCCACGCCAGCGTGCTTGCAAAAAAGCTCCTCAGGTTTGGTCAAATTAATATAGCACAATGGCCAGGCCATTTTGCAAAAACATCCTTCACTTTGCTGACTATACCTCAGATTCTCAGAAATATCACTTTTCCCCTTTCCCCTCCCCCTCTCCATCCTCTCCCCTCCTTCCAGGACTCTCCAGCTGCTCTCCTTCTCCCTTCTCTCTCCTAGCGACGCGATAGAGGCAATGGCCACCGGAGCGACGTCCACCCACCGGCTCTAGAGCACCACCTGCAGGCCTCCCGATGAAATGTGCAGTCACCACAATCGGTGAGTGGGGCACAACTTGCTGTCATCAACCATCTCATGTGAAGAACCAACTGAAGCTCCCTAGGATTGGTTGTTTCTCTAGATTGCGTTCTAACCATAGAATCACAAATCAAAAATGCCAGATCTTTCGTTGCAGATGGAAAGAAAAGGGGGAAGGCACGAGGTGGAGGGCGTGTATGCCGTGGCGGGACTAGGCTGGTGTGCTTGCCGGGGACTGGCTACAGGGTGCATAGGTCAGTTCATCCTGAACCTTTCTCGGTATACTTTTTATGCGTAGTATACCTTTTCAGTTCATCCATAATACTAGCTTATGCACAACTTTTCTTCAGAGTTGATACATCTCTTTTTATGGATGTCTGGGTGATTGTAACCTCTTCTGTTTATATTATTACTTGTTCTTCGATTAATGGTGCTATGGTTCATATTATGTTGATGGCATTTTTGTGGTACTCAATGTCTTTAAGAAAAATGTTTCAGACATAAGGATGACATGTGTTATGGGAGTGGAACTACTACTATCTTCAGTTTTGATCAAGGCAATATTGACTTGGTGGGTTTAATTATCACTTCATTGATTTGATGTTATACTAGAAAAATATACTTGATCATTCTGTCATGATCATTATGTTACAATATCTAATGACATACAAAAATTCAATACAGTTGAATTTATCAGTAGGGTTTAATCACCTTGAGCAAAGTTGAAATGTTGAAATGATGGCATGATATTTCTGTAACATCTAATCTTTAATAGTGTCAATAAAAAATGTTTAGTAATAATTATAATAGCTTTCACGTATCACTGTGAATATATGACAATGATGACTATACCTCTTTTAAACTTTTATGTGCTATTATGATCATTTTTTTGTTTCTTATCATAATTTCAATCAAACTTTTAATCTATCTAATCTTCATGATGACTATCAATATTGCTAGGATAACTTTATATTGTCATCTTATGTTCCTTCTGTTACCGAGTTTTGTAGTTTCATGTGGGTTGTTTCATTTAGTTGAGAATGTGCAGTCATGTTACTCTAGATCTGCACTATGAGTTTATTTAAAGGTGTCTGCGTTGTGTCCAAAACATACTAGCCCTGTGAGATCTTTTTTTTCGTTCTTATCATAATTTCAATCAAACTTTTAATCTATCTATTTTTCTTATTACATTAGTCATTATTTTTTATACATTCAAATTAGTACGACATTCTTATAGACTCACTGATGGTCACATCTCTTTCTTATGAGTATCCAATCAGGTTGTTTAAAATGATACGGATGCCTCATTTAGAATGTAGATCTAAGAGTTGAAGAGTGTATCAGAATCATGCTTGTTTTGTTCTTTACACACTGTTTGCACTGTAGGTGCATTGTACTTACATTTTCAACAGTTGTTTTAGCTATCTTGAACCCACTATACCTGCTTTCTGACCCCATTTATTGTGACAGATATGGTCCGCACTATATGCTTTTGACTATATACAGTATTACATTGTTCTCACTGTGGGTGAGCAGTTCAACTGTGCCATTTGCTTTGTTCTGTCTCTTTTCCTGCTCTTGTTCTTCAACTTTGTTCTTGCTGAATCTAAGTTGGTGTTTGCTGAATCCAATATGTGTGCTGGTGAGTTCTCTTTCTATAATTTGGTTTTTTCTTCATTTACAACTTTCCACTGCTATCATTTTCCTTTATTTTCGCAACTTCTCTACAAGTGAATAGAGTTTCTCTTAGTTTGGGTACTGAATGTGTTGTGAAGAGCAATCCTTCATGGTGGATGCTTCATGGACTATCATGATTAATTGGGTAGTCCATCTTAAACCTGCAAATTTACAATGTTACATATATCATCTGCTATTCAACGTAACACATGCTTTAATATTTTTCTTGTATATTCAAGGTTGTCGAGTTCATCATTCTTAGTGCCTTGCAGCCCATACTTAATTTGGACCCTACATTGTTTGTACTATGGATGCACTGCATTTACAGTTTACAACAGTTGTTTTATTGTGAAAGAGATTGTTTGCACTGTACGCTTTTTTTTACTATATGCAGTGTTACATTATTTGCACCGTGGGTGAACAGTGCAATGTGCTTTTCCAATGCTTTACATGTGCTTTTGATACATGATCCTTTACATATATCTTGTGCCATCTACCATGTTCTGTCTCCTTTTGCTCTTGTTCCGAACTTTCTTCTTGTTGAATCCAAATCTATGTGCTCGGTGAGTTCTCTTTCTATATTTCGGTTTTCTTTCATCTACATTTCCCAATGCTATCATTTCCTTTCTTTTCGCAGCTTCTCTACACATGTTCTTTATTGGTTGATTTGTACTTTGCTTATGCCCTTCTACATGGTCCAGTGATGAGTAAGGAGAAAGTCCTGAAGAATAGGGAGGAAGACCTGAAGATTCGGGTTAGTTTTCACTTCTCAACTTAAGAAGCAGTGTAGACTGTAGGTCAGTCCACTAGGATCTGAAGTCACTAAATCTCTATTGGTTAATAACAAATACGCTGTGAAGGTATGCCCTCTTATCCCACTCTTGCCATATTCTCTTGAGCTGATTGATTTGACTTTTTGCCACTTCTATGAGGAAATACCTTGTGTCCAGTAACTCTCCATGTACCTTTTTTGTAACTGTTATTATTATGTTCATTGGAATAATCTATCTTTCTAATCTAATTGCTAGGGTGAAAAATGATTAGACATTGAACTAAATAGTTTAATAAAGTAAAAAAAATCTATTTTGATATATTAATAATTACTTTGTATCAGTCCTGACTCTATTTGCATGATATTGACATAGCTCCGAAATATGGAGTAAGAGATCCCTGATTTCCTGTTATTTAGCTTTGATCCTAAACCATGGTTTTATTTGTTGGCCCTTCGGATGTTATGCATTGATTAACTCATTAACTATATATGGTTGCACTTCTGTGATTCATTTAGTATTATGCAATTTCATATGGTCAGGAGGCCTTTGTAATTGTTTTTTATACAACAAGTGAACCAACTTATGTGATGCTATTGTTCGTACATATGATTCTTGGGTATAAGATCTGTGGAGGTCTAAGGAGATGAGTTATACAAGATGATAAATGTTGACAGTGGAGTGGCTCTTGCGAAGCTTGCAGACAGTTGGCTATGTTTGCTGATGTGATTCTGGTGAGACTGAGGTTATCTATGTGTCTTTTATAAAACAGAGTGATAGAAATCTTGAGTGTTTGGTCCTGATAATTTTGAACTTGCTTTCTTTCACAGACCTTTTCCCCTTCCACATTTGGAATCTCCACCTGTTTTGATATCTGTTTAGAGGCCAACTAAAGCCACAATCCTGACGTGTTTTCTCATCAAAGATTGTCATGAATGAGGTGGGGAAGTGGCTACACCCTCTAGGAACCAGTGAATTTCTACATGCAGATGTACCCAATTTTTTTCAGATAATTACTGGTAGTCATTGTGGTTGTGAATTCAACTACATGTGAAGGTATAGCGACTTGTGAATGTGTGATGGAGTTTATATAATTTAATTGAACTGCTAATGAATTGTGGCAAATCAACTTATGTTACAGTAAACATTTTGTGAAAAAATCAGTTTCCGGTCATATGTCAGATGATATGTTAAAAGGTTTCTGATTGTTATATGCCTATTTACTCCCTTTCACTAAGTTAGTTGTTATGTGTTTTCTTGTACTACTTAGTTTATCTCTTTTCAATATTGTTTATGTTTTCTTGTAGGCTTTAAAGATGCCATGCAAATTGTGAGTCACATAATAGTTGCTTATTAATTGTCGTAGCTATTTGTTTAAGTAATCCAATACTCTGTAACAGTCGAAACTCATCGGCTAGCACTACAAGAGCTAGGCGACCTACTTGTTCCTTGTATGCCAATAATTTTTTGGCTTGATTTCTTGTTTAGAGTTCAGATTATTTACTGGTATAATTATTTATTTCTTATCTAACATTATGTAGTTTCAAATTTCAAAACAATACATATACTTATATACATATATATATATATATATATCCATTGTTATAATTTGTACAACAATAATTTTTCACAGCGCAACGCGCGCTTTGCCGTCTAGTAAGTACTAATGCTATTCACAATGGAGGTTTTATGGGGTGTTCATGGTATTAATTACCATGCCACATCAGATTTTTTGCTTACATGACATTCAATTAATGAAGAAAAGAGAAAAAGTAGTGTCACCACCATGGACATAGTGCTAACCCGTTTTCAAGACGGATAAAATGAAATGAAACAACCATTAAGAACTAAAGCGTTTCATCGGAGAGAGTGTATTTCATGAGAGCTAGTTGCATTTAATTACACTTGTTAGCCTGAGAAATAGTGAAATGAAACTCTCCACTGAGAGAGGTATTTCATTCAGTTGTAAAGTTGACGTGGTATCTAGGAAACATGCTATGAAACCCACCATTGTGAATAGCCTAATGCTAGTTGATGGAAGCTGGAAGCTTGAAATAAATGCTTTGTACGTAATCCAATCAAGCACACCAGTTCAGAGTTGGGTACCATGGCCTCCTCCACAGAAGGACCCCAATGCACCAACCGCTGCCTCCGTTGCAGCCACATTGCATTATCGGAACGCCACTGCATCGCACGACCCTCGTTGTTCTCACCAACCGGTCTCATCGATGACCACACGCACTCATGGACATCTGTCGTTGTAGCCCCCAATGAAACCGAAAAGATTGGTTTTAATAAGAACAGGTGCCGGCCATGATCCAAAATCCCAACTCCATCCAAGAAGCACCTGAAAAGGGCTTGATTGCTCACTTTCTTCGGGTTCGGGGTGCGTTTGGTTCTGTTGTGAGCTGTGAGAAAGATGTTTGTGAGTTGTCTGTTGTGAAAAAGCTGTTGTGAGTTGTCTACTGTGAAAAAAGTTAAAAGTCGGTTTGGTTGAAGCTGCTGTGAAATACGTTGTGAGCTGACTGTTTTTATAACTTTCATAATTTTCATCATTATATATTAATACATATATATACATAGGAACACTCAACATTAATGAGCTAAATAACTAGAAACATATATTAGATAAATAAAAAATTGTATATAGTTCTTCTCGTAAAGTAACCGACAACCACATATTATCTCATGAAATTGTGCAATGCAATACAAATCATAATAATATTAGATCAGTCAAGACACCTTGAATTCATGCTACTTAATCTGTACTAAAAATCATAAAGTACGGACCAAGTGCTTCAAATTTGTAGTAAAAAAGTCGTTTTTCACAGCAGTTCCGCTTCTGCTTTTTCACAGCAAAAGCAGATTTTAAAAGCATAACCAAACACACCCTCAATCCGTACTCCGATATTCCGTACTTTTACATCACCATTAGCTCACAATGAAGGAGAAACAGGTTCAGTTTGAACAAGGCATCACAATGATCATATGAGTAGAAAAGTGATATGAGTAACTCGGCAAAGGCAACATCACATATCTGGACAATGGATGACCAAAGGAATCAGACATTCAGATTTCAGACCACATGGAGACCATGCATGATAGTGATTAGGGATGTAAGCCAGAAGCTAAGTTCAAGAATTTTTTTAAATATTTTTTTAAAAAAATTCAAATCTATATATCCATTTTAAAAAATTACAGAAGTAGCATGCGGTCGGCACTTCAAGTGCCGACTGGTGCCACGTCAGCTCCAGTCGGCATTTCAAGTATCGACTGAATGCTGCCCCCCTATCAGATTCTGTCAC